>OZ024742.1:345693592-345756092 GCA_964016885.1 Eledone cirrhosa
TAAAACATAGTGAAATATTTGAAAAAAATGCAAGAGATATATAAAGAGATATATAAAAATAAAATAAGGAAATATAGTAAGGGTATGTGTATAAATGTGTGTATATGCACCTACAAATGTACATATGTGTGTATGTACAAATGCATATGTATAGTGAAAAAATGTGTGCGTAAGTACATACATGATGGCAAGCATATCAGTGTATGTGTGACCTCAAATACGTATATAATATATGTTGAAAAAAGAAATTGTAAGATAATAGAGTAAGCATACATACAGACTCATGGACTAAGAATTGAAATATATACACATACAAGTATGAAAGCAGGCGTATAAACACACACACACGCGCAACCACATACATGCATGTGATATATACAGGGAAGGGAGTGTATCAGTCAAAGCAGTGTCAGGCTGAAGGTCGATACAGATATAAAAATATAAAATATGAAAATGAAAAAATGAAAAAATATATGAGAAGATTTTTCAAATATTTCACTGTTTTAAATTGCCTTGTCTGACGAACGAATGAGGACGTTTCTTGTATTCGCCTTATTCGGGAAACCTCTCGTAATGAGGTAATTATATTGTATTGTTTATTATACATTAAATTTAGCTCTGTAACTTACATAGAGCACTCTTCACTCCTATGACTTTTTCAATTTTCAACGGAAACTTCAATACCTATATATATATATATATATATATATATATATATATATATATATATATATATATATATATACAGATACATATCTATATATATGTATATCTATATATGTAAATATGTATATATATATATATTTATATAGTATAAAAAAAAAAAAAAGAAAATTAGCTCCGAAGTAATCTGCAGCCGTAGAATCAGTCAGATCCATACAGTGATCATGTCTCAAGCTACCTGCCGGCGAAACAATTGTAACACGCAATAAACTGAGTCCAGATGCATCACTGATTTTTCGTTTTTTTATACTATCCACACTCTGCTCTGTATGAATATTGAGTGCTAATTTTGGCATACCGCCTATGGAAGCACCATAGCTACCATTACACACAAGTATATATATATATATATATATATATATATATATATATATATATATATATATATATATATATATATATATATACAATGCGTTTTCTCACGTATATCAGAAACACCTTCTTATTACCCTCTCCTATATATAGCTTGCAATAAGTACATTTTTTTCATCCATTATATGCTTTTTAATCTGTACCCACGAATTCTCATTGGACCTCACGATATCGGTGGCGTGTGTTCCAGCCTTTTTATCAACAGAACAGTCCACACATGGAATTAATATGCAGGTGGCTGAGCATTCAAAAGATATGTGTACCTTAAATGTAGTTCTCATAGATATTTCTATTTCTTTATTTAAACCTCATACCTTCCGAGGGTGCCTAGGGGCGCCGTAGTGACATACAGCTTTTCTTGTGCATTATGAACCTGGCGATTTAGACTGTGTGTAGCAGATATCTTCCAGAGAAGGAGAGAAAGTAACAGAGGAGAAGTGAGAAGGAGATATATAGGTATAATCACCCCAGTACTAAACTGGTACTTTTTTATCGACCTCGAAAGGATGAAAGGTAAAGGTGACCTCGGTGAGATTTGAACTCAGAGAGCAGAGCACCACAAAACATTCTATCCGACGTTCTAACGACTCTGCCAATTTGCTGCCTTCATAGCTATATCCTGACAATATATGTGACAAAAAACTACAACTCATTTGATTAAAAGCTACAACTCATTATTTCCAGCTGAGTGAACTGAAGCAATATGAAATTAAGTACCTTGCTCAAGGATACAAGGCCCCTTGGCACTTAAGTTCAAGATCTTATTATCGTTGGCTAAGCACCCTAATCACTAAGCCATGTGGTGTGACATGCTAACGAATACGTAGTAGAAATAAATAGAGCGTACCAGCATCGGCAAAGAGTTGGCTACCTTCATGTGTAAGCCTCGCGAGTTTGAAGGCGCAGCCAGCGCGACTCCCTCACCAACCTCCGGAGAATAACGTGAGGCCCTATTTCCTCAAAATACTGAGAGATGGGGAGAGCAGGAAGGACGGAGGCAGTAACAGTGGGTGTTTGGTTCCATTGTGTTTAAACCTGGTGTATATATTATATGCTTCACGGACCCATCAGTTTACAGAATGATCACATGTTTTTTTAATCTCTCTCTATATAAAATTATTTGTCTCTCTCCCTGACTGTCGTATACATTCTCAAACGGCTGGACCAAATCAAATTAAATCATGCAAGGTAATTATATTAGACCCACGAGTGTCAACATGTAATTTTTATTTTCATTTGGATTAAAACAATATAATATATTATCAGTGAAATATAGAAAACAACCACCACCACGACGCTTACGATGACGTCACATTGTATATGAGTGTGTATGTGTCTGTGAGTGTGTGTGTGTGTTTGCGGGTTCATTACATACGTTAGGCCTAAGAGAATTAAATACATACACACATCTACACATGCAGAAACATATGTGATGACAGACAGGTGTGCGTGAATGTATGTCTGGTTGTGCCTGTCTGCGAGTGTATGCGTATGTGAGTGTATGTGAGAATGTATGCGTATGTGTGAGTGCATGTGTCAGTGAATGCGCGCGGTCATTAGGTACGTTATTAAATACACACACACATCTACACATATGTAGCAACTGACCAAAAATGAGGTGAAAAGCTATGCGTGTGTTTGCAATTATGCAAACAAGCCACAATTTTATAGCATATATTTTCACTAGCTCTGAGAGTATGGCAGGTGAACAGTGAGCTGTACTGATGAAGGGTGATACCCAGAAACATTAGTGTCTGCAGTTCTGTTCGCATGCCAACACAAGAGTAAAAATGAAGTGTACATTCTACTGACATGGCTATAAAATTGAGGCTTGTTTGCATAATTACAAACGAATCGAATGTTATTATTAATATTTGAAAAACTCAGATTATATATATATATATATATATATGTATATATATATATATATATATATATATTTTATATATATATATATGTGTGTGTGTGTAAAAGGTAAACAGGTATAACAACACTATCTGTACAGTATAAGGATGGAATATATTAGGTTAATGCTTAAAACAGCAGGAAGAGCGTCTTAACGTTTCGGACGTTATTCGTTCATCAGAAAAAAGAAGGAGAAATCAGAATTAGCCGTCGAAACGTCTTGAGCTCTGCCGTCGGGGTCTAAAATTTTCATATATATATATATATATATTATACATACACACATTCAAACATACAAATATATATACGTACATACATGTATGCATACATACATACAAACATACACCATTGGCCTCACAGGACGACAGAAATACGAACCTAACCCATAATTTACTTGCGGATGATCTGAAACTCTATGGCAAGAACATGGATGGGATGAAGAAAAATTTTGACCTGGTTACAACATTCTCAAAGGATGTAGGAATGGAGTTTGGCCAAGATAAATGCTCATATATGACTGTAAAGCGGGGAAAAACAACAACTCAATCTAGCAACATTTTTATCAACGGCCAAACTGTTTCACCGATATCTGATGAGGACTGCTACAAATACCTGGGGATAGATGAGAACATATCCTATAATGGTATCTGTAATAAGGAACGCGTAACCGGGGAATACTACACCCGAATAAGAAAAATGGGGTCATCGGAACTCTCTGCACACAATAAAACAGTGTTCACAATGTGTTTGCTGTACCTGTCCTAACACCAGCTTTTGGTATACTCAATTGGACGTTAAATTGACGTTAAAACTCGAAAAGTCCTAAACAACACCGGAAACTTCCACATCAACAGTGACATAGACCGCCTTTACTTGAAACGTAAGCAGGGAGGTAGAGGCATAACATCAGTCCAGGCAGCATTTGAATATCTCCAACAACATTCATGAACCTCGAAGAGTAGGAGCCCGTCTCTCGAGCAAATCTATCTGCATGGGACAGATAAGATAATGAGAGTTGGGAAGGACCTTGAAAGATATTCCCTGTGTGATAACCAAAAACTCACACCCAGGGAAGTTTCCCAGCAGTACCGCAGTAAATCCATGGATGAAAGACTACAAGCTTATCTGCATAAAAAATCATGCATGGATATGTTGCCAGGGAGCTCCAGAGTGAGAGTAATATAGATAAGCACAGTAGTCTATCTTGGAGCAACAACCGCTATGCTGGCTCCCACTTTGAAGGATACGCTTTTGCAATCCAAGAAGAGGGAATCAACACGAAATACCTGATTCACAAAAGAGATAGGGATGCAAGCAAAACACCTAGATGTGACAAGTGCAGACTCTGCAGAATTAACATCGCAGAAGTCACCCATGTCATAAGGAGATGTCTAAAGTTGTCATCGCGGACCATCTACCTATGAAGCATAATATAGTGGCCAAACCACTGTACAATGCAATACGTAGAAAAGATAGCCCCGATAATAAACACATTAAAAGCTACAGCAATGTGGAAGACATACATATACATAATATGAAAGAGTACTGGCGGAATGTTCCAGTAAAAACCCCAATAAAATGCAGGCATAACAGACCAGGTATTATGATATGGGACAGGGAAAAGAAGGCATGCACAAAAGAAGGCAATATAATATCAAAGATTAGCGAAAAGGAGAATATTTATGCAGAACTGATGAGAAATCTGCCGATACTCGACCTTGATTATACCTTCAGATTTATACCTGTGATTATTGGCCACTGGGAAATGTTACTAACTGTCTCAATACAAATCTTGAGAAACTGGGCTTCACAGAAACAGAAAGAACACAACTATTAAGGAAATTACAAGTACAATCTCTTAATGGAATAGTAAAATATGTAAAACATGTCAAAGATTCCGCATCTAATAACTGCATATACACTTGTACAGATACTAAGCACATACAACTCAAAACATCCACATCCACACATACAATAACATCCATACATGCACACACATGTATGCAGACAGGCATACATATCTACCTAGTTGATGTGGTATAAATTCCAATGAGATAGTCTTGTATCTATGTTAGAAACCTACTCTCTCTCTATTGGCAAATATTTATGAAATTATTAAACCAGAAAAACGTACAAGCATAAATACACACATACATACATGCATACATACATGCATACAAACATGCATACATACATACATGCATACATATATACATGCATACACACATACATGGCTGCGATAACTGCAAAATTTGCTAAACATTCTTGCAATTCAAGGGATGACAATTTCTTTTCTTTTACAACCTTGCCACCAGGATGGTGGCCGGTCAAAAATGTACTCGAAATTAATAGAAAGAGATACATACATAATAGATACACACACATACGTACATACACACATACATACACACACGCACACATACATACATACATACATACATACATACATACATACATACATACATACATACATGGTGGCTGCCAACTCGTTTTCGAGTACGGCCACTACTTTATATCCATGTAGGAGAACCCCTACCGATGCGCTGAACGAGTGTGACTTTTTAGTCCAGCCAGCGACTTGAAAACTCTGGTACAAACACTACACTTGTGACAATTATTGACACATAGTGCTGGGCCCATGGTACCATGTGACAAGTGCAGAGAGATCTCCAGATATAAAGCAATGCCTGTGCCGTGAAGCTTTTACAGTGAGCAAAGGCACTGCACAAAGCCAGTCCCACTCTCTTAACCAAGATGATATTTACCAAAAAAGGAGAACAAGTCAACATCATTGGATACCATCAGGGTTGCAGGTGTTATATAAAAGGGCAAAGGAGCTCTTAAGAGTCAATGGCCATCCAAAATCACCGGGAGAGATGACCCCTTAGCCTTTGTCAAGGCAGAATTCTAGGAGAAGGAAAGCATACATACATACATAATACATACATACATACATACATACATACATACATACATACATACATACATACATAGATACATACATGATGATGGCTGCCCCCTCGTTACCGAGTATGGCCATTGCACGAAGAGAAAAAAAAAATAAATAAATAAATAAGTTAATAAATAAATAAAAAAAGAAAAAAAAAGAAATATATATATATATATGTTAGGCGGAGTCTTTCTCAGATGAAGGATCAGTGGTGGAGTGAGAAGGCTGGTGAGATACAAACTGCGTCAAATTCCAATAACACAAAGCTGTTGTACAGTCTCTTGCGTGAGGTTTATGGACCGTCTTCTTCTCTGGTGACACCGCTTCGCAGCAAGGATGGCAAAGAACTTCTTCGTGACTCACAAGGAATTCTACGAAGGTGGCGAGAGCACTTTGATGGTCTTTTGAATCAGCCGTCTGTCGTCAATGAAGATTGCCTCAATCTCATTCCAGAAAGTCCTGTGAAAGTAGCTCTCGCAGAACCTCCGACGCTTGTGGAGGTTGCAGTGGCTATCTCGAAGCTGAACAATGGAAGATCTCCAGGTATGGATGGCATACATGCTGAGCTCCTACAATATGGTGGTGAAAGACTCCTGCAACACCTTCACTCTTTGTTTGGCAGGATATGGGCTAATGAATCCGTACTTGAGGACTCGAGAGATGCAGTAATGGTGGTCTTGTACAAGGGAAAGGGTAACATGAATGATTGTGGGAACTACAGAGGGATATCATTGCTTTCTGTCGTAGGGAAAGTTTTATGTAGGGTGCTTCTGGACCGCCTGCTGACACACATTGCAGATTGTGTTCTTCCTGAAAGTCAATCTGGTTTTCGTGCTGGACGCGGCACTACAGAATTCTAGGAGAAGGAAAGCATACATACATACATACATACATACATACATACATACATACATACATACATACATACATACATACATACATAACGCAGCTCCCTAATTCATAGTCTACAAATGGCTGCGATAGCTGGCACCTTCAAAATTTGCAAAACATTCTTGCGATTCAAGGGATGACAATTTCTTTTCTTTTACAACCTTGCCACCAGGAAGGTGGCCGGTCAAAAAAATATACTTGAAATTAAGAGAAAGAGAAAACATACATACATACATACATATGTAACTGCCTCAATACAAATCTTGAGAAGCTAGGCTTCACAGGAACAGAAAGAACACAACAAGTACAATCCATTAATGGAACAGTAAAAATATGTAAAACATTCCAAATATTTTGCATCTAATAACTGCATATAGACATGTACAGATGCAAAGCATATACACATGCACACATACAACTCAAAACATACACATACACACATACAATAACATCCATATCTACATATGCATGCATACATACATACCTACCTAGTTGATGTTGTGTAAATTTCAATGAGAGAGTCTTGTGGCTATGTTAGAAACCGACTCTCTCTCTATTGGTAAAACTTTGTGAAATTATAAAACCAGAAGAAAATACATACATACATACATACATACATACATACATACATACATACATACATACATACATACATACATACATACATGGTGGCTGCCAACTCGTTTTCGAGTACGGCCACTACTTTATATCCATGTAGGAGAACCCCTACCGATGCGCTGAACGAGTGTGACTTTTTAGTCCAGCCGACGACTTGAAAACTCTGGTACAAACACTACACTTGTGACAATTACTGACACATAGTACTGGGCCCATTGTACCCTGTGATGACAAGTGCAGAGAGATCTCCAGATATAAAGCAATGCCTGTGGGGTGAAGCTTTTATAGTGAGCAAAGGCACTGCACAAAGCCAGTCCCACTCTCTTAACCAAGATGATATTTACCAAAAAGAAGAACAAGTCAACATCATTGGATACCATCAGGGTTGCAGGTGTTATACCAGAGTTTTCCTTCTCCTAGAATTCTGCCTTGACAAAGGCTAAGGGGTCATCTCTCCCGGAAGATATATATATATATATATATACATATATATATCCACACATATATATATACATATATATATACACATACATACACATATACACATATATATACATATACATATACATACATATACATATATATATACATATATATATACATATATATATACATATATATACATATACATATATATATATACATACATATATACATATATATACATATATATATGCACATATATATACACACATATACATACACATATACACATATACACATATACATACACATATACACATATACACATGTATATATATATATATGTATATATATGTGTGTATATGTGTGTATATGTATATATATATATATGTATATATATATATGTGTGTGTATATGTGTGTGTATATATATGTATATATGTATGTGCATACATACATACATGCATACATACATACATACATACATACATATACATAGTCAGTCAACGCGATCAGTCGCACATATTGGCGCCGGAGATTATTCATTAAATTTAAGATGAATACTATCTCCCAGTGTAATGCCACAACTCCCAGTCATGTTGAATAACTGGTTATTCTTCTAACTATATCCACGGAAGACACCTTTTATTCGAATTCGTAGTGATATCCGACTAAATACATAATTCATTTTGCAAGGATTTGCTACAAACAGCATGGCTTAACACAACATTAACAACAACATTAGTGGAATACCGAAGAAAAACGAGAAAGGTAAACAAAATGTATTCAACTGTAGCTACAGAAGAAACCGAAATTATAAATCGCTTTCCTCTTGGAGTTGCGAACTTAATGATGATTTGTTTAATTGTTATAAAATGGCAAAAAAAATCCCTCCATTGGCTATATGAACAGAATGAAGCAACTCTGGGATGAAATACACCCAGAGCTAAATCACTTCACGAAGAAATAATAATAATAATCGAATAAATTTGACACCGTGTATACCACCTAAGTCTACCTCAAATGCCGAGGAAAACACTATCGATAATAATAATAATCGAATAAATTTGACACCACGTGTACCATCCGAGTCTACCTAGACTATTGTGGATAATACAATCGATAATTGTTTCTACTTTTGGCACAAGGCCAGTAATTATCCCAGTGCATTACTGGTACTTTATTTTATCGACCCCGTAAGGATGAAAGGCAAAGTTAACCTCGGCGGGATTTGAACTCAGATCATAAAGGGGCGTAACTCTATACGTGAAAGCATGGCGTCCGACCCTCTACCGATACTGCCAATCGACCACCCTATAATACAATCGATAATGATAATAATCGATTGTATTATCCACAATAGTCGAGGTAGACTCGGATAGTACACGTGGTGTCAAATTTATTCGATTATTATTATTATCGATAGTGTTTTCCCCGGCATTTGTGGTAGACTTAGATGGTATACGTGGTGTCAAATTTCTTACAGGCATAGTTGTTTCAAGGCGTTGTTCGACCTGGCTGCTAGGAAGTCTAGTAGCATGGCAACATGTAGCACGTGTTGTTGATTTCAAGTTTGTTCTGGATGACTTACAATTAATAATATTTATCTTATTTTTACGTTCAACAAACGTCGCTTGTTGGCGTAATTGTTTCGCTGTGAAGTCATTTTCAATTGTTTATACATTTGATAATGATAATAATCAAAAATATAAACAATTGAAAATTTCCCTCAACGAAATCTTCCAGAGAGAAATTAATTCATGTATAAACATTTCTCTTGCTGAACGTATTAAAACAACAATATTTAATAAAAAACAAAAAACAAAAAAACAAACAAATAATGAAATATTACGTGTTATTGACGAAATAGAGGATGAATATTTACGACGGATAAAAACCCCAACATTTTAGCAAATCAACGCCTGTTTATATGCCTTAGCAACGACAGTGAAGCATTATCTTGGTGATAGCAGAGTTATTAACAAGAACAAAACACCACCAAAAATACCATCATATATAACTAAAATAGAAAAAAAGATTGCTGACCTACGAAAAGCCATAGGATATGTGACAACCCTCCTTACATGCAAACAAACACAAAAAAACTTCGCTCTTCACCAACAAAGAGTGAAAAATAAAATAGAGACAATGTTTGGTAACAGTAGAACCAGAACTCTCCAATATTAGCTGATCACACTCAAACAAGAATTGAGAGCTGTTAGCGAAAAATGCCGATGCCTGAAGAAGGTAGATGAAAGAAAATTGCTTAATAAAAGATTCAGACGAAACCAAACATCAGTCTATAGAGATACGAAGAGCAAAATAATAAGTGTCACTGAGGCCCCATCCCAGAAAAACATAGATTCCTTTTGGAGAAAAATATGGGGTGAAAAGAAGAATTTCAACCAAGATGCAGTGTGGCTAAGAGAAATCCGAAAGAACTATTGCTCTTACACTACAATAAAAACATAGGAAATAAGTGAGGGTACCCTTGAGACTGTGATAGGAAAACTCCAAGATAAGAAAGCCCCAGGAAAAGACATGATTGTCGACTACTGGTACAAAAAACTGATATTCTATTGGAAGTATCTTACCGACCTCTACCAACAAGTTCTTAAGGGAGATACACTTATACCAGAATGGTTGACGTTAGCACAAACATTACTGGACCCCAAGAACAAAGACACCCACCTTGCAAAAAAACTACCGACACATTGCATGCCAGAACCTGATGTATAAGCTGCCTGAACCTATTCCTCCAAGATCACTGTGAAAATAATAACATCATGATGAACAAGCAGCTGGAAAGAAAGGGGTTTGGGGATGTGCTGAACAACTCCTAATCAACAAAACTGCGATGTCGGAGGTGCGACAACTTAGGAGGAATATGACTACAGTCTGGCTGGACTACAGGAAAGCTTTCGATTCTGTTCCTCACTCTTGGATGATAGAAGCCCTCCGACTTACTAAAGTCCCAGACATTATTATCAGAGCCATATAGGCGCTGTCTTCTTCTTGGGCTACGATCCTAAAGTTAAAGGCAGAAGAGGTGGACTCTATTTTCACTGATAAAATAAAATATCACAGGGGTATATTTCAGGGAGACAGTCTCTCTGTGATATTATTCATCCTGTCATTAAACCCCTTGTCCTTTCTGCTCAAGAAATGTGAAGGCTACATCATTGGCTCACAGGAGGACAGAAATACGAACCTAACCCATAATTTACTTGTGGATGATCTGAAACTCTATGCCAAGAATATGGATTGGATAAAGAAAAATCTTGACCTGGTTACAACATTCTCAAAGGATATAGGAATGGAGTTTGGCCAAGATAAATACTCATATATGACTGTAAAGCGGGGAAAAACAACAACCCAATCTAGCAACATTTGTATCAATGGCCAAACTGTTTCACCAATATCTGATGAGGATTGCTACAGATACCTGGGATTGATGAGAACATATCATATAATGGTATATGTAATAAGGAACGCGTAACCAGGGAATACTCCACCCGATTAAGAAAGATATGGTCATCGGAACTCTCTGCGCAAAACAAAACAGTGGCTCACAATGTGTTTGCTGTCCCTGTCCTAACACCAACTTTTGGAATACTCAATTGGACGATAGACGAAATTCGAGCAGTTTATGTTAGAACTCGAAAAATACTAACCAACACCGGAAACTTACACATCAGCAGTGACATAGACCGCCTTTACTTGAAACGTAAGCAGGAAGGCAGAGGCCTAACATCAGTCCAGACAGCATTTGAATGTCGCATCATATCCCTTTGACAACATCTACGAACCTCAAAACGTAGGAGCCCGTCTCTAGAGCAAGTCTATCTGCATGAAACAGATAAAATCATCAGAGTTGGGAAGGAACTCCTCGAGAGGTATTCCCTGTGTGATAATCAAAACCTCACACCCAGGGAAATTGCTCAGCAGTATCGCAGTGAATCCATGGATGAAAAACTGCGTACTTATCAGCAAAACATCATGCATGGATATGTTGCCAGGAAGCACCAGAGTGAGAGTAATATAGATAAACAAAGTAGTCTATCTTGGACCAACAACCGCTCTATTGGCTCCCACTTTAAAGGATACGTTTTTGCAATCCAAGAACAGGAAATCAACACGAAATACTTGATTCACAAAAGAGATAGGGATGCAGGTTAAATACCTAGATGTGATAACAAGTGCAGACTCTGCAGAACTAATATCGAAGATGTCACCCATGTCATAAGCAGCTGTCCAAAGATGTCATCGCGGTACTATCTACCTATGAGGCATGATGTAGTGGTCAAAACACTGTACAGTGCAATCCGTATAAAAGATAGCCCCGATAATAAACACATTAAAAGCTGCAGCAATGTGGAAGACATCGATATACAGAACTGTTGAGAAATCTGCAGATACTCCACCCTGATTATACCTTCAGATTTATGCCTGTGATTATTGGGGCACTGGGATATGTTAGTAACTGCCTCAGTACAAATCTTGAGAAGCTGGGCTTCACAGGAACAGAAAGAACACAACTAGTTAGGAAATTACAAGTACAATCAATTAATGGAACAGTAAAAATATGTAAAACATTTCAAAAATGTTGCATCTAATAAATGCATATACACATGTACAGATACTAAGCATATACACATGCACACATACAATTCAAACCATACACATCCACACATAACGTCCATACCTACACATGCATACATATCTACCTAGTTGATGTTGCGTACATACATACATACATACATACATACATACATACATACATACATACATACATACATACATACATACATACATACATAGAGAACATTTCCAAGGAAAGATATTAGAAACGTAAGTAAAAATGAAATTAATCACGTGGCCCCGCATTAAACAAACCAGACTTTCATGCAAGTTAAAATTACAGTACAGATGGCTATAATAAATTCAGAAATGGACTTAAAAACAGAAGGCCTCATTATTATTTTCATGTAAACAGTGGAATCAGCAAATGTAAACTACTAAATATATAGTTCTAACAAACCTAGTGCTGAATGGAAGCATTCTGAGGTAAGTCGGAGAATCTATAAACTAAAGAATTCTGCTGTTCTCTATTATTAAGTAATTCAAAATATCAATGTAGTCATACATATCAGCGCTGGTAGATGAATAGGTGGATAAGTAGATAGATAGATAGATAGGTACATAAATAGATAGATATTTAGATGGAAGATAGATAAATAGTGATAGGTAGGTAGATAGATTTGGAGTTAGGTGTATATATATATATATGTATATATATATGTATGTGTGTATATATATATATATGTATGTATGTATATATATATATGTGTGTGTATATATATATTTATATATATATATATGTATATATATATATATATATATATATGTGTGTGTGTGTGTGTGTGTGTATGTATGTATATATATATATATAAGTATGTATATATATGTGTGTGTGTGTATTATATTATATTATAGAGAGAGAGAGAGAGCGGGAGGGGGATTTACTGCTCAGTATTCACAGGATTTTAACTTGGACAGATGTATGCATACAGAAAATAGAAATATATTTCTAAGATCAATAGCATAACATTGGGGCCTTTGTGGCGAGGGTGGAGGGTGGTGACATGAACTGGAAGAGGTGGGGTTATCTTTCAATCACATAGATATATATAAACTTTATGGATCTGTGGAGAAACAAATATATTTCACTGTAGAAAGGGAGGAAATGGAGAATAGGATGGATTTCACCTCGAAATATTGAAGCGAGGAAATATAATCTAGTCTCAGTAACACACAAATACACACACACACAACACACACACACACACACATATACACACATATATACCCACATACACACCCACACATGCACGGACACATACATACTGTCACACATCCACAGAAACATACACACACGAACATCTACACATACACACATACAAATAAACACATACACAACCACACATGCACATCCACGCACACATACAGTCACACATCCACACAAACACACACACACGAACATGCACACACACACATACAAACACATATCCCCCCCACACACACACAGACATACACATATACACACATACATACCTACACACACACACACACATACAGTCACACATCCACACAAACACGAACATCCACACACACACACATACACATACGCAGACACACACATACACACCCACACATGCACACTCACACACACATACAGTCATACATCCACACAAACGCACACACACGAACATCCACACACACACACATACACACATACACATACGCAGATACACACATACATGCACACACTTCACAAAGGCTGCTTTCAAATAAGCATACGCAGACACACATGCACACACACACGCGCGCACAACCGCACGAACACATACACACACACACGGAAGTGTTGACATTTGATAATTTTAAAGAAGTGAATTTTAAAGATTAAGCTATAACATATATTTAATCAACAGCCACCAATTTAGCACATAAATTATGTAATATTCATTCATGATTTGGAGGATTGGCAGTATCGGTAGAGGGTCGGACGCCATGCTTTGAAGCATAGAGTTACGTCCCTGTATGATCTGAGTTCAAATCCCGCCGAGGTTAACTTTGCCTTTCATCCTTGTGGGGTCGATAAAATAAAGTACCAGTAATGTACTGGGTGATTGCTGGCCTCGTCAAAGTAATCCAACTTATTTTACAAACGGCATAAAAAAATATATTCCGGACGCAATCCCGCAGACCTTTCTTTATTATAGTTAAGATTCAACATATTTTCTCCTCTATATCATTGTTGTCATTGTTATTATTGTTGATTATTGATTTTGTATGATTTCAACTTCAGGTAAAGCACAGAAGACTCAATACAAGATGTATTAAACAAATATTCGGTCTCTCGCTGCTGAAAGAAAAGCTAGGTAGTCTTAATTGCTTGACGTTCAACTTAAGCAAGTTGAAATTTCAGGAAATATTGAAGAATCGTAGAATAATCTCAAGGAAGTAACATATTCTGCTTGACTTTAAGCCAAACTGTAAACATCAAGATTGCTTCAATGAAAACAATGGAGAAATACAGTCGTTAATTAAAACAACATGTACTCCCCTCATAAAGTATTGCCAACAAAGAAATACTTGGACAGTAAACAAACTGTTCAATGGACGTTGAAGAAACGAAAGACAAGTGGTGATCATGAAAAGCAGCCCAACTTTAAACTGATGCTGATGGAAAAGATATAAAAGCCTTCTATGAAAGCATAAAAGAGGTTTATGGCCCTCAGCAATGTGAGTCCTTATGAATATTAAAGTAGGATGGATCCACTTTGTATCATAATCTATAAAGCTCAGTGTGTGGTCATGCTCCTTCGTTATAGAAATCTACGATATAGAATTTCTTCAATTGAAATTTACAATTCAGCATTCGAAATTGTTTCGATTGCGTCTTGACGCAGATAATTTTTTCAATTTCACCCACAATTACACAAAAATAGATAAAACTCAATATTTTACGATTTTTCTCTCTCATTTAAACTGCTGAAAACTTTCTACTACCATTCAAAATCTATACAACTTCATACTTTCTGCTACTTTCTCTTTCCAAGCTTGATGGTGATACTGTCCGTTCACACTACTCCCTACTGTCTTAAATTTAGAAAACATATCTTCTATGAGGTCACTAAACCTGCTAGAAACAGCAGCTAACTCTCGCCCATATCACACCACTCCCTACTGTCTTAAATTTAGAAAACACATATCCTCTATGAGGTCACTAAACCTGCTAGAAACAACAGCTAACTCTCCCTCATATCACAACCCTCCCTACTGTCTTAAATTTAGAAAACACACAGACAACCATGCAGAACAACTCCATCGCAGCTCTGTTGTTCGGCTGGCATCGTCTACGCGCGTGTTGCGCAAGTACTGTGAAACAATAAATTTCAACACTTTTTTGCACAGAGATAATATCCATAGGCGAAACTACAATTGTCACTGCTGGCGCAGCTCATGCTTCCAGGTCTGCAATTCATTCACCCAGTGCCTGGCAGACAAAAAAGTCCTGCCATAAAATGGGTGGTGCAACCTAACTTTGGTAACTTAATGACCCCGAGCAACGCCGGGCTTTAATGCTAGTACATATTAAAGGGAAGTTCTTAACCGCTGGAAAGAATACTTTGAAACAATTTTGAATTCTCCATCTGTTGTGGATCATGATGTCATCGACTTTCAGGCCATAACTCCCTAGTTCCAGAGAAAGTATAGGAGATTAACAACGATTTATTTATAGTATTTGTTGACTTAACAAAGGCTTCTCACTCTGTTAGCCACGATGCTTTGTGGTCAGTGCTGAAGAAAGATGGGATTCCAAATAAGATGATCGATGTTATAACATCGTTCCATGAAAACATGTAAGCTTCTGTTAGGTCAGATGACGTTTCATCACATCCTTTTCGTTTTAAAAAATGGGCCAAACTAGGGAAGCATAGAGACCCTGTTTTCTTTGCTATTTACTTGTCTCTGGTGCTAGAATATGCCCTCAAGGACTATAATGATGGTGCTTTGTTTGAATTTCGAACATCAGATGGGCTCTTTAATCATCAACGAATTGAGTTGAAGAAAATGTTTTTAGACTTCTTGTTTGCAGATGATGCGTCTCTAGTAACTAATTATTTCCGGGAAGCACAAAACCTTGTCAAACATTGTAACCCGCTTAATCTCCCTAAGAAACACATTAAAAGGGCATATGTTGACTCCCCAGCTACTTACAAGCTGATTTCACAAGCAAACACCTATGTTCACACTTACATACACAATATATATATATATATATATATATATATATATATATATATATATATATATATGAAATACATATCGTTTTTTATCTTTTTCAAATACAATATAAAAAATTAGAAACATAGGCGGAGCAGTTAGAAACAGATCAAAATAGAGTAATTTATTATAATAAGCAGTACAAAAGACTATGTTGCATACTTCTTTGAAAACATATTCCAAAAAAGCATGCATACAGAATCCTATTGTGCTAAAAATAATAATTACACATGAAGCAAATTATTCATTAAAATAAACACTAAACACGTTTTTACATTAAATGATGATTTACGAACGTTTCATCCATTCCTGGCACTTGACAAAATCAGTTATTTAAGATTAAAAACCTCATAATAACCTCCCCAAATTACTCGACAGCCAGCAGCCATAGAAAATGTTTACATTTATAAATTCCGAAATGGCGCCATAATGCATTGAAAATCTATGTTGTCCAACTACAGAAATATAACGTCAAACCACTCTAACACATCACTATAAAAACTTTTTTTTTTAAATCAATAGAGGATAAATATAAAAAGAGAAACATGTTAAAAAATATTATAAAATCTTTTTCTATATATATATATATAGGAAAAGATTCAGATCCCCTACGGCTGAGCTCCAGCCGTTTCAACAGCTTGAATATATATTTAAGTATATACAAACGTAAGATATTTAACAAATGACTGAACCTACGGAAATGAAATAATTTTATCGATTTTCAATTTTTAGAAAATATTAAGGTAAAGTTTAGAAAACATGGAAGATAATGTTTAAAATTATTTTGATAAAATTATCCATATGGGGGCCCTTCTCCCTAGAACATCGTACATCCTCGTGAGAACATTTCGCTGCTCCCCTCAATCTGGTCACAGCAGCATCCTTTTATGTAGATGAGACGCCTCTAGGGAGAGGCATTCTTCTGCAGTTCTGTTTACATGCCAACACAAGAGCAAGAATGATGAGGTCATTCTACTGACATGGCTTTAAAGAGGTTGTTTGCATAATTGCAAACGAATCTAATAGTTTTATTAAAATTAGGCGGTGGATTGGCAGTATCGGTAGAGGGTTGGACGCCATGCTTTGGCGTATAGAGTTACCACCCTTGCCAGTCTGAGTTCAAATCCCGCCGAGGTTAACTTTGCGTTTCATCTTTACGGGGTGGATAAAATAAAGCACCAGTAAAGCACTGGGGTAATTGCTGGCCTTGTGCCAAAAGTAGAAATTAGTATTAGTATTCGAAAATCTCAGATTACATTTATTGTAGTCAGCCATGTGGAACGATAAATTATTTGTTTGTTTTATATATATATATATATATATATATATATATATATATATATATATATAGGAACGAGTAGGATCCTCACGGCTGAGCTCAAGCCGTTTCGACGGCTAATTCTGGACTAAATGAAAATGTTTATCCTGGTATATGAATAACTATTGAAAGGCTATTCATATACCAGGATAAAAATGTTCATTTAGTCCAGAATTAGCCGTAGAAACGGCTTGAGCTCAGCCGTCGGAGTCCTACTCGTTCCTATTACCCACTCTACTACCCTAAGTATTGAGTACTTTGGTGCGTTATGATCCACCTGGTTCCTTACCACATTTCCTTCGTTATATATATATATATATATATATATATATATATATATATATATATATATATATATATATATATATATATATATATATTAAGAATGTCTCTTGTATCCCTATTAAAAAATTGGGATTATCACTCCCGATTACCATTGCTTTGGTCCGTTTCCAGAGATCCAGGGCACCTGGCACGCACGAGCCATTCAGAGTATAGCTTCTCTATTTAAGGGTTTTTGTTAAATCTTGGGCCGAATTTTATCCTGTCAGAGCACCTGCAACATTTAAGCACTCTGGCCATCCGAGTCTCCATGAGATTACTCTCCATCCCTTCAGGCGTCTCATGTACATCAAAGGATGCTGCTGTGACCAGATTTAGGAGAGCAGCAAAATGTTCCCACGAGGATGTAATATGTTCTAGAGAGAATGGTCCCATAAGGATAATTTTATCAAAATAGTTTTAACTCTTTAGCATCTAAACCGGCCGTACCAGCCAGAATTCTCTCACCTCGTTCTGTTCAAACTGGTCATAACTGGCTGCTAATTCTTATATTAAGGTAATGTTCACAAAATAAATAATATCAAAATCTCATAGATTCGATATTATATGAGATTATATGTGAAATAACATATTTACCATGAAAATCCAATAGTATATATAGCGTAATATAAATGCTAAAGGGTATGCTCTCTTCAATTTTTTCAAAATGTTACCTTAATATTTTCTAAAAAATTAAAAATCCATGAAATTATTTCATTTTCGTAGGTTCAGTCAACTGTTAAATATCTTACGTTTGTATATATTTAAATAATTCTCTTTTTATATTATTGTGTATGTAAATATAACATGAATATAGCATTAAACATGTTCATTAATTTTATGTAGTTGATTCTAAAATAACTGAGAAATGTCGGCACGGTCAGCTAGTACTTCAAGAATACAGGAAAGAATAAGGGTTCTTAAGTATATCTCATTGTGAATACGTAAAAAGAAATCCCTTTCTCCATCTCTACCCGCTATCATATCATTCCTCTCTGTTCCATCAATGCCTAATCAATACCTTAACTAATACCATCTCCCTTCCTAATCAATACCTTAACTAATACCATCTCCCTTATTTATGATAATGCGTTACGTTGAAAGATCAAGAACATTCAGAAAAGCTAAGCAAAGAAGTAACTATAGTACATAAGTATTCAATACATTAATACAGTGAAAACAACAACGTTTAATATAGAAATGGCTTCTACAGGTCCTGTAGAGACCATTTCTATATTAAATTACGCTATATAGAATAGATAGATAGATAGATAGATAGATAGATAGATAGATAGATAGATAGATAGATACATAGATAGATAGATAGATACAGAGAGAGAGAGAGAGAGAGAGAGAGAGAGAGAGAGAGAGAGAGAGAGAGAGAGAGAGAGAGAGAGAGAGAGAGAGAGAGAGAGAGAGAAAGACAGAGAGAAATTGAGGATTTAGCTTCTGGCATAGCTGTATACAGATATGTATAGAAATCTGTGTGAGTGTGTAGTACAAAACAGTAATAAACAATGACAACAATGACAACAATGACAACAATAACAACAATGACAACAATGACAACAATGACAACAATAACAACAATGACAACAATGACAACAATGACAACAATAACAACAATGACAACAATGACCACAATGACAACAATGACAACAATGACAACAATAACAACAATGACAACAATGACAACAATAACAACAATGACAACAATGACAACAATTACAACAATGACAACAATGACAACAATAACAACAATGACAACAATAACAACAATGACAACAATGACAATAATAACAACAATGACAACAATAACAACAATGACAACAATGACAACAATGACAACAATGACAACAATGACAACAATAACAACAATGACAACAATGACAACAATAACAACAATAACAACAATGACAACAATGACAACAATGACAACAATAACAACAATGACAACAATGACAACAATAACAACAATGACAACAAGGACAACAATGACAACAATAACAACAATAACAACAATGACAACAATGACAACAATGACAACAATGACAACAATGACGACAATAACAACAATAACAACAATGACAACAATAACAACAATGACAACCATAACAACAATGACAACAATAACAACAATAACAAGAATGACAACCATAACAACAATGACAACCATAACAACAATGACAACAATAACAACAATAACAACAATGACAACAATGACAACAATAACAACAATGACAAAAATGATAACAATGACAACAATGACAACAATGACAACAATGACAACAATAACCACAATGACAACAATGACAACAATAACAACAATGAAAACAATAACAACAATAACAACAATGACAACAATGACAACAATAACAACAATGAAAAAATAACAGCAATGACAACAATGACAACAATGACAACAATGACAACAATTACAACAATGACAACAATGACAACAATGACAACAATAACAACAATGACAACAATGACAGCAATAACAACAATGACAACAATGACAACAATGACAACAATGACAACAATGACAACAATAACAACAATGACAATAATAACAACAATAAAAACAATAACAACAATGACAACAATAACAACAATGACAACAATAACAACAATGACAATAACAACAATGACAACAATAACAACTATGACAACAATAACACCAATGACAACAATAACAACAATGACAACAATGACAACAATGACAACAATAACAACAATGACAACAATGACAACAATGACAACAATAACAACAATGACAACAATGATAACAATGACAACAATAACAACAATGACAATAGTGACAACAATGACAACAATGACGACAATAACAACAATAACAACAATGACAACAATGACAACAATAACAACAATGACAACAATAACAACAATGACAACAATGACAACAATGATAACAATGACAACAATGACATCAATGACAACAATAACAACAATAACAACAATAACAACAATGACAACAATGACAACAATAACAACAATGACAACAATGACATCAATGACAACAATGACAACAATAACAACAATGACAACAATGATAACAATGACAACAATAACAACAATGACAACAATGACAACAATAACGACAATGACAACAATGACAACAATGACAACAATAACAACAATGACAACAATGACAACAATGACAACAATGACAACAAGGACAACAATGACAACAATGACAACAATGACAACAATGACAACAATGACAACAATAACGACAATGACAACAATGACAACAATGACAACAATGACAACAATGACAACAATGACAACAATAACAACAATGACAACAATAACAACAATGACAACTGTTGTCATTGTTGTTATTGTTTTGTTTGCTATTTACTTGTCTCTGGTGCTAGAATATGCCCTCAAGGACTATAATGATGGTGCTTTGTTTGAATTTCGAACATCAGATGGGCTCTTTAATCATCAACGAATTGAGTTGAAGAAAATGTTTTTAGACTTCTTGTTTGCAGATGATGCGTCTCTAGTAACTAATTATTTCCGGGAAGCACAAAACCTTGTCAAACATTGTAACGCGCTTAATCTCCCTAAGAAACACATTAAAAGGGCATATGTTGACTCCCCAGCTACTTACAAGCTGATTTCACAAGCAAACACCTATGTTCACACTTACATACACAATATATATATATATATATATATATATATATATATATATATATATATATATATATATATATATGAAATACATATCGTTTTTTATCTTTTTCAAATACAATATAAAAAATTAGAAACATAGGCGGAGCAGTTAGAAACAGATCAAAATAGAGTAATTTATTATAATAAGCAGTACAAAAGACTATGTTTCATACTTCTTTGAAAACATTTTCCAAAAAAGCATGCATACAGAATCCTATTGTGCTAAAAATAATAATTACACATGAAGCAAATTATTCATTAAAATAAACACTAAACACGTTTTTACATTAAATGATGATTTACGAACGTTTCATCCATTCCTGGCACTTGACAAAATCAGTTATTTAAGATTAAAAACCTCATAATAACCTCCCCAAATTACTCGACAGCCAGCAGCCATAGAAAATGTTTACATTTATAAATTCCGAAATGGCGCCATAATGCATTGAAAATCTATGTTGTCCAACTACAGAAATATAACGTCAAACCACTCTAGCACATCACTATAAAAACTTTTCTTTTTAAATCAATAGAGGATAAATATAAAAAGAGAAACATGTTAAAAAATATTATAAAATCTTTTTCTATATATATATATAGGAAAAGATTCAGGTCCCCTACGGCTGAGCTCCAGCCGTTTCAACAGCTTGAATATATATTTAAGTATATACAAACGTAAGATATTTAACAAATGACTGAACCTACGGAAATGAAATAATTTTATCGATTTTCAATTTTTAGAAAATATTAAGGTAAAGTTTAGAAAACATGGAAGATAATGTTTAAAATTATTTTGATAAAATTATCCATATGGGGGCCCTTCTCCCTAGAACATCGTACATCCTCGTGAGAACATTTCGCTGCTCCCCTCAATCTGGTCACAGCAGCATCCTTTTATGTAGATGAGACGCCTCTAGGGAGAGGCATTCTTCTGCAGTTCTGTTTACATGCCAACACAAGAGCAAGAATGATGAGGTCATTCTACTGACATGGCTTTAAAGAGGTTGTTTTCATAATTGCAAACGAATCTAATAGTTTTATTAAAATTAGGCGGTGGATTCGCAGTATCGGTAGAGGGTTGGACGCCATGCTTTGACGTATAGAGTTACCACCCTTGCCAGTCTGAGTTCAAATCCCGCCGAGGTTAACTTTGCGTTTCATCTTTACGGGGTGGATAAAATAAAGCACCAGTAACGCACTGGGGTAATTGCTGGCCTTGTGCCAAAAGTAGAAATTAGTATTAGTATTCGAAAATCTCAGATTACATTTATTGTAGTCAGCCATGTGGAACGATAAATTATTTGTTTGTTTTATATATATATATATATATATATATATATATATATATATATATATATATATATATAGGAACGAGTAGGATCCCGACGGCTCAGCTCAAGCCGTTTCGACGGCTAATTCTGGACTAAATGAAAATGTTTATCCTGGTATATGAATAACTATTGAAAGGCTATTCATATACCAGGATAAAAATGTTCATTTAGTCCAGAATTAGCCGTAGAAACGGCTTGAGCTCAGCCGTCGGAGTCCTACTCGTTCCTATTACCCACTCTACTACCCTAAGTATTGAGTACTTTGGTGCGTTAAGGTCCGCCTGGTTCCTTACCACATTTCCTTCGTTATATATATATATATATATATATATATATATATATATATTAAGAATGTCTCTTGTATCCCTATTAAAAAATTGGGATTATCACTCCCGATTACCATTGCTTTGGTCCGTTTCCAGAGATCCAGGGCACCTGGCACGCACGAGCCATTCAGAGTATAGCTTCTCTATTTAAGGGTTTTTGTTAAATCTTGGGCCGAATTTTATCCTGTCAGAGCACCTGCAACATTTAAGCACTCTGGCCATCCGAGTCTCCTTGAGATTACTCTCCATCCCTTCAGGCGTCTCATGTACATCAAAGGATGCTGCTGTGACCAGATTTAGGAGAGCAGCAAAATGTTCCCACGACGATGTAATATGTTCTAGAGAGAATGGTCCCATAAGGATTATTTTATCAAAATAGTTTTAACTCTTTAGCATCTAAACCGGCCGTACCAGCCAGAATTCTCTCACCTCGTTCTGTTCAAACTGGTCATAACTGGCTGCTAATTCTTATATTAAGGTAATGTTCACAAAATAAATAATATCCAAATCTCATAGATTCGATATTATATGAGATTATATGTGAAATAACATATTTACCATGAAAATCCAATAGTATATATAGCGTAATATAAATGCTAAAGGGTATGCTCTCTTCAATTTTTTCAAAATGTTACCTTAATATTTTCTAAAAAATTAAAAATCCATGAAATTATTTCATTTTCGTAGGTTCAGTCAACTGTTAAATATCTTACGTTTGTATATATTTAAATAATTCTCTTTTTATATTATTGTGTATGTAAATATAACATGAATATAGCATTAAACATGTTCATTAATTTTATGTAGTTGATTCTAAAATAACTGAGAAATGTCGGCACGGTCAGCTAGTACTTCAAGAATACAGGAAAGAATAAGGGTTCTTAAGTATATCTCATTGTGAATACGTAAAAAGAAATCCCTTTCTCCATCTCTACCCGCTATCATATCATTCCTCTCTGTTCCATCAATGCCTAATCAATACCTTAACTAATAACATCTCCCTTCCTAATCAATACCTTAACTAATACCATCTCCCTTATTTATGATAATGCGTTACGTTGAAAGATCAAGAACATTCAGAAAAGCTAAGCAAAGAAGTAACTATAGTAAATAAGTATTCAATACATTAATACAGTGAAAACAACAACGTTTAATATAGAAATGGCTTCTACAGGTCCTGTAGAGACCATTTCTATATTAAATTACGCTATATAGAATAGATAGATAGATAGATAGATAGATAGATAGATGGATACATAGATAGATAGATAGATACAGAGAGAGAGAGAGAGAGAGAGAGAGAGAGAGAGAGAGAGAGAGAGAGAGAGAGAGAGAGAGAGAGAGACAGAGAGAAAATGAGGATTTAGCTTCTGGCATAGCTGTATACAGATATGTATAGAAATCTGTGTGAGTGTGTAGTACAAAACAGTAATAAACAATGACAACAATGACAACAATGACAGCAATAACAACAATAACATCAATGACAACAATGACAACAATGACAACAATAACATCAATGACAACAATGACAACAATGACAACAATGACAACAATAACAACAATGACAACAATGACAACAATAACAACAATAACAACAATGACAACAATAACAACAATGACAACAATGACAACAATGACAACAATAACAACAATGACAACAATGACAACAATAACAACAATGACAACAATGACAACAATGACAACAATAACAACAATGACAACAATAACAACAATGACAACAATGACAACAATGACAACAATAACAACAATGACAACAATAACAACAATAACAACAATGACAACAATGACAACAATGACAGCAATAACAACAATGACAACAATGACAACAATGACAACAATGACAACAATGACAACAATGACAACAATAACATCAATGACAACAATGACAACAATGAAAACAATGACAACAATAACAACAATGACAACAATGACAACAATGACAACAATAACAACAATGAAAACAATGACAACAATGACAACAATAACAACAATGACAACAATGACAACAATGACAACAATAACAACAATGACAACAATAACAACAATCACAACAATAATAACAATGACAACAATGACAACAATGACAACAATAACAACAATGACAACAATAACAACAATGACAACAATGACCACAATGACAACAATGACAATAATAACAACAATGACAACAATGACAACAATGACAACAATGACAACAATAACAACAATGACAACAATGACAACAATAACAACAATGACAACAATGACAAGAATGACAACAATAACAACAATGACAACTGTTGTCATTGTTGTTATTGTTTTGTTTGCTATTTACTTGTCTCTGGTGCTAGAATATGCCCTCAAGGACTATAATGATGGTGCTTTGTTTGAATTTCGAACATCAGATGGGCTCTTTAATCATCAACGAATTGAGTTGAAGAAAATGTTTTTAGACTTCTTGTTTGCAGATGATGCGTCTCTAGTAACTAATTATTTCCGGGAAGCACAAAACCTTGTCAAACATTGTAACCCGCTTAATCTCCCTAAGAAACACATTAAAAGGGCATATGTTGACTCCCCAGCTACTTACAAGCTGATTTCACAAGCAAACACCTATGTTCACACTTACATACACAATATATATATATATATATATATATATGAAATACATATCGTTTTTTATCTTTTTCAAATACAATATAAAAAATTAGAAACATAGGCGGAGCAGTTAGAAACAGATCAAAATAGAGTAATTTATTATAATAAGCAGTACAAAAGACTATGTTTCATACTTCTTTGAAAACATTTTCCAAAAAAGCATGCATACAGAATCCTATTGTGCTAAAAATAATAATTACACATGAAGCAAATTATTCATTAAAATAAACACTAAACACGTTTTTACATTAAATGATGATTTACGAACGTTTCATCCATTCCTGGCACTTGACAAAATCAGTTATTTAAGATTAAAAACCTCATAATAACCTCCCCAAATTACTCGACAGCCAGCAGCCATAGAAAATGTTTACATTTATAAATTCCGAAATGGCGCCATAATGCATTGAAAATCTATGTTGTCCAACTACAGAAATATAACGTCAAACCACTCTAGCACATCACTATAAAAACTTTTCTTTTTAAATCAATAGAGGATAAATATAAAAAGAGAAACATGTTAAAAAATATTATAAAATCTTTTTCTATATATATATATAGGAAAAGATTCAGGTCCCCTACGGCTGAGCTCCAGCCGTTTCAACAGCTTGAATATATATTTAAGTATATACAAACGTAAGATATTTAACAAATGACTGAACCTACGGAAATGAAATAATTTTATCGATTTTCAATTTTTAGAAAATATTAAGGTAAAGTTTAGAAAACATGGAAGATAATGTTTAAAATTATTTTGATAAAATTATCCATATGGGGGCCCTTCTCCCTAGAACATCGTACATCCTCGTGAGAACATTTCGCTGCTCCCCTCAATCTGGTCACAGCAGCATCCTTTTATGTAGATGAGACGCCTCTAGGGAGAGGCATTCTTCTGCAGTTCTGTTTACATGCCAACACAAGAGCAAGAATGATGAGGTCATTCTACTGACATGGCTTTAAAGAGGTTGTTTTCATAATTGCAAACGAATCTAATAGTTTTATTAAAATTAGGCGGTGGATTGGCAGTATCGGTAGAGGGTTGGACGCCATGCTTTGACGTATAGAGTTACCACCCTTGCCAGTCTGAGTTCAAATCCCGCCGAGGTTAACTTTGCGTTTCATCTTTACGGGGTGGATAAAATAAAGCACCAGTAACGCACTGGGGTAATTGCTGGCCTTGTGCCAAAAGTAGAAATTAGTATTAGTATTCGAAAATCTCAGATTACATTTATTGTAGTCAGCCATGTGGAACGATAAATTATTTGTTTGTTTTATATATATATATATATATATATATATATATATATATATATATATATATATATATATATATATATATATATAGGAACGAGTAGGATCCCGACGGCTCAGCTCAAGCCGTTTCGACGGCTAATTCTGGACTAAATGAAAATGTTTATCCTGGTATATGAATAACTATTGAAAGGCTATTCATATACCAGGATAAAAATGTTCATTTAGTCCAGAATTAGCCGTAGAAACGGCTTGAGCTCAGCCGTCGGAGTCCTACTCGTTCCTATTACCCACTCTACTACCCTAAGTATTGAGTACTTTGGTGCGTTAAGGTCCGCCTGGTTCCTTACCACATTTCCTTCGTTATATATATATATATATATATATATATATATATATATATATATATATATATATATATATATATATATATATATATATTAAGAATGTCTCTTGTATCCCTATTAAAAAATTGGGATTATCACTCCCGATTACCATTGCTTTGGTCCGTTTCCAGAGATCCAGGGCACCTGGCACGCACGAGCCATTCAGAGTATAGCTTCTCTATTTAAGGGTTTTTGTTAAATCTTGGGCCGAATTTTATCCTGTCAGAGCACCTGCAACATTTAAGCACTCTGGCCATCCGAGTCTCCTTGAGATTACTCTCCATCCCTTGAGGCGTCTCATGTACATCAAAGGATGCTGCTGTGACCAGATTTAGGAGAGCAGCAAAATGTTCCCACGACGATGTAATATGTTCTAGAGAGAATGGTCCCATAAGGATAATTTTATCAAAATAGTTTTAACTCTTTAGCATCTAAACCGGCCGTACCAGCCAGAATTCTCTCACCTCGTTCTGTTCAAACTGGTCATAACTGGCTGCTAATTCTTATATTAAGGTAATGTTCACAAAATAAATAATATCCAAATCTCATAGATTCGATATTATATGAGATTATATGTGAAATAACATATTTACCATGAAAATCCAATAGTATATATAGCGTAATATAAATGCTAAAGGGTATGCTCTCTTCAATTTTTTCAAAATGTTACCTTAATATTTTCTAAAAAATTAAAAATCCATGAAATTATTTCATTTTCGTAGGTTCAGTCAACTGTTAAATATCTTACGTTTGTATATATTTAAATAATTCTCTTTTTATATTATTGTGTATGTAAATATAACATGAATATAGCATTAAACATGTTCATTAATTTTATGTAGTTGATTCTAAAATAACTGAGAAATGTCGGCACGGTCAGCTAGTACTTCAAGAATACAGGAAAGAATAAGGGTTCTTAAGTATATCTCATTGTGAATACGTAAAAAGAAATCCCTTTCTCCATCTCTACCCGCTATCATATCATTCCTCTCTGTTCCATCAATGCCTAATCAATACCTTAACTAATAACATCTCCCTTCCTAATCAATACCTTAACTAATACCATCTCCCTTATTTATGATAATGCGTTACGTTGAAAGATCAAGAACATTCAGAAAAGCTAAGCAAAGAAGTAACTATAGTAAATAAGTATTCAATACATTAATACAGTGAAAACAACAACGTTTAATATAGAAATGGCTTCTACAGGTCCTGTAGAGACCATTTCTATATTAAATTACGCTATATAGAATAGATAGATAGATAGATAGATAGATAGATAGATAGATGGATACATAGATAGATAGATAGATACAGAGAGAGAGAGAGAGAGAGAGAGAGAGAGAGAGAGAGAGAGAGAGAGAGAGAGAGAGAGAGAGAGAGAGAGAGACAGAGAGAAAATGAGGATTTAGCTTCTGGCATAGCTGTATACAGATATGTATAGAAATCTGTGTGAGTGTGTAGTACAAAACAGTAATAAACAATGACAACAATGACAACAATGACAACAATGACAGCAATAACAACAATAACATCAATGACAACAATGACAACAATGACAACAATGACAACAATGACAACAATGACGACAATGACAACAATGACAACAATAACAACAATGACAGCAATAACAACAATGACAACAATAACAACAATGACAACAATGACAACAATGACAACAATAACAACAATGACAACAATAACAACAATGACAACAATAACAACAATGACAACAATGACAACAATGACAACAATAACAACAATAACATCAATGACAACAATGACAACAATGACAACAATGACAACAATGACAACAATGACAACAATAACAACAATGACAGCAATAACAACAATGACAACAATAACAACAATGACAACAATGACAACAATGACAACAATAACAACAATGACAACAATGACAACAATGACAACAATGACAACAATGACAACAATGACAACAATGACAACAATGACAATGACAACAATGACAACAATGACAACAATGACAACAATGACAACAATGACAACAATGACAATGACAACAATAACAACAATGACAACAATGACAACAATGACAACAATGACAACAATGACAACAATGACAATGACAACAATAACAACAATGACAACAATGACAACAATGACAACAATGACAACAATGACAACAATGACAATGACAACAATAACAACAATGACAACAATGACAACAATGACAACAATGACAACAATAACAACAATGACAGCAATAACAACAATGACAACAATAACAACAATGACAACAATGACAACAATGACAACAATAACAACAATGACAACAATGACAACAATGACAACAATGACAACAATGACAACAATGACAACAATGACAACAATGACAACAATGACAATGACAACAATGACAACAATGACAACAATGACAACAATGACAACAATGACAACAATGACAACAATGACAACAATGACAACAATGACAACAATGACAACAATGACAACAATGACAATGACAACAATAACAACAATGACAACAATGACAACAATGACAACAATGACAACAATGACAACAATGACAACAATAACAACAATGACAACAATAACAACAATAACAACAATGACAACAATAACAACAATAACAACAATGACAACAATAACAACAATGACAACAATGACAACAATAACAACAATGACAACAATGACAACAATGACATCAATGACAACAATGACAACAATGACAACAATGACAACAATAACATCAATGACAACAATGACAACAATGACATCAATGACAACAATGACAACAATGACAACAATAACATCAATGACAACAATAACAACAATGACAACAATGACACCAATGACAACAATGACAACAATAACAACAATGACAACAATAACAACAATGACAACAATGACAACAATAACAACAATGACAACAATAACAACAATGACAACAATGACAACAATAACAACAATGACAACAATGACAACAATAACAACAATGACAACAATGACAACAATGACATCAATGACAACAATGACAACAATGACAACAATGACAACAATAACATCAATGACAACAATGACAACAATGACATCAATGACAACAATGACAACAATGACAACAATAACATCAATGACAACAATAACAACAATGACAACAATGACACCAATGACAACAATGACAACAATAACAACAATGACAACAATAACAACAATGACAACAATGACAACAATAACAACAATGACAACAATAACAACAATGACAACAATGACAACAATGACAACAATGACAACAATAACAACAATGACAACAATAACAACAATGACAACAATGACAACAATGACAACAATGACAACAATAACAACAATGACAACAATGACAACAATGACAAAATAACAACAATGACAACAATGACAACAATGACAACAATAACAACAATGACAACAATAACAACAATGACAACAATGACAACAATGACAAAATAACAACAATGACAACAATGACAATGACAACAATGACAACAATGACAACAATGACAACAATGACAACAATGACAACAATGACAACAATGACAATGACAACAATGACAACAATGACAAAATAACAACAATGACAACAATGACAACAATGACAACAATGACAACAATGACAACAATAACAACAATGACAACAATGACAACAATGACAACAATAACAACAATGACAACAATGACAACAATGACAACAATAACAACAATAACAACAATGACAACAATGACAACAATGACAACAATAACAAGAATGACAACAATGACAACAATGACAACAATAACAACAATGACAACAATAACAACAATGACAACAATGACAACAATGACCACAATGACAACAATGACAACAATGACAACAATAACAACAATGAAAACAATAACAACAATGACAACAATGACAACAATGACAACAATGACAACAATAACAACAATGACAACAATAACAACAATAACAACAATGACAACAATGACAACAATGACAGCAATAACAACAATGACAACAATAACAACAATGACAACAATGACAACAATGACAACAATGACAACAATGACAACAATGACAACAATAACATCAATAACATCAATGACAACAATGACAACAATGACAACAATGACAACAATGACAACAATGACAACAATGACAACAATAACATCAATGACAACAATGACAACAATGACAACAATGACAACAATGACAACAATGACAACAATGACAACAATAACAACAATGACAACAATGACAACAATGACAACAATGACCACAATGACAACAATGACAACAATGACAACAATAACATCAATGACAACAATGACAACAATGACAACAATGACCACAATGACAACAATGACAACAATGACAACAATAACATCAATGACAACAATGACAACAATGACAACAATGACAACAATAACAACAATGACAACAATAACAACAATGACAACAATGACAACAATGACAACAATGACAACAATGACAACAATGACAACAATGACAACAATGACCACAATGACAACAATGACAACAATGACAACAATAACATCAATGACAACAATGACAACAATGACATCAATGACAACAATGACAACAATAACAACAATGACAACAATGACAACAATGACAACAATGACAACAATGACAACAATGACAACAATTACAACAATGACAACAATAACAACAATAACAACAATGACAACAATGACAACAATGACAACAATGACAACAATGACAACAATGACAACAATGACAACAATAACAACAATGACAACAATAACAACAATGACAACAATTACAACAATGACAACAATAACAACAATAACAACAATGACAACAATGACAACAATGACAACAATGACAACAATGACAACAATGACAACAATGACAACAATGACAACAATGACAACAATAACAACAATGACAACAATAACAACAATGACAACAATTACAACAATGACAACAATAACAACAATAACAACAATGACAACAATGACAACAATGACAACAATGACAACAATGACAACAATTACAACAATGACAACAATAACAACAATAACAACAATGACAACAATGACAACAATGACAACAATGACAACAATGACAACAATGACAACAATAACAACAATGACAACAATAACAACAATGACAACAATGACAACAATGACAACAATGACAACAATGACAACAATGACAACAATAACAACAATAACAACAATGACAACAATAACAACAATGACAACAATGACAACAATGACAACAATGACAACAATGACAACAATGACAACAATGACAACAATAACAACAATGACAACAATAACAACAATGACAACAATGACAACAATGACAACAATGACAACAATAACAACAATGACAACAATGACAACAATGAAAACAATGACAACAATAACAACAATAACAACAATGACAACAATGACAACAATGAAAACAATGACAACAATAACAACAATAACATCAATGACAACAATGACAACAATGAAAACAATGACAACAATAACAACAATGACAACAATGACAACAATGACCACAATGACAACAATAACAACAATGAAAACAATGACAACAATAACAACAATGACAACAATGACAACAATAACAACAATAACAACAATAACAACAATGACAACAATGACAACAATGACAACAATAACAACAATGACAACAATAACAACAATCACAACAATAATAACAATGACAACAATGACAACAATGACAACAATAACAACAATGACAACAATGACCACAATGACAACAATGACAATAATAACAACAATGACAACAATGACAACAATAACAACAATGACAACAATGACAACAATGACAACAATGACAACAATAACAACAATGACAACAATGACAACAATGACAACAATGACAACAATGACAACAATAACAACAATGACAACAATGACAACAATAACAACAATGACAACAATGACAAGAATGACAACAATAACAACAATGACAACTGTTGTCATTGTTGTTATTGTTTTGTTTGCTATTTACTTGTCTCTGGTGCTAGAATATGCCCTCAAGGACTATAATGATGGTGCTTTGTTTGAATTTCGAACATCAGATGGGCTCTTTAATCATCAACGAATTGAGTTGAAGAAAATGTTTTTAGACTTCTTGTTTGCAGATGATGCGTCTCTAGTAACTAATTATTTCCGGGAAGCACAAAACCTTGTCAAACATTGTAACCCGCTTAATCTCCCTAAGAAACACATTAAAAGGGCATATGTTGACTCCCCAGCTACTTACAAGCTGATTTCACAAGCAAACACCTATGTTCACACTTACATACACAATATATATATATATATATATATGAAATACATATCGTTTTTTATCTTTTTCAAATACAATATAAAAAATTAGAAACATAGGCGGAGCAGTTAGAAACAGATCAAAATAGAGTAATTTATTATAATAAGCAGTACAAAAGACTATGTTTCATACTTCTTTGAAAACATTTTCCAAAAAAGCATGCATACAGAATCCTATTGTGCTAAAAATAATAATTACACATGAAGCAAATTATTCATTAAAATAAACACTAAACACGTTTTTACATTAAATGATGATTTACGAACGTTTCATCCATTCCTGGCACTTGACAAAATCAGTTATTTAAGATTAAAAACCTCATAATAACCTCCCCAAATTACTCGACAGCCAGCAGCCATAGAAAATGTTTACATTTATAAATTCCGAAATGGCGCCATAATGCATTGAAAATCTATGTTGTCCAACTACAGAAATATAACGTCAAACCACTCTAGCACATCACTATAAAAACTTTTCTTTTTAAATCAATAGAGGATAAATATAAAAAGAGAAACATGTTAAAAAATATTATAAAATCTTTTTCTATATATATATATAGGAAAAGATTCAGGTCCCCTACGGCTGAGCTCCAGCCGTTTCAACAGCTTGAATATATATTTAAGTATATACAAACGTAAGATATTTAACAAATGACTGAACCTACGGAAATGAAATAATTTTATCGATTTTCAATTTTTAGAAAATATTAAGGTAAAGTTTAGAAAACATGGAAGATAATGTTTAAAATTATTTTGATAAAATTATCCATATGGGGGCCCTTCTCCCTAGAACATCGTACATCCTCGTGAGAACATTTCGCTGCTCCCTTCAATCTGGTCACAGCAGCATCCTTTTATGTAGATGAGACGCCTCTAGGGAGAGGCATTCTTCTGCAGTTCTGTTTACATGCCAACACAAGAGCAAGAATGATGAGGTCATTCTACTGACATGGCTTTAAAGAGGTTGTTTTCATAATTGCAAACGAATCTAATAGTTTTATTAAAATTAGGCGGTGGATTGGCAGTATCGGTAGAGGGTTGGACGCCATGCTTTGACGTATAGAGTTACCACCCTTGCCAGTCTGAGTTCAAATCCCGCCGAGGTTAACTTTGCGTTTCATCTTTACGGGGTGGATAAAATAAAGCACCAGTAACGCACTGGGGTAATTGCTGGCCTTGTGCCAAAAGTAGAAATTAGTATTAGTATTCGAAAATCTCAGATTACATTTATTGTAGTCAGCCATGTGGAACGATAAATTATTTGTTTGTTTTATATATATATATATATATATATATATATATATATATATATATAGGAACGAGTAGGATCCCGACGGCTCAGCTCAAGCCGTTTCGACGGCTAATTCTGGACTAAATGAAAATGTTTATCCTGGTATATGAATAACTATTGAAAGGCTATTCATATACCAGGATAAAAATGTTCATTTAGTCCAGAATTAGCCGTAGAAACGGCTTGAGCTCAGCCGTCGGAGTCCTACTCGTTCCTATTACCCACTCTACTACCCTGAGTATTGAGTACTTTGGTGCGTTAAGGTCCACCTGGTTCCTTACCACATTTCCTTCGTTATATATATATATATATATATATATATATATATATATATATAATAAATCAGGAAAGAAGGTTTACATGGTTTGCTATACAAAAAAGTTTTTAATCACATAGCTTACATTTGTTTCACTGAACTGGTATGTCTAGAGATCGCTATCCGCCTAATTTTGCGTCACTCGATCGCCAATACAGAATTATAACCAGTCAGATCTTCGGAGCATGCGAGAATGAAGAAAATACACAGGCAAGAAAATAAAAGAAAATATGGAGTAGTTATGGCATTCAATTAGAACAATAAACAACAACAATTATTACAACAATGCTATCAATAAACTATTTAAGGAGACCCTGACATTACTTAGGTGGGGGGTATATAATGTATCTAATGTTACGGCGTGAAAACCAGCTGTCATAAGGCAAAAAGTATCGTAGTGTGTATCAATTTTAAATTATAAAGATAAGCTAGTTAGGTGCCCATTGGCGAATAGATGTCTCGATTCGAGTCTGGTGTACATGTGCACTGTCATCTCGGGTAACTCCACTTGGAATTACATAGGATCCACCGCGGGTTCTTTTAAGAAAAGATGGTATGTGCACAGGCACTCGATGAAAAACCGAGCTCTTATGGGTTCCACCACCCTCGCCAGAAAAATATGGGAATTGAAGGACAGCAACGCTAGCTACACTATCAACTGGTCGAAGTTGTCGGCTGCTAAAACCTATAGTACAGGTATGTCCTATTGCGGGCTGTGTGATCTTGAGCTATTGTATATCCTTAGAAATGTTAAAAGACTACTTAATAATAAGTTAGAAAGATCTATCTTCTGCAGGCATAGAATAGCCACTAAATTCATAAGATTCAAACCTCCGTGAATCGAACCAACATAACATAGCTTTAAATTAGGATACCTACTACCCACAAAAAAAAAAAAAAAAAAAAAAAAAAAAAAAAAAATATATATATATTCATTAAGTATACTATTTCCTTCACAAGTCTATACCACACAATAGTCTGTAAATACCTCATCTACCAACAATCTTACTCCTTCTCAGCTGCTGCAATCATTTAATCCTAGATCCTAGTTTTTCTCATTTCACTACTACAATGTTACTTTACCTTCTTTTTGCCATATTACAATTAGCACGCTTTTCTCTTTGCATGTATGTATATTTTTGTACGAGTGTATATTAGTGTGTATGTATGTGTCTATGTACACATATATGTGTATATGTATTTATATTTATATATATATATATATATATATATGTGTGTGTGTGTGTGTGTGTGTGTGTGCGTGCGTAGATATATGCGTATATTAATTCGTTAACCTCTGTATTAACTCTACAACTATTGAGCTTTGACAGTGGTCCCACTCATGTATACGGTTGAAGATGAAGAGAAAGACTGTAAAAACTAGCTTATCTTTATAATTTAAAATTGATACACACTACGATACTTTTTGCCTTATGACAGCTGGTTTTCACGCCGTAACATTAGATACATTATATACCCCCCACCTAAGTAATGTCAGGGTCTCCTTAAATAGTTTATTGATAGCATTGTTGTAATAATTGTTGTTGTTTATTGTTCTAATTGAATGCCATAACTACTCCATATTTTCTTTTATTTTCTTGCCTGTGTATTTTCTTCATTCTCGCATGCTCCGAAGATCTGACTGGTTATAATTCTGTATTGGCGATCGAGTGACGCAAAATTAGGCGGATAGCGATCTCTAGACATACCAGTTCAGTGAAACAAATGTAAGCTATGTGATTAAAAACTTTTTTGTATAGCAAACCATGTAAACCTTCTTTCCTGATTTATTATTACTCCAAGTGTTTACAACATAGGAATTACAGCATACCCGCAGCATCACTATGAAAACGCCTTGTTGAGTCAAACCAAGCCAAGCGTTAATATCATCCACTACCTGGAATACCATAACTGGACTTCACCTAAGTGGACTGCATTTAACTATTATTTGTTAATCCGTATATATATATATATATATATATATATATATATATTAAGAATGTCTCTTGTATCCCTATTAAAAAATTGGGATTATCACTCCCGATTACCATTGCTTTGGTCCGTTTCCAGAGATCCAGGGCACCTGGCACGCACGAGCCATTCAGAGTATAGCTTCTCTATTTAAGGGTTTTTGTTAAATCTTGGGCCGAATTTTATCCTGTCAGAGCACCTGCAACATTTAAGCACTCTGGCCATCCGAGTCTCCTTGAGATTACTCTCCATCCCTTCAGGCGTCTCATGTACATCAAAGGATGCTGCTGTGACCAGATTTAGGAGAGCAGCAAAATGTTCCCACGAGGATGTAATATGTTCTAGAGAGAATGGTCCCATAAGGATAATTTTATCAAAATAGTTTTAACTCTGTAGCATCTAAACCGGCCGTACCAGCCAGAATTCTCTCACCTCGTTCTGTTCAAACTGGTCATAACTGGCTGCTAATTCTTATATTAAGGTAATGTTCACAAAATAAATAATATCCAAATCTCATAGATTCGATATTATATGAGATTATATGTGAAATAACATATTTACCATGAAAATCCAATAGTATATATAGCGTAATATAAATGCTAAAGGGTATGCTCTCTTCAATTTTTTCAAAATGTTACCTTAATATTTTCTAAAAAATTAAAAATCCATGAAATTATTTCATTTTCGTAGGTTCAGTCAACTGTTAAATATCTTACGTTTGTATATATTTAAATAATTCTCTTTTTATATTATTGTGTATGTAAATATAACATGAATATAGCATTAAACATGTTCATTAATTTTATGTAGTTGATTCTAAAATAACTGAGAAATGTCGGCACGGTCAGCTAGTACTTCAAGAATACAGGAAAGAATAAGGGTTCTTAAGTATATCTCATTGTGAATACGTAAAAAGAAATCCCTTTCTCCATCTCTACCCGCTATCATATCATTCCTCTCTGTTCCATCAATGCCTAATCAATACCTTAACTAATACCATCTCCCTTCCTAATCAATACCTTAACTAATACCATCTCCCTTATTTATGATAATGCGTTACGTTGAAAGATCAAGAACATTCAGAAAAGCTAAGCAAAGAAGTAACTATAGTAAATAAGTATTCAATACATTAATACAGTGAAAACAACAACGTTTAATATAGAAATGGCTTCTACAGGTCCTGTAGAGACCATTTCTATATTAAATTACGCTATATAGAATAGATAGATAGATAGATAGATAGATATATTTCTTTTATTTGCCACTAGGGCATCAAAAGTGGGACAAGTACAAAGGGGGGAGTTTACACAAAAAGGCGTCCTCAATAAGGAGGAGGCAATAACAAAATATAAAAATAAAATAAGATATAACAAAAAATAAATTTTTAACAAAATCCTCAATAGAGAGGAGGCGCCTTGGGGGGTCGCACACACCCCCGAAAAAGGTGTGCAACCCTTCTCCTCAGGAGCACAGAGAAGGGGTGCTCCCTTGGTCTTTCATCTTCCTCACCTATAGTCTGATGTAGAGTGAAGGCCCATTCACACGGGCCATTCTCGCCACTTTCACCCATCTTTCATAGAAACGGCTGGGGTGCAGCACCTCTCTCTCCATCCTGATCCTTCTTCCGAAATGATATCGGAAGAAACGGACCAGTTGTTGGCCAGAGAGAAAGGTGCCCGACCTCAGTCCTTTCAGACGCGTCCACCATACAACCTCTTTCGCCATGGCTATTACGCACAGAAACACCGCCTCTGCTTCATCTTTGAAGGGGGGAGGCGGCTTGATCATTACAATAGACTCGGTGGTCAACCGGATCGGTCCCACCCTTGATAGATAGATAGATAGATAGATAGATAGATAGATAGATAGATAGATAGATAGATACAGAGACAGAGAGAGAGAGAGAGAGAGAGAGAGAGAGAGAGAGAGAGAGAGAGAGACAGAGAGAAAATGAGGATTTAGCTTCTGGCATAGCTGTATACAGATATGTATAGAAATCTGTGTGAGTGTGTAGTACAAAACAGTAATAAACAATGACAACAATGATAACAATGACAACAATGACAACAATAACAACAATGACAACAATGACAACAATGACAGCAATAACAACAATGACAACAATGACAACAATAACAACAATGACAACAATGACAACAATAACAACAATGACAACAATGACAACAATGACAACAATAACAACAATGACAACAATGACCACAATGACAACAATGACAACAATGACAACAATAACAACAATGACAACAATGACAACAATGACAACAATAACAACAATGACAACAATGACCACAATGACAACAATGACAACAATGACAACAATAACAACAATGACAACAATGACAACAATGACAACAATAACAACAATGACAACAATGACCACAATGACAACAATGACAACAATGACAGCAATAACAACAATGACAACAATGACAACAATGACAACAATGACAACAATGACAACAATGACAACAATAACAACAATGACAACAATGACAACAATGACAACAATAACAACAATGACAACAATGACCACAATGACAACAATGACAACAATGACAACAATAACAACAATGACAACAATGACAACAATAACAACAATGACAACAATGACAACAATTACAACAATGACAACAATGACGCCAATAACAACAATGACAACAATAACAACAATGACAACAAGGACAACAATGACAACAATAACAACAATAACAACAATGACAACAATGACAACAATGACAACAATGACAACAATAACGACAATAACAACAATAACAACAATAACAACAATAACAACAATGACAACAATAACAACAATGACAACAATAACAAAAATGACAACCATAACAACAATGACAACAATGGCAACAATGACAACAATGACAACAATAACAACAATGACAACAATGACAACAATGACAACAATAACAACAATGACAACAATGACAACAATGACGACAATAACAACAATAACAACAATAACAACAATAACAACAATGACAACAATGACAACAATGACAACAATAACAACAATGACAACCATAACAACAATGACAACAATGGCAACAATGACAACAATGACAACAATAACAACAATGACAACAATAACAACAAAGACAACAATAACAAAAATGACAACAATGACAACAATAACAACAATGACAACAATGACAACAATGACAACAATGACAACAATGACAACAATGACAACAATGACAACAATGACAACAATGACGACAATAACAACAATGACAACAATGACAACAATAACAACAATGACAACAATAACAACAAAGACAACAATAACAAAAATGACAACAATGACAACAATAACAACAATGACAACAATGACAACAAAGACAACAATAACAAAAATGACAACAATGACAACAATAACAACAATGACAACAATGACAACAATGACAACAATGACAACAATGACAACAATGACAACAATGACAACAATGACAACAATGACGACAATAACAACAATGACAACAATGACAACAATAACAACAATGACAACAATAACAACAAAGACAACAATAACAAAAATGACAACAATGACAACAATGACAACAATGACAACAATAACAACAATGACAACAATGACAATGACAACAATGACAACAATGACAACAATGACAACAATGACAAAAATGACAACAATGACAACAATAACAACAAAGACAACAATAACAAAAATGACCACAATGACAACAATGACAACAATGACAACAATAACAACAATGACAACAATGACAATGACAACAATGACAACAATGACAACAATGACAACAATGACAAAAATGACAACAATGACAACAATAACAACAATGACAACAATAACAACAATGACAACAATGACAACAATGACAAGAATGACAACAATAACAACAATGATAACAATGACAACAATGACAACAATAACAACAATGACAACAATGACAACAATGACAACAATGACAACAATGACAACAATGACAACAATGACGACAATAACAACAATGACAACAATGACAACAATAACAACAATAACAAAAATGACAACAATGACAACAATGACAATGACAACAATGACAACAATGACAACAATAACAACAATGATAACAATGATAACAATGACAACAATGACAACAATAACAACAATGACAACAATGACAACAATGACATCAATAACAACAATGACAACAATAACAACAATGACAACAATGACAACAATGACAACAATGACAACAATGACAACAATGACAACAATGACAACAATAACAACAATGACAACAATGACAACAATGACAATGACAACAATGATAACAATGACAACAATAACAACAATAACAACAATGACAACAATGACAACAATAACAACAATGACAACAATGACAACAATAACAACAATGACAACAATGACAACAATAACAACAATGACAACAATGACAACAATAACAACAATGATAACAATGATAACAATGACAACAATGACAACAATAACAACAATAACAACAATAACAACAATGACAACAATGACAACAATAACAACAATGACAACCATAACAACAATAACAACAATGATAACAATGATAACAATGACAACAATGACAACAATAACAACACTGATAACAATGATAACAATGACAACAATGACAACAATAACAACAATAACAACAATAACAACAATGACAACAATGACAACAATAACAACAATGACAACCATAACAACAATAACAACAATGATAACAATGATAACAATGACAACAATGACAACAATGACAACAATGACAACAATGACAACAATGACAACAATGACATCAATAACAACAATGACAACAATAACAACAATGACAACAATGACAACAATGACAACAATAACAACAATGACAACAATGACAACAATGACAACAATAACAACAATGACAACAATGACAACAATGACAACAATAACAACAATGACAACAATGACAACAATAACAACAATGACAACAATGACAACAATAACAACAATGACAACAATGACAACAATAACAACAATGACAACAATGACAACAATGACAACAATAACAACAATGACAACAAGGACAACAATAACAACAATAACAACAATGACAACAATGACAACAATGACAATGACAACAATGACAACAATGACAACAATAACAACAATGATAACAATGATAACAATGACAACAATGACAACAATAACAACAATGATAACAATGATAACAATGACAACAATGACAACAATAACAACAATGACAACAATAACAACAATGACAACAATGACAACAATGACAACAATAACAACAATGACAACAATGACAACAATAACAACAATGACAACAATGACAACAATAACAACAATGACAACAATGACAACAATGACAACAATGACAACAATGACAACAATAACAACAATGACAACAATGACAACAATGACAACAATAACAACAATGACAACAATGACAACAATGACAACAATAACAACAATGACAACAATGACAACAATAACAACAATGACAACAATGACAACAATGACATCAATAACAACAATGACAACAATAACAACAATGACAACAATGACAACAATGACAACAATCCACAACAATGACAACAATGACAACAATAACAACAATGACAACAATGACAACAATGACAATGACAACAATGACAACAATGACAACAATAACAACAATGATAACAATGATAACAATGACAACAATGACAACAATAACAACAATGACAACAATGACAACAATGACAACAATGACATCAATAACAACAATGACAACAATAACAACAATGACAACAATGACAACAATGACAACAATAACATCAATGACAACAATGACATCAATAACAACAATGACAACAATAACAACAATGACAACAATGACAACAATGACAACAATAACAACAATGACAACAATGACAACAATGACAACAATGACAACAAGGACGACAATAACAACAATGACAACAATGACAACAATGACAACAATGACAACAATGACAACAATAACAACAATGACAACAATGACAACAATGACAACAATAACAACAATGACAACAATGACAACAATGACAACAATGACAACAATAACAACAATGACAACAATAACAACAATGACAACAATGACAACAATAACAACAATGACAACAATGACAACAATGACAACAATGACAACAATGACAACAATAACAACAATGACAACAATAACAACAATGACAACAATGACAACAATAACAACAATGACAACAATGACAAGAATGACAACAATAACAACAATGACAACAATGACAACAATAACAACAATGACGACAATGACAACAATGACAACAATGACAACAATGACAACAATGACAACAATGACAACAATGACAACAATGACAATGACAACAATGACAACAATGACAACAATGACAACAATGACAACAATGACGACAATGACAACAATGACAACAATGACAATGACAATAATGACAACAATGACAACAATGACAACAATGACAACAATGACGACAATGACAACAATGACAACAATGACAATGACAACAATGACAACAATGACAACAATGACAACAATGACAACAATGACAACAATAACAACAATGATAACAATGACAACAATGACAACAATGACAACAAGGACAACAATGACAACAATGACAACAATAACAACAATGACAACAATAACAACAATGACAACAATGACAACAATGACAACAATGACAACAATGACAACAATGACAACAATGACAACAATGACAACAATGACAACAATGACAACAATAACAACAATGACAACAATGACAACAATGATAACAATGACAACAATGACAACAATAACAAGAATGACAACAATGACAACAATGACAACAATAACAACAATGACAACAATGACAACAATGATAACAATGACAACAATGACAACAATGACAACAATGACAACAATGACAACAATAACAACAATGACAACAATGACAACAATGATAACAATGACAACAATGACAACAATGACAACAATGACAACAATGACAACAATAACAACAATGACAACAATGACAACAATGACAACAATAACAACAATGACAACAATGACAACAATGATAACAATAACAACAATGACAACAATGACAACAATGATAACAATGACAACAATGACAACAATGACAACAATGACAACAATGACAATGACAACAATGACAACAATGACAACAATGACAACAATGACGACAATGACAACAATGACAGCAATGACAACAATGACAACAATGACAACAATGACAACAATGACAACAATGACAATGACAACAATGACAACAATGACAACAATGACAACAATGACAACAATGACAACAATGACAACAATGACAATGACAACAATGACAACAATGACAACAATGACAACAATGACAACAATGACAACAATGACAATGACAACAATGACAACAATAACAACAATAACAACAATGACAACAATGACAACAATGATAACAATGACAACAATGATAACAATGACAACAATGACAACAATGATAACAATGACAACAATGACAACAATGACAACAATAACAACAATGACAACAATGACAACAATGATAACAATGACAACAATGACAACAATAACAACAATGACAACAATGACAACAATGACAACAATGACAACAATGATAACAATGACAACAATGACAACAATGACAACAATGACAACAATAACAACAATGACAACAATGACAACAATGATAACAATGACAACAATGACAACAATGACAACAATGACAACAATGACAACAATGACAACAATGACAACAATGACAACGATGACAACAATAACAACAATGACAACAATAACAACAATAACAACAATAACAACAATGACAACAATGACAACAATGACAACAATGACAACAATGACAATGACAACAATGACAACAATGACAACAATGACAACAATGACAACAATGACAACAATGACAATGACAACAATGACAACAATGACAACAATGACAACAATGACAACAATGACAATGACAACAATGACAACAATGACAACAATGACAACAATGACAACAATGACGACAATAACAACAATGATAACAATGACAACAATGACAACATTGACAACAATGCCAACAATGACAACAATGACAACAATAACAACAATGACAACAATGACAACAATGACAACAATGACAACAATGACGACAATAACAACAATGACAACAATGACAACAATGACAACAATGACAACAATGACGACAATAACAACAATGACAACAATGACAACAATGACAACAATAACAACAATGATAACAATGACAACAATGACAACATTGACAACAATGACAACAATGACAACAATGACAACAATAACAACAATGACAACAATAACAACAATGACAACAATGACAACAATGACAACAATGACAACAATGACAACAATGACAATGACAACAATGACAACAATGACAACAATAACAACAATGATAACAATGACAACAATGACAACAATGACAACAATGACAACAATGACAACAATGACAACAATGACAACAATGACAACAATAACAACAATGACAACAATGACAACAATGATAACAATGACAACAATGACAACAATGACAACAATGACAACAATGACAACAATGACAACAATGACAACAATGACAACAATGACAACAATGACAACAATGACAACAATGACAACAATAACAACAATGACAACAATGACAACAATGATAACAATGACAACAATGACAACAATGACAACAATGACAACAATGACAACAATGACAATGACAACAATGACAACAATGACAACAATGACAACAATGACAACAATGACAACAATGACAATGACAACAATGACAACAATGACAACAATGACAACAATGACAACAATGACAATGACAACAATGACAACAATGACAACAATGACAACAATGACAATGACAACAATGACAACAATGACAACAATGACAACAATGACAACAATGACGACAATGACAATGACAACAATGACAACAATGACAACAATGACAACAATGACAACAATGACAACAATGACAATGACAACAATGACAACAATGACAACAATGACAATGACAACAATGACAATGACAACAATGACAACAATGACAACAATGACAATGACAACAATGACAACAATGACAACAATGACAATGACAACAATGACAACAATGACAACAATGACAACAATGACAACAATGACGACAATGACAACAATGACAACAATGACAACAATAACAACAATGATAACAATGACAACAATGACAACAATGACAACAATGACAACAATGACAACAATGACAACAATGACAACAATGACAACAATGATAACAATGACAACAATGACAACAATGACAACAATGACAACAATGATAACAATGATAACAATGACAACAATGACAACAATGACAACAATGACAACAATGACAACAATGACAACAATGACAACAATGACAACAATGACAACAATGATAACAATGACAACAATGACAACAATGACAACAATGACAACAATGACAACAATGACAACAATGACGACAATGACAACAATGACAACAATGACAACAATAACAACAATGACAACAATGACAACAATGACAACAATGACAACAATGACAACAATGACAACAATGACAACAATGACAACAATGACAATGACAACAATGACAACAATGACAACAATGACAACAATGACAACAATGACAACAATGACAATGACAACAATGACAACAATGACAACAATGACAACAATGACAACAATGACGACAATGACAACAATGACAACAATGACAACAATAACAACAATGATAACAATGACAACAATGACAACAATGACAACAATGACAACAATGACATCAATGATAACAATGACAACAATGACAACAATGACAACAATGATAACAATGACAACAATGACAACAATGACAACAATGACAACAATGACAACAATGACAACAATGATAACAATGACAACAATGATAACAATGACAACAATGACAACAATGACAACAATGACAACAATAACAACAATGATAACAATGACAACAATGATAACAATGACAACAATGACAACAATGACAACAATGACAACAATGACAACAATGACAACAATGACAACAATGACAACAATAACAACAATAACAACAATGACAACAATGATAACAATGACAACAATGACAACAATGACAACAATGACAACAATGACAACAATGACAACAATGATAACAATGACAACAATGATAACAATGACAACAATGACAACAATGACAACAATGACAACAATGACAACAATGATAACAATGACAACAATGATAACAATGACAACAATGACAACAATGACAACAATGACAACAATGACAACAATGACAACAATGATAACAATGACAACAATGACAACAATGACAACAATGACAACAATGACAACAATGACAACAATGACAACAATGACAACAATGACAATGACAACAATGACAACAATGACAACAATGACAACAATGACAACAATGACAACAATGACAATGACAACAATGACAACAATGACAACAATGACAACAATGACAACAATGACGACAATGACAACAATGACAACAATGACAACAATGACAACAATAACAACAATGACAACAATGACAACAATGACAACAATAACAACAATGACAACAATGACAACAATGATAACAATGACAACAATGACAACAATGACAACAATGACAACAATGACAACAATAACAACAATGACAACAATGACAACAATGATAACAATGACAACAATGACAACAATGACAACAATGACAACAATGACAACAATGACAACAATGACAACAATGACAACAATGACAACAATGACAACAATAACAACAATAACAACAATGACAACAATGATAACAATGACAACAATGACAACAATGACAACAATGACAACAATGACAACAATGACCACAATGACAACAATGACAACAATAACAACAATAACAACAATGACAACAATGATAACAATGACAACAATGACAACAATGACAACAATGACAACAATGACAACAATGACAACAATGACAACAATGACAACAATGACAACAATGACAACAATGACAACAATGACAACAATAACAACAATGACCACAATGACAACAATGACAACAATGACAACAATGACATAGAGGACAAAATATGTTAAATATTAAGCCAAAGTGAGGCAAAATGAGAAATGTGACACCGATGATTCGGGTGGTAGTCCTTCACAAAGGAATGATATGAAGAAAGGAGATAATTTATGAGAAGAAAGAGGGATGGATGATCTCGGTGGGATGTGGACAATGTATGTAAATATGAGAGTTTGGGGGCTTTGATGCTTATTTGAAAGCAGCGTTAGTAAAATATTAGTAATTGACTGTATATGAGTATGTGTTTGTACGTGTGTGTGTATGTGTGTGTCTGGGTATGTGTGAGTATGTACGTGTGTTTGAGTGTGTATCTGCGTGTGTGTGTGCGTGTGTGTGTGTGCTTGTTCGTGTGTGTGTGCATATGTTTGTGCCTGTGTGTGCGTATGTTTGTCTGTGTTTGTGCGTATATATGTGTGTCCGTATGTGTGTGTCTGCATGTGTGTGTGCCTGTGTCTGTGCGTGTGTGTGTGTGCGTGTTCTTGTCTGTGTGTCTATATCTGTATGAATGTGTTTGTGTGTGTGTGTCTACGTGTGTTTGTGCGTGTGTTTGTGCGTGTGTTTGTGCGTGTGTTTGTGCGTATGCGTGTGTGAGCTTGTGCGTGTTTGTGCATAAGTTTGTGCCTGTGCGTGCGTATGTTTGTCTGTATGTGTGCATATGAGTGCGTATTTGTGTGTGTCCGTGTGTCTGCATGTGTGTGTGTGCTTGCGCGTGTGTGTGCATATGTTTGTGCATGCGTGTGCATATGTTTGTCTATGTGTGTGTGCATGTGTGTCCATATTTATATGTCTGTATGTGCGTGTGCGCGCGTGTTTGTGCGTGTGTGTGTGTGTGTTTGTCTGTGTATGTATGTGTGTGTGTGCGTGTTTCTGTTACTGAGCCAAGTTTATAGTCCTTCGTTTCTATTTTCGTTGAACTCCTACATTATTTGCTAGGGTGGGAGATTGGCAGTATCGGTAGAGGGTCGGACGCCATGCTTTGACGCATAGAGTTACGGCCCTTGCCATTCTGAGTTCAAATCCCGCCGAGGTTAACTTTGCCTTTCATCCTTACAGGGTCGATAAAATAAAGTACCAGTAATGTACTGTGTAATTGCTGCCCTTGTTACAAAAGTAGAAACAATTAAATGCTAGTCGCCTTATTTCTGTGGCATTAAGTATCAATAATATACTAACCCACATTTAACCGACGTCAACCTGGTTACAATGAAGTGTCCTTATATCTAGCACCAAACTTTTTAATAGTTCTTATAGTAATAGTATGAAAAATGTCATCAAAATGCTTTAGATTTGCTGAATCAGCAACTTTGTATGTGGTTAACTTTACTGATAGACGGATTAAAACTGCCTTCAATATATGAGGAGGAAAATAATAATTCTTAATCCTGTTGTATCGGATGTGCTCAACAATAAATACGCAACGATGCAGCAAAATTGTATAATATATGTATAGTATATATACATATACTGGTTATAATTAAGAAACATTTCCACTGGTATCATGATAAATATAAAACAGCTTCATTATCATGATGCGTATAAATGTTCTATATTTTGATTAATATTAATTCATATGGTTGTGAGAACTAGTTTGTGATAGTCTGAGAAGTGTTATTGTGCGCATTTACTAGCAGCAGAGAAGTTCAGCCGTCAATATATATTTATATGTATGCAGGTATATATTTACTTATACATACGTACACACACACTTACACGTACACACATGCACAAACGCGCGCACACACACACACACACACACACACACACACATATATATATATATATATACATATATATAGTTAGGGGCACGTGGCCTAGTGGTAAGGGTATTGGACTTGCGATCATAATGTTGTGGGTTCGATTCCTGGGTTGCGTGCTGTGTTCTGGAGCAAAACACTTCATTTCACATTACTCCAGTACACCCAACTGAAAATGAGTACCAGCAATTGCTGGAGGTTTAACCCTGCGATGGACTGGCGTCCTGTCCAGGGGAGAGTCTTGTACTCTCAGTCGCTTCACGCCATGAAACCGGGATAAGCTCCAGCCAAAGACAGACTTTAGACTTAGATATACATATATATATATATGTGTGTGTGTGTGTGTGTGTGTGTAAAGGGTAAAGAGAAATAACAACACAATATATGGAAGGGATATATTAGGTTAACGCTTGATATAGCAGGAAGAGAGTCTTAAAGATTCGGACTCTAGTCCTTCATCAAAAGAAAGAATGAGAAATAAGATAGATTGAGGGGGCGGGCGGGTTGGAATTGGAAAAAAATGTCTTTAGATAAAAATAACAGGTCCATTCATGTTGACCTCTCTTACAAAAATATATATATATATATGTGTGTGGTTGAGGGCTGAGAGAAAGATGTACTCAATACCGAAGTAGAGTTTCAATATTCATTTTATCAAGGCTAAATAGTGAGTCTTGTTACTCTGGAGTTTCGCCTGTCACAGGTTCATCAGCCTTAATAAAATGAATTCTCTCTCTCTCTCTCTCTCTCCCTCTCTCTCTCTATATATATATATATATATATATATATATATATATATATATATATATATATATATATATATATATATATATATATATATATATGCCTGGCTGACTGTCTGCAGCTGTCTATTGATGCTTATTTACCAATGCATCACTTATCCAACAAGAGCAGCAATAACGACCAAGCACTAATCCAGAGATAGAGAAGGAAATTGAGAAAGAGACAGAGGAATAATGGAGTGGTAGTGTATCAGTCTTCATGGAAAGGATGAACGTGAAAGCTGACCATCACGTGACTCTATTTCAGATCAGAGAGGAATAAATCCAGTAAAATTCTAAATATTCTATCAAAAGTTCTAAATACTCTCCTAATTCTCTGCCAATCGATAAAACAGTTTTAAACAAATGTAGTTTGGAGCAATATCTGTAATACTACTGATAAATGATTGCAAACAAAATTAAATTAACTCGTCCCTTCTGAAACACTACATAATAATAATAATAATAATTAAATTATTGTGTACAGTGCTCAGGTGCACTAGAACTCATCAAAGGTGCATGTATAGTACATAGAATAATATACAAATGTCAGGGAAGTGAATAGTGTATGAGTCATAATATACATGTTTGTATGTGTATGGAGGGAGATATCAGGTGTAGTGTTGACGAAACTCAGGAAGCATGAAGGTTTTAAAGGATGCAGTGTCTCGACAGCTAATAACTGATGCAGGTAGTTTGTTCCATGGAGATTATAAAGGACGCAGTGTCGCGGTAGCTAACAACTGATGCAGGTAGTTTGTACCATATTTCAGCAACTCTCAACGTGAAAAAATGTTTCCGAAAGTCATGGGAGCTGTGCTGTTTTCTGACTTTGTAAGCATGCCCACGTGTGTTAGACACATGGAAATCAAAAAGGTACTCAGAGTTGTTGTTGGCAAGATGGTTAATAATTTTGTGAGTGTTTACCAAGTCAGTTGCCAGACATCAGAGCTTCAATGTATCCATGCCCAGGGAAGCAAGGCGTTCAGAGTATGGTAGATGCCTGATGGACGGTATTCGCTTGGTTGCACGTCTCTGAACAGTTTCCAGGTGATCAAAGTTCTGAGCAGGATAGGGGTTCCAGACTGGTGATGCATATCCTAAGTCCATAGCGATATACAGCTTTAAATAGATAGCTGATAAAACCTATACAGTAAGTCTATGATTGTTTTCGATCCTTTACATAGTTGAGATGGCAAATTGTGAATGTCGTTTGAACGTCAGATAGAATGATCCGTGACATTATTTCCGACATTCTCCGCTCTGAGTTTAAATGGTGCCGAGTTAAACAATGCCTTTCATCCTTTTGTGGGGGATATATAAAATACCACTCCAGGACTGCTGTCGATTGTTTCTGTGTGTGTGTGTGTGTGTGTGTGTCATCTCTCTCTCACTCTTTCTCTCTCTCTTTCTCTCTCTCTTTCTCTCCCTCTCTCTTTCTCTCCTTATCAATCTCTTTCAATTTTTCTTTGGAATATATTGACTGTATTCATACCTAGGGATGGATTACCTGGCCAGGTTTAAAATGCCCAAGATACGACGTATATCACTACGACAGTCATACCAGTAAATGTATGACGTTTTCACATTCTCAACAACAGTATCTTGTAGAAAGGTAAAATCAATCGTAATTTCCCGAAGACTAAAAGGAAATGGAGCTAAATAGAAATTAATAAAATCCCAAGAAAGCTAGATTAGATTCCTTAAAATTGACATAAACGAAATAGTTAAAAGTTTCGTCTTTCAGTGACAGTTTAATGAGGAAAGAAATTTTGACCGAATCTGCCGTAACTTTCTACGCATTTCCCCCAACGATCTGTTCCTAAACACGCACGTCTTTCACTGAAACCTATTACAAACTCAGTGTATAGATATGTAAAAGTTTTAACCCTATCCTTACTCTATTTTCTAATGAAAAACATTGTTTATGATATTCAAATCATTTTAAAAATCATGTAATTTTGTCATTGTTAGCCGGAGATTGTAACATAGCTTAACATATATTATGATATAATAATTTTCTTTATTCTTCTTCTTCTTCTTCTTCTTATTATTATTATTATTATTATTATTATTATTCTTATTCTTCTTCTCCCCCTTATTCCTGAGATGCCCCCAGGAATTGGTTTGAGTCCCCAAACACACCTTCCAGAGGTCCTGTTTGAAGCAACCGTTTCCAACTGATCAGACTGAATCCCTAAGTGAGACCAGCCAAGCTCATGGATGTTATCCAACTATCTTGCTTGAGGTCTACCAATGGGTCTCTTGCTGGTTGGTTTTGCGTAAAATCTATCCAGTGATTCTTTCCTGAGACATTGTAAACACATTCCCATAGTATCGGAGCTGTAAGCTCTCAATTCGGAGTAGCAGCTCTGATCTCTGGAGTGACTCTCTGATCTCTGAGCTACGCACTTTATCGACTAAAATGTTTCCAAACAACCTAATTATGTATATATATATATATATATATATATATATATATATATAGGAACAAGTATGACCCCGACGGCAAAGCTCAAGCCGTTTCGACGGCTAATTCTGGACTAGAATTCTTGTCCAGAATTAGGCATCGAAACGGCTTGAGCTCTGCCATCGGCCTCATACTTGTTCTTATTACCCACTCTACTACCCTAAGTATTGAGTACTTTGGTGCGTTATGGTCCATCTGGTTCCTTACCACATTTCCTTCGTTATATATATATATATATGTATATAAGTATGCATGTATACGTACATACATATATGTATACAGACGTACAGTAGCATGCACATATATATATATATATACATATATACATACACATGCATACAGGTACACATACATATATGCACGTATCAGTTTAGCGGCGCTTATTATAACGTCGCTTTGTTCGTTTGTAAACAAACTGAACAGCCTGAATTTATGCCATACGGTGTTAAGGCAACCACGTCACCTTTTTGTTCAACACTGACACAGGAACGATGTACTAGTTTCAAGCTTGTTAGCTATCATCAGCACCGTTTACCCATCTGCCAGATAGTTGAACGTTCGAAAGTATATACTTTCCTTATGAAAATTAACGGCTGAGCAGCCTAATTTGCATATTGAGTGAGTTAAATCGGTCAGGCATACCGAAAACGATAAATTGAAACAAAATGAAAACGAAATTTCATTTCTCACTCTTAGTATGGCACTTACTTAAATGTAAGTATGCATGTATACGTACATACATATATGTATACAGACGTACAGTAGCATGCACATATATATATATATATATATATACATATATACATACACATGCATACAGGTACACATACATATATGCACGTATCAGTTTAGCGGCGCTTATTATAACGTCGCTTTGTTCGTTTGTAAACAAACTGAACAGCCTGAATTTATGCCATACGGTGTTAAGGCAACCACGTCACCTTTTTGTTCAACACTGACACAGGAACGATGTACTAGTTTCAAGCTTGTTAGCTATCATCAGCACCGTTTACCCATCTGCCAGATAGTTGAACGTTCGAAAGTATATACTTTCCTTATGAAAATTAACGGCTGAGCAGCCTAATTTGCATATTGAGTGAGTTAAATCGGTCAGGCATACCGAAAACGATAAATTGAAACAAAATGAAAACGAAATTTCATTTCTCACTCTTAGTATGGCACTTACTTAAATGTAAGTATGCATGTATACGTACATACATATATGTATACAGACGTACAGTAGCATGCACATATATATATATATATACATATATGCATACACATGCATACAGGTACACATACATATATGCACGTATCAGTTTAGCGGCGCTTATTATAACGTCGCTTTGTTCGTTTGTAAACAAACTGAACAGCCTGTTTACAAACGAACAAAGCGACGTTATAATAAGCGCCGCTAAACTGATACGTGCATATATGTATGTGTACCTGTATGCATGTGTATGTATATATGTATATATATATATATATGTGCATGCTACTGTACGTCTGTATACATATATGTATGTACGTATACATGCATACTTACATTTAAGTAAGTGCCATACTAAGAGTGAGAAATGAAATTTCGTTTTCATTTTGTTTCAATTTATCGTTTTCGGTATGCCTGACCGATTTAACTCACTCAATATGCAAATTAGGCTGCTCAGCCGTTAATTTTCATAAGGAAAGTATATACTTTCGAACGTTCAACTATCTGGCAGATGGGTAAACGGTGCTGATGATAGCTAACAAGCTTGAAACTAGTACATCGTTCCTGTGTCAGTGTTGAACAAAAAGGTGACGTGGTTGCCTTAACACCGTATGGCATAAATTCAGGCTGTTCAGTTTGTTTACAAACGAACAAAGCGACGTTATAATAAGCGCCGCTAAACTGATACGTGCATATATGTATGTGTACCTGTATGCATGTGTATGTATATATGTATATATATATATATATATATATATGTGCATATATATATATATATGTTGCAATACCATCTCTGTCTGTTTACATGTCTCGCTCGCTTCACCCTATTTTACTTGTCCCAATAACTTTCTTTAGTTATTGCTCGCACCAACCAGAGGTATATGATCTTTAAAGCGAAGAAATACTAATGAAGGCTGGAAGATCACTGATGAAGGACTAATTTTATTCATATGTAACACATGTGCAACAACGCAGCACGCCATTTTTCATATATATATATATATATATATATATATATATATATATATATTTAAGATAAGTTTATCCCGGGTTCAATCGGGGGTAACCACAGTAAGTAAGGTACTCAATACAAAGCAGAGTATAACTATTTAATATAGAAAAGGCTTCTACAGGACTACAACTGTTTCATTCGGGAGAAATCATCAGGCTTCCGGATGATTTCTCCCGAATGAAACAGTTCTAGTCCTGTAGAAACCTTATCTATCTCTCTCTCTCTCTTTCTCTCTTACTCTCTCTCTCTCTCTCTGTATATATAATTTAATTTATTCGGTCCTCAATGTTACCATTGACTGAGCAACGGTCAACAATACAGATACAATATAGACACAAACACATATATATAGTCTAACAAAGTTCTTTCGTTGCACATCTGCAACATCCCCAAGTATAACAATATTTGTTTCGACACACGATTTCATATAAAAAACCTCGAAAAACTAATTCATCGCCGTTATATATATATATATATATATATATATATATATATATATATATATATATATATATATATATATATATATATATATATATATATATATATATAACGGCGATGAATTAGTTTTTCGAGGTTTTTTATATGAAATCGTGTGTCGAAACAAATATTGTTATACTTGGGGATGTTGCAGATGTGCAACGAAAGAACTTTGTTAGACTATATATATGTGTTTGTGTCTATATTGTATCTGTATTGTTGACCGTTGCTCAGTCAATGGTAACATTGAGGACCGAATAAATTAAATTAACCGATATAAAAGACACAGAAGCGAAAACCAACCAAAGAGTGAGTGTGTTTTATTATTAATTCTGGCAATATTATTACACAAATATGACCCTCCCCAAGTATAACAATATATATATATATATATATATATATAAGAAACTAAGAAAGAGATACAAAAAAGAATCGCGCCCTGTACTCATCGACCTGGAAAGGATGAGAGATGAAGTTGACCCCGTCAGAATTTGATCTTAGAGCAGAGAGAGACGGAACCAATGCCGCAAAGCATTCTATCCGACATTTTTAATTTCGTAAACCGCTGAGGATCCAGTCGGATCAGTTGGAGACGGTTGTTGGAGGGAGTGTTTGAGAAGAAGAAGAAGAAGAAGAAGAAGAAGAAGAAGCCTTTCTGCCTCCATGCCCTAGGCCCAACGCCCAATGACCCTCTTCCTTCACCCCTCTCTCTCTCTTCTGCCACACCAGAGATCTTACCATCCCCTCCCCTCCCCTTCTTGTTCTTTTTTCTTTCTTTTTTCTTATTCTTTTTTCTTCTGTTTCCTTTTCTTTTTTCATCATTGCCGTTACTATAGTTGTCATTATTCAGCCCTTGTGGCCAATAAATGAAATCATTATTGCTATTATTATGATTAGAGGGCGGTGGATTGTCAGTATCGGTAAAGTGTCGGACGCCATACTTTGTGGCATAGAGTTACGGCCCTTTATGATCTGAGTTCAAATCCCGCCGAGGTTAACTTTGCCTTTCATCCTTGCGGGGTCGATAAAATAAAACAGATAATTGCTGGCCTTGTGCCAAAAAGTAGAAACAACTGACATTGCTATCACAGTTGTTAATTAGCTGCCTGTCTTTCCACCGAGAAACAGCTTTGCTACATTGAGAATATAACACACCAACGAGGAACTCTATACTTATATCTACGTGTATATGTGTATGTCTCTGTGTATGTGTGTGTGTGTATGTGTATATGTGTGTGTGTGTCTATGTGTGTGTGTATATGTGTGTATGTGTGTGCATGAAAGATCTTTGCTACATGGAGAATATGACATGACAACGAGGAACTATATACTCTAGACTCTATGCCTATATCTATGTGTATATCTGTATGTCTGTGTATGTGTATATGTGTATGTCTGCGTATGTGTATGTCTGTGTATGTGTGTATGTGTATGTCTGCGTATGTGTATGTCTGTGTATGTGTGTATGTATATGTCTATGTGCGTGTGTGTGTATATGTGTATGTCTGTGTATTTATATATGTGTATGTCTGTCTATGTGTATGTGTATGTCTGTGTATGTGTATATGTGTATGTCTGTGTATATGTATATGTGTATGTCTGTGTATTTATATATGTGTATGTCTGTGTATGTATATGTGTGTATGTCTGTGTATGTATATGTGTATGTCTGTGTATGTATATGTGTATGTCTGTGTATGTATATATGCGTATGTCTGTGTATGTGTATATGGGTATGTCTGTGTATGTGTATATGTGTATGTATGTGTGTGGTGTGTGTATGTGTGTGTATGTATATGTGTATGTCTGTGTGTGGTGTGTATGTGTGTGTGTGCGTGTGTGTGTGTGTCTATGAAAGATCTTTGCTACATGAATATAACACGGAAAATAGGAACTATATGCATAGGAACTATAGGAGCTATAGGAACTATAGGAACTATAGGAACATACATATACATACGTATATGTATGTGTGTATGTGTATGTGAGGTCGCTCTTCAGTAACATGTAACCCATGTAACTAGTATCCTGTAGCCCAGTACAACCTGTGCATGGTCGGGTCAATGGCGACTAATCGGGAGACCCCACCAAGCTTGTTTGGTGGGGGAGGATGAATTTGGACACCTTGCGGGAAGAGGAACAGAACCCGTCAAAGGGCGGAGGAACTCAGCAGAGCCAACGGCCATCCAATGATGTATCGTTTTGTGGAGCGAGAGTCTCCTAGTCTTCATTAAGAAATCTCTCTAGAAGGTCACTCTGACATAAAACCTGCGTCCAACGATGTAGACTAGTTCTACTTTGGGGGAAATGCATTTGATGTTCAGAGAGTGGGATGGCCCTGTATAAAGCCATTCTACACTTAAAAAAAGCTTCAAGCACAGGCATTGCATGATATGTGGCATATTTTGCAATGGATGGCATTGTTGACTAAAAAGCCACGTCCGTGATATTCATGCTAAAATATTAAGTGTTGGGATCGCTCTAAACCGAGCAGCCATCAAGTGTGCATAAAAGAACTTTGGTACGAATAGCTAGAAACTATATATTCTATACTTATTTGTATGTGTGTGTGAGTGGTGTGTAGGTGTGTAGGTGTGTGGGAGGGGGGTATGTGTGCGTGTGATTGCATGTGTGTGTGTGTCTGTCTGTGTGTCTGTGTGTGTGTGTATGTGTGTATGTTTGTGTGTGAGTGTCTGTGTGTCTGTGTGTGTGTGTGTGTGTGATTGTGTGTATGTGTGTCTATGCGTGTGTGTGTGTGTGTGAAATTGTGTGTGTGTGTATGTCTGTGTGCGTGAGTGTGGTGTGTGTGATTGTGTGTGTGTGAATATCTTTGTGTGGTGTGAGTGTGTCTATGTGTGTCTATATATATATGTGTGTGTGTGTGTGTGTGTATGAAAGATCTTTGGTACAGCAACGAGAAACTGTATACAGTATACTTATATGTATGCGTTTGTATGTGTATGTCTGCGTGTGTGAGTGTTTGTATATGTGTGCATACATGTATGTGTATGTGTCTATGGGTGTGTGTGAGTGTGTGTATATGTTTGTGTAAGCGTATATGTGTATTTGTGCTTGTGTGTGTATATGTGTGTGTATATGTGTGTGTATGTGTGTATTCGTATGTGTGTATGTGTGTGTGTGTGCATGGGTACATGTGCGTATATGTGTGTATATGTGTGTGTATGCGCGTATCTGTATTTGTGTATGTATGTATTCGTATATATGTGTGTGTGCATGGGAGCATATGTGTGTGTGTATATGTGAGTATGCGTGTGTGTGTATTTGTGCACTGTGTGTGTATATGTGTGTGTATGTGTGTATTTGTATGTGTGCATGTGTGTGTACATGGATGCATGTATGTGTGTGTGAAAGTTCTTTACTACATCAATATCACCTTCATCACCTTGACCGACCCGTCTGCCGGGGGTCCATTCAGCGCTACTGGTCACATCACGCCGTCCATTCCTCTCTGGATCGTTGTTTCCTTATCCATGTATTCCAAATCGTTTTCTTAAAATCGTAACTCCACCCTCGTGGAGGCCTTCCGAGTTTCCGTTTCCGCTCGCGCGGGTACCACTCGGCAACTGCGCGTGTCCATCGATTATCAGTGAACCGGGCGACGTGTCCAGCCCATCTGAACTTGCTGCGCATATATTCCATGATGACGTCCCTCACGCCGGACTTCTGTCTGATGACTTCGCTCCTGAAGTGCTCTCTCAACGAGATGCCTAGCATTGATCTCTCCATGGCTCTATGAGCCGTTACCAGCCTCTGCTCTCCTCTCTTCGTTGTAGCCCAAGTTTCACTGCCATATAACATTGCAGGTAAAACTGTGCTATTGAAGAGGTTGGCGCGGGAGGTCTTGTCCAACCTCCCCTTGAGCACATCCCTTATGCCGTTGAAAGCCTTCCATCCGGCCCTTACTCTCCGCGAGATCTCCCTCTCAATGTCTCGGCGCATGTTCACTTCTTGTCCCAGGTAGACGTATTCCTCTACCTCCTCTATTTCATCACCGCCAACCACCATTCGACTTGTTGGTACGTTGTCGGACCGCATGAACTTCGTTTTCATGCGGTTCATCTTGAGATTCATCCTGTTATATTGATGTTGCACCTACAACATCAATATAAGAGGCTATTAAGAGAGGTTAGGGGCAGTTTATCATATATAAACACATGTCAACTCTACTTTACAGACAGAAGTTATACAACAATGGAAATAGGAATAACAGATAGAACAAAATTAAATAATTTTTTCTACATTTGGCACGAGGCCAGCAATTACCTCACTGTGTTACTGGTACTTTATTTTATTGACCTCATAAGGATGAAAAGCAAAGTTAACCTCGGCGGGATTTGAACTCAAATCATAAAGGGTCGTAACTCTTTGCTGCAAAGAATGGCGTCCGACCCTCTACCGATACTGCTAATCCATATGATAGAAATAGGGGAGGAGGTAAAGAAGAGAAGATCTGGCTCTAGAGGAGTGTAAAGGGTAGGACTAGAGATGAGGGAAAATGGAGGGAAAGAGGAAGTACTAATAGAGGGAGAAAGAAGGGGAGGAGGTGTTGTGGTTATTAGGAGTTATATATTGTATATTTATGTCTGTGTGAAGACGTGTGGCTGATTGATTAGAGAACTGGATTCTCAATCGTGCGGTTGCGAGTTCGATTCTCGGTTGGATGATGCGTTATGTCCTTTATTTCACGTTGCTCCTTCTATCTGGAGTTGCGACCGATCGATAGTATTAGCAATTGGAAAGACCAATGGAATCATTGTTTCCTCGGTCCGATTTGACGAAAGTCGATCGACAAATTTTATTTTATATCTGTGTTTATGTATGTGTATGTATGTGTATGTAAGTATGGAAGATGTTTGGTAAATGGATATAACATGGCAAATTATATATTTATATGTATATGTATGTATATATGTATGCCTGTGTGTGGGTGTATATATATGTATGTATGCATGTGTATATATGTATGCGTATGTATGTATGACAGTCTTATCTGACAACCCAGTGTGTGCAGCTGAAACTCCAGCGTAACAACACTATTATTTTGCCATAATAAATGAATATATATATATATATGTGTGTGTGTGTGTGTGTGTATTCATTTGCTATGGCAAAATAGTGAGTCTTCTTACTTTGCAGTTTCACCTATGCACACTGTGTGTCATCAGATAAGACAGTTGCCTACCATTCTGAATATTAATCTTAATCGATACACATGAATTAGCAAGGGAACGTCAAGTTTATCATTCGACTTGCATGAAATAGCAGCCAAATCTCTCTCAAATGACTCGTTGACTCATTATATATCACGAGAAAGACGTAGTGGTCGTGGCCAAAACACCTTTGATCATAGGTCCGCTTGACCAGAATTGACTGATCCAGTGAAATAACAACAAAGAGACAGAGAAGCTAACGCTGTCTCTGATCAACTATGATAAAATAACTACAGTATGAGGATAGATTCATCAAAGAGTATAATAGTGGAAGTTGAAGTCATGATGTTAAGATAATACACAGAACTAAGTAAATTATATTATCTAGCTTTTAGTCACTTCAAACAACTTTGTACGCCATTTTGAGAAAAGACGAGAC
>OZ024742.1:345758592-345828592 GCA_964016885.1 Eledone cirrhosa
GTTGCTGTATGACTTGGAGTAAAGGTGTTGCTGTATGACTAGGAGTAAAGGTGTTGCTGTATGACTTGGAGTAAAGGTGTTGCTGTATGACTTGGAGTAAAGGTGTTGCTGTATGACTTGGAGTAAAGGTGTTGCTGTATGACTTGGAGTAAAGGTGTTGCTGTATGACTTGGAGTAATGGTGTTGCTGTATGACTTGGAGTAATGGTGTTGCTGTATGACTTGGAGTAATGGTGTTGCTGTATGACTTGGAATAATGTTGTTGCTGTATGACTTGGAGTAATGGTGTTGCTGTATGACTTGGAGTAATGTTGTTGCTGTATGACTTGGAGTAATGGTGTTGCTGTATGACTTGGAGTAATGGTGTTGCTGTATGACTTGGAGTAATGGTGTTGCTGTATGACTTGGAGTAATGTTGTTGCTGTATGACTTGGAGTAATGGTGTTGCTGTATGACTTGGAGTAATGGTGTTGCTGTTATACTTGGAGTAATGGTGTTGCTGTATGACTTGGAGTAATGTTGTTGCTGTATGACTTGGAGTAATGGTGTTGCTGTATGACTTGGAATAATGTTGTTGCTGTATGACTTGGAGTAATGGTGTTGCTGTTATACTTGGAGTAATGGTGTTGCTGTATGACTTGGAGTAGTGGTGTTGCTGTATGACTTGGAGTAAAGGTGTTGCTGTATGACTTGGAGTAGTGGTGTTGCTGTATGACTTGGAGTAATGGTGTTGCTGTATGACTTGGAGTAATGGTGTTGCTGTATGACTTGGAGTAATGGTGTTGCTGTTATACTTGGAGTAATGGTGTTGCTGTTATACTTGGAGCAATGGTGTTGCTGTATGACTAGGAGTAATGGTGTTGCTGTATGACTTGGAATAATGTTGTTGCTGTATGACTTGGAGTAAAGGTGTTGCTGTATGACTTGGAGTAATGTTGTTGCTGTATGACTTGGAGTAATGTTGTTGCTGTATGACTTGGAGTAAAGGTGTTGCTGTATGACTTGGAGTAATGGTATTGCTGTATGACTTGGAGTAATGGTGTTGCTGTATGACTTGGAGTAATGGTGTTGCTGTATGACTTGGAGTAATGGTGTTGCTGTATGACTTGGAGTAAAGGTGTTGCTGTATGACTTGGAGTAGTGGTGTTGCTGTATGACTTGGAGTAAAGGTGTTGCTGTATGACTTGGAGTAAAGGTGTTGCTGTATGACTTGGAGTAGTGGTGTTGCTGTATGACTTGGAGTAATGGTGTTGCTGTATGACTAGGAGTAATGGTGTTGCTGTATGACTTGGAATAATGGTGTTGCTGTATGACTTGGAGTAATGGTGTTGCTGTGTGACTTGGAATAATGGTGTTGCTGTATGACTTGGAGTAATGTTGCTGTATGACTTGGAGTAATGGTGTTGCTGTATGACTTGGAGTAATGGTGTTGCTGTATGACTTGGAGTAATGTTGTTGCTGTATGACTTGGAATAATGGTGTTGCTGTTATACTTGGAGTAATGGTGTTGCTGTATGACTTGGAGTAAAGGTGTTGCTGTATGACTTGGAGTAATGGTACAGCCATAACAGTTTTGTTTGATTATATTATCGATCACAGTATTCTTTTTTTCTTCTATTTTTGTTCAACTCTAGTATTGATTTTGTTGAACTCTTTTTGTTCGACCGAAAAGTTACGGGACGTAAACAAAGAAACACATACATACACACATGTACATAAACATACAGTATTTGTAAGAGAAGTCAACATCAATGGACCTGTTATTTTTATCTAAAGATATTTTTTTCCAATTCCAACCCACCTGTCCCCTCAATCTATCTTATTTCGCATTCTTTCTTCGGATAAAGGACTACCGTCCGAAACATTAAGACCCTCTTCCAGCTATATCAAGCGTTAACCTAATATATCCCTTCCATATACTGTACCGATTGTGTTGTTATTTCAGTTTACCTTTTACATACATAAATATATACATATATACATATATATATATATATATATATATATATATATATATATGTGTGTGTGTGGGGGGGGGGTTATGTTTTTGTGTACGTATATATATACGTGTGTGCGAATATGTGTGTATATGTGTGTGTGTATGTGTATGTGCCTATCCCTCTCCAGAATCGAACCCATTCGATTCTTCCAGAAACGTATATATACAGAAAAAGCGAGAAAGAATTAAGAAAGAGAATATAGAGGACCAATCCACCCCAATATATAGCTAGTACTTTATTTATCGATCTTGAATGGTTGGAAGGCAAACAGGACCCTGGCGAGATTTGCACTCAACACGATCTTTACGATGACTGGCAATTCGACGTCTTGTTGCTTTTGTTGTTGTTCTTCCTGAGAGATTCGTGGGAGAGAGGGTCCTCAAACATTCCTTCCAGCGGGTCCTGTCATAAGCAACTGTCTCCAACTGACCCAGCTGGATCACCAAGTGCGACCAGCTAAGCTAATGGATGTTATCAATCATCTTTCTCTGAGTTTACCCCTGGATCTCCTGCTGCTTGGTTTTGTTCATAAAATCTGTCCAGCGATTCTTTCCTGAGAGATTCTGACCACATGCCCCACTAACTAAATATAGAATCATTCCTATATTTAATAAAGATTCCCCAACGACTCGTAATCTCATAACTTTATCCTAATTAATCCGCAATTTTAATTAGTTTAACGCTATTCTTAAACTTATACAGTTTCCCTGACGTCACAGATTTTCCTAAAACCTTACAACTATCCAATAACACAAATGCTTTCATTTTAATTGAATCCTATAACCCACAATTTAGCATATATCTTTTTACCGTTTACACGTATATTGTTAGGTTAAGATCTAACTTCAACCCTTCCATGACCGAATTTTGAAAGAAATATACACTATTTCTAGTAATTAATTAAATATTTTAAATAATTTACAAACGTTATTAATTATTTTATTACAAATATAGTAACATAAGAAGATTCTACGCAGGAATACGTGTAGATCATAGGACGCATATGATGTAGATCGTAGGATATATACCATGTAGGTCTTAGGATATATATCGTGTATATCATAGGCTATACACCATGTAGATCATAGGATATATACCATGTAGGTAATAGCATATCTGCCAGAGCAAAAGCGTTACGACTAATAATGTTTTCTTTATTGGCTACAAGGGCTAACATGAAGAAAAACATTAGAGACGGCACAGAACAGTACAGGACGATACAAAGTGGGTTTGGGTCGTGTAAACAGGTTATAACAAGATAGAAATGAGGATAGAAATAAAAAGAAATTCAAGCAACAAAAATTCCCTAAAAAGAGGGAAATCTCCGACGGTCACTCGTAGCGAAAACCACACAAACGCCTGCGGCCAACCTGACCACTTGGGCAAGCGCCCTCTCTCAGTGTTCCCACTCCTCAGTCTACAGGCGTATACTCAGAGCGGGCCCGTTCACTCGGACCACACTCGCCTCTTTCACCCGCCTTTCAACAAACTTACTAGAAGACAGCACTTGCCTCTCCAAACCTTTGTCCGTCTTCAACCCTTTCAACCTTGTCCACCACACAATCTCTTTCAGCATGGCCACCAAACAGATGAAAACTGCCTGCCCTTCCTCCTCTTTAAAGGAGGATGGTGGGTCTATCTGCACAATGGACTCAGTCGATAACCGGATCCGTCCTACACGCGACATCAACTGTTCGACATAGCTCCACAAGTCAGCAATCCTCGGGCACTGAACGAGTGCGTGCCGGACTGTTTCGTCGCCTGCGCGCATCTCGGACAGGCTCGGCTGACAGCACCTCCGTGCCTGGAGAGCTTATCCCGAACCGGCAACGCTCCCCGGTAGCACTTCCAGCCCAAAGACTTCTGGAAGTTGTCCATAGTCCCCGGTCTGAAAGTTCTCTTGAAGAGAGCGAACGGCTGATCGTCTTCGACGCCCAGAGTCTCCCAGAGAACGTAGTCGCTCTTTCCCTCCACTAGCTCTCTATAGAGCGCCGAGGTGGATGTTCCACCGATACTAGTGCCCAACTGGTAGAGGGCGGTGAGCGCTTGTAGACATTCCAGCTTCCAAGCGCTATCCCTCGGTCTTTTCTGATCCTGGACTGCAAATCCGTCAAGGAGACGAGCTGGGGAAAAGCGTGTCTGGCAAACGGCGACCACACCTGTTCACCGTCAAGGAAGCACCAGAGATGTCGCAGCTCAGAGCATGTTTGCGCATCATCAGCCACGGCATGCCTAGTTACGCAACGGGTGTTGATAGCAAATGGATCGTCTGGCCATGAGAGCACGTCCCTTCCACAAAAAGCGGAACAGAAGGTGCTCCATTTTGGTCAGAGTTGGGCGAGGTCAAGGTACGATGGTCAAGCGGTAGCAGATGACGGACGTTATGTACGCATTCACCACCTCCGCCCGACCTTTCAGAGACAGCCTCCTCTCGGTCTATTTCTGGGTAAGAGAAGCCACCGTGCTCGTCACCTCGCTGCAGTTTTTTTCCATCTGGAGGTCCGGACCGAACCAGATCCCGAGCAATTTAACCGGTCCTCCCGTCCATCGTCCCACGACGCTGTCGGACGGCATGGACTTGCCTCTTCAGGTGCTGAGTTGCAAGCCCACCGATTTTACCTGGTTTATCTTTGCTCTTGTCACAGCTTCGTATTCCTTGAGAGCGGTGCCGAAACTCTGGACGTGTTTGGTGCTCGACACCACCACGGTGACATCGTCGGTGTAAGCTGACACGGATCTACCGCTCCCAGTTGGTGCAGTAACAACTCGAGGGCCAGTACATACAAGAGGGGCGAGAGGGGGCAACCCTGGTGGACCGAGCGCATGATGCTGAAAGGCTGCGACAGGTAACCATTCACCCTCACAATCGAGCAGATGTTGCTGTGCATCGCAGCGATCCAGACCCTAGAAATGAGCCCCAAGCCGGCCGCGTCGAGGACCGCAGCCAGGTACCGATGGTCGACCCTATCAAATGCTTTGGATTGATCCAAGTTGATCAGGGCGCCACCCGGGTCAGGTTCCTTAACCACCCTCTCTATGATGTATCGCATGAGATGGAGGTTGTCGTGGATGGATCTGTCCGGTATGGCGCATATCTTCGCCTCTCCCACCAGATCACCGACAAGCGCCAATCTCTTTGCTAACACCTTGGCCAAAATCTTCAACTCTGCGTTTAGTAGAGTTATGGGCCTGAAGCTGTCTATAACGTCCTCCTTATTCAGGTCTTTTCTCAGCAGCGCCACCGCTCCCCGGCTCACAAAACTGGGAATGCTCCCGTTCTGCTGCCAGTTGCAGTATACATCTGCCAAGAGGTCGCCGAACAAGTCTGGAATATACGCATACAGCTCGTAGGGGATACCACCCAAACCTCGCGATTTACACCTCGTGCAGTCAGACATCGCTTCCGGTATTTCACCTGCCGTTATCGGTTTTTCGCAGCACTGCGCTTTGGTCGTCGAGAGCCGCGGCAGTCCGTCGAGGTATGCACCGAAGTCCATACTCCGATCCGGCCCGCCGCCGCTCCCGAACAATTGAGCAAATTGTTGTTGAAAAGCCGCACACATCTGCTCGGATTCGAGCAACATGCGCCCGTTTTGATCAGGCAAAGACCGAATTGTGTACTTGTTGCCACGTCGCGTCAGCCGGGCCCATTGAACGGCTTTCGTCCCCTCGTATCTTAGAGCACGTGCGCTAGCTCTGTCAACGCAGCCTTCATACTTTGCGTTGAAGAATTGGTCCAGTCCCAATCTCGCCGCTAGCACGTCGGTTGTGATGCCTGTCCTAAACGCCTCTTCTAGCTTTCTAACTAACTCTCCCTCTACTCTATTTTCCTCTATCACTACTCCTTTGCTAAACCTTATCGATTCTACTCTAATAGCCCTTTTCAGGGTAAACCACCACCTGTTATTGACGATCGCACCCGTCAACGCACGCTTAACTAATTCGCTAATCCGGTGCTGTAAGCTTTGCCCGCCGGGAACGCGCGTTCAGCTTCCAGTAACCGGGCCCTTGCCTATGGAGTCTATCTAAGCCAAAATCACAGATCACAAATTTGTGGTCCGCGTAGTCGACTACTTTAAATTGTGGGCAGCCTATACTAGCCTTATCTGTTTCCCTACAGAATACTCTATCTAAATACGATCTGGATGACCCGATGCGGTTTGCCCATGTCCACATTGGCACATTCAGATAATCCAGTCTATACCTGTCAGACAGTTCAAAACGTCTGAACAGGTTGTTGAGGCTTTTACACCCTCCTGCCCTGTCTACTAGCCCCACATAATCTCAGCGTGCATCTAAGATACCGTTCCAGCCGCCCACTAACACTAAAGGGCCGGAAGTTCCAAGAAAGGTTTCTAGACGTCTGAAGAAATCTGGCCGTCCTGTCCCTGTTGGGTCGTAGACGGCTACTAGCCTGAAAGCATTGCCTTCGCTGCCGGTCACGTCCAACACCATCGACATACCTTCTGGGTCCAGGAAGATGGGCCGTATGGCGAGATCCAAGCCTCTCCGAAAAAGCACAGCAACTCCTCCCCCCTATCCCCCGGCTGGGAGATGTGTATACATCGTAGACGCTGAAGATGGGTGCGAAGGCTCGTGCTTCGAAAATTCTGATCTCGCTGATGGCCACTACATCTATGTTTAGTGACCTGAGATCGTTAAGCAGTTGGAAGCAGTTGGCCCTGCTTCCAAGATGACCTCAGGCCACGTACATTTATACTGCCTATTCTAAGTAAGGCCATGTTGGGTGAGGAATGGAGTAAGTGAGAAAGGATCACCTACCCTGATCGTGTGGGAAAGGGACAGTCGAACGTCTCTTTGGCTGGTCATGGGTGTTTATCCTCTTGGTAACCGACCGTCTCAGTCTCCAACTGCGTTGGGGAGTTTTTCTATTAAAAGTTTATAATGTTCTATTTTGATTTCAATAATCTTTATATTTTTAGAGAGAGTTCTTGGTGTTGGTGGGGTGTAGTAACTTTTGTCTGTGATGTCTGTGTGCTGCTTTATATGTTGTAAGAGTTCTTTATTTCCCATGTTTATGGCTGTGTACTTTTTGCGGGAGGGGTGGTTTTGTTGCTGTTTTCTTGTTGTTGCTGTTGGTTGTGTGTGCTGTGTTGTGTTTGCGATGTTGGTGTTTTTGGTGATGTTGGTGGTGGTGATGGTTGTTGTTGGTGGTGATGCTTGTGGTGGTGATGGTGATGGTGATGGTGGTGGTGTTGCTGCAAGTCTCCTTGCAGCCTTTACCCCTCTTTGTTTGCCTTCGCTTTTGGAGGGTGAAGCTAAGGGTTTTTTTTTCTTTTTTCTTTTTTGTGGCAGACCGTTCGCCACTTCCCTCCCACTTCATACTCCATGTCGGATTCCGTGGTGTCTGGGAGGGGTATGAGCTCCACTGCTGTGACCATTCTGCCCACAGAGATACACTTTAGGCGCCTTCCTTCCACGCTTATAGAGAGTTGGAGTTCTTCCTCGAGGTCTATGATATCTGGGATGGCCTCGATGCACTCCTGGTCAGTTTGTATTAGCATTTCATTTGCATGCCTATTCCTGACCAGTTCTCTCTCCCACTCTCTGTATTTGCAGTATGGTGGTCTTATCCTCGATTCCAGCAAGTACTGACGCGGCCAGCCAAGGTATGGGCACGTCGGGCGGGACCTGGGTCACTTTGACCCTCACAATTTTCTGCCCGCAGTAGGAGGGCACCAAGACTATCTCCTCACTCTTTAGGGTTTCCAAAGAGTGAGACTTCGCCTCTTGTGGGGTGGCGAAAAGTACGTCTACTGTGACGTACTTTTTGCCTCGGGTGATGGGTTTTGCGCGCCCAGACGCACCCCAAGGCCTTTGGATTTGGCTCTCTCCACCCGAAGTGACATTTCGCTTACGGTGCGGTAAGTCATCCTGCGCAGCTGCTGGTCTTTGAAGAAATCGGGTGGAGGTTTCAGGGAAACTCTATTGTCGTTTCTAGTCACCATGGCTCTTGCGACTGCCATCTCCCCCTCCGTGAATAGCACTGTCTCTATATTTCGGGCCACACCTGCGAAAGAAGTGGCCCCTTTTTCAGCGGCACCATTTTGCTGCTGCTACTGCTGCTACTGGTCTTGTTGGTGCTGTTGCTGTTGCTACTGCTACAAACGGTGTTGTTGGTGTTGTTGCTTTTATCAATGTTGTAGTTGGTTGTGTTTTTGGTGCCACTGTTGTTTTCGGTGCAATTTGTATTGTTGCTGTTGATGTTGTCGTTGTTTATTTTCTTGTTAGTGGTGTTAATATCGTTGTTGCATTTGTTGTCATTTTTTTCTGTTGTCTCTATTTTGTTTGCCGCTGTTATTGTTGTAGTTTGTGTGGTAATTTTTTTAAAATTAGTGTTCTCAGTATTGTTGTCTTTGTTCACGTTGTTTGTGGTGTGTTTGTTGTATCAATTTCTGTAACCCTCCTCTCAACTTTTATGCCGTTGTCACACGGCAGCAGACATATTGCTGGGGGGCGTGGCTCAGCCATGTTTTGTTTTTTTTTGTTTTTTTAAAGTAAAATTTTCAAATATTGTTCAAATATTTGGGCCAAAAGGCCCAAATATTATACTTTCCCCTTCACAGGTCAAAGTCCAAGGGCTTATATCCCTTACACAAGAACAATTTAACAACAAATAATTATAACAGGTAAATAAAGCGACTTACTGGGAGCGAGCAAAAAGACGCCGGAACAGACCAATAATAATAATAATAATAATAATTGTTTCTACTTTTGGCACAAGGCCAGCAATTATCTCAGTGCATTACTGGTACTTTATTTTATCAACCCCGTAAGGATGAAAGGCAAAGTTAACCTCGGCGGGATTTAATGATTTCTTTTAATACTTCCACCATTTTTCTTATTCTCATATCTCGTCTATTGAGCATTGATACTTACAAAACAGTCATTCTCATTTTAAATACTACTATATCATTCTATATATTACACCAAAACTACTCACCATTTCAGTTAAGACAGAAGTTAACTAGAAAATGTTGTACATTCTTTATTAAATGATCTGCTTGTAGCTTGCTAGATCCGTAGGCGTAACAATTCTATATGTATTTGCAAGATACATTTTTAGTGACAGAAATCGATCTTATTAGATTTTCTATCGAGAAGTTTCGATTCGTTGTTGGCTATTAAAATTATATGAAATTTCCCAATCCAGCATAAGTCTGCGGTAAAATAAGTCACTTTAGAAGTAGCATTACTTCGTATTTACAAGAAATTCTAATATTCATAACTTTCTTTTTCCACTAAAGAAGGCGCATGGCTTAGTGGTTAGAGTATTGGGCTTGCAATATAAAGGTTGTGAGTTCAATTCTCGGGCCGGGTGATGTGTTCTTTCCTTGAGCAAGACACTTTATTTCACGTTGCTCCAGTTTACTCAGCTGTAAAAATGAGATGATAGGACTGGGGCCCCTATCATTAAATCACCCAAGATACCTCCAACGAGATATACCTTGGAGGAGGCCTGCTAAATCTGCATAGCTGTGAGCTGTCACACACACACTATAGAATATGGATTTAAAAAGGTTAGAATGCCTTTAATACGCCATGGAGTCGCATGGACGCCGTCCTCAGACATGGTGTGTTTAACGTATTTTTAAACATGGCGGAAGCCGTCCCTCACCAAATTGGAACACTATTGATTTTTTCTTTTTTTTTAGAGAAGGAAAGGTAGAAGAGAAAGCAATAAAGAGGCATAGAGGATGAACAGACCCCAGTATTGGATTGGTACTTTATTTATCGACCTCAAAATAATGAAAGACAAAGTTGACCTCGGCAAGATTTGAACTCAGTGTGTGCCGGACCAAATACCGGGGTATGTTAATCCGGCGTCCTAACCACGCTGCTGATTCACTACCATAACATGTATTTATTAAGAGTTGAATTGATTTTCACCAACGACATGGTCCATGACGTAGCAATTGATTCTGTTCAACAGCTTCCTGTGAAAATGAGGTTCACAGACCCCCAATACCACAGGAAACCATACAGGTTATTAAGCTGCTGAAGACTGGCAAAGCTCTACGTTTCGATGGCATTCTCCCAGAAGGTTGAATCACTCTCTATAAGAACAATAGGGGAAATGTAGATTGCTCGAATTACCGAGACCTCATCTTGCTCTCCTGGCCAGAATACTGCTCAACAGACAAAGAACTACCATTGCTGGTAACCGTATTATTGAGAGCCAGTGAGATTTTAGAGCAAACCGGAGATCACGGATATGGTGATTTCTTGAAGCAGCTCCGGAGAAATGCTGTGAAGAAACCAGAGGTCTGTTTATCCCCTTCATCGATTTCACCTAAGTGTTCGACAGAGCGTGCAGAGAGGGACTGTGACACATTCTGGAAAAGATGGGTTGGCCACTAAAGTTCCTCACCATGAACAACCAACTTTATGGTAGGCAGCTTGGTCAAGTCAGACTTCCAAATAACCAACGACGTGAATCAAGGTTGCGTCATTTCCCTAACTCTGTTCTCTCTATTTGTAAAACCACGAAAGGCCTTCAAGTGAACGAGAGGTTCTACATCAGATTCTGCACTAATGGAAGTCTCTTCACCCTGCGGCAGAGAGCTAGAACAAATATGACATAATATTCTATCCAGCGTCTATAGTTACTTTCGGGTCACGAATAATCGTCCTTCCGTTTTTTTTTATTTTTTAGATTTTTCTAAAAAAAGACCCCAACCTTCTTATTCCACTCCACCCACACATTTATTAAATTTTGCTAATCTATCCCCGGCGAAATTTTATTTTAAGTGGTAGCATCCCTACGACAATTAATCTTCTTTATACATTAAAAACATTATATATGACAAAATGTTCATGTTATAAAATCCTATGTTATAAAATAAATAGCTCCCTATTATTTGGGACCCGAGAATAGATTATATATGATAAAAGCAGTGTTGACCTCGATGGCATTTGAACTCAAAACTCAGAGATTTAGGACAAATATTGCAAAAACAATCCAACGCCTAGAGCTAGATTACACATGATAAAAGAAAAATGTTCCAGATTGTTACAAAATAGTATGTATATCTATGGAGGATTCAAAACAAGGTAGTCGAATTATAATTAACAACTGAATAAAAATTTGTTATTGATAAATATTTTTCATATTTTGAACCAACCATAAACATAGTAAAGAAATTAATACATTCCGAACTGAAATATTTTGGTCCAATATGTTATCCCAAGAGGAAGAAATTTTATCATCTGAAGTTAAAAAAACATAAATCTTAGAATTTGAAAATAATCTAATTGAAATTTGGAACATGTTTGGAGCTTGAATAAATATATTCGTCAAAACAATGTTATTATTTTAACAAATTTTGTTACGATAATGTTGAAGTAGATTCTGGTATAACAAATTAAAATCAGTTTTTGTTTTGATTATTTTTAGCATTTCCGTCTAAACGAAAAGATAACAAATTTTAAATAAATATAAATAGATAGTAAATCACAAATGACGGAGATGCCTGTCTTTCAAAATATGTTGTAGATATATTTTGGTGAAAAAAAATACAATTTTAAGATATTAGATATATACAGTTCCATCAGATTGGGAAGGAGGCATCCAGTCAAAAACTTGTCAATATCCTTGTTGTTTGTATTTATATGAATCTAAATTTTCTCTAGCTCCTTTTCCTTCGAAACAATAATTTAGACGTTTCTTTTCATTGAAATATTTTGTGAGTATGATTCTACATCAACTACTTTCTATAAACATCATATACTGAAAAAACATCTCTATCACAAACGTGATTCAAATATATGAGTTATATATTATGATTAAGTTAAAGTCTACCACAAACCTAGAGGATCAACAGGCAAGAGCTTATCCCAGATTCACTTGCGTGAAGGTCATTGGTTTGACAATATAGTTAAGATAAGTTGACATTTTTCCTAAACCCAGAAACACTTTAACCAAGAGTTTATCACGGATTCACTGGCGCCAAGTTCATTGGCGAGTGCTGAACAACATAGTTAAGATAAGTTAAAATTTGTCCCAAGTCCAGAGACGTTTCAGACAAGAGTTTATCTTGTTTTCATTGGCGTTAAGCGTCTGTGAGTACAAAATTCTTCCCTAGAAGGGATGCCAAACCATCGCAGCGTTCAACCCTAACAGCTGCTTATGTGACTGAATTTTATTGGCAAAGTGGACAGATGCAACATAAAATGAAGCGTCTTGCTTAAGGATACAATGCGTCACCCTGCTCCGTGAACGAACTCACGACACCAACTTATTATCGTGAGACTAGCATATTAACCACTATGCCATGTCATTATGTGTGATAATTTAAGTATAATTTAATCATTCTTCTTCTTCATCCACTTATTCCTGGGAGGATTGTGGAAACTGTGTCCTCAAACACGCCTCCCAGAGGGTCCTGTTAGGAGCAACCGTTTCCAATTGATCCTACTAGATACCCAGGTGAGACCAGCCATCTTGCTCGGAGTCTACTCTTTTCTATTCGTTTTGCCCGTAAAATTCCAGTGATTATTTCCTGAGATATTCTAATCTCATGCCCATAGTATCGGAGCTCTGATCTCTCAATTCGGAAAAGTAGCGGCTCTACCTGGAGTGACACTCTGATCTCCAAGTTACGCACTCTTTTGCGTCACATTACTCCAAAAAACCCTCAATGGAACCTGATTTCGGCCGCTTTTCTTCACATTCATAGTATTTCAGTCATTGCACAACATTCCTCACTATAGGTAAGGGTAAACAGGAATACCAAATTGAAGAATGCGAGATTGGCTTTTCCACCTACCTCCCTTCTTGTGCTTATCGAATGCTGAAGCTAGCGCATTACTGCACCATCTCCTGCAATGATTGCCCTTAATTCAGCCTCCTGCCTTACATCATTCATAAATACGACCTCGGGGATGATTGAACTTCTCCACCTGCTTAAATTGTAACATACTACTTACCTCCCTTCTGATGTATGTCACCCCCACATCGTGCCCTATAAATTGTTATATCTCCAACATTACTCAATACATTTATTCAAGTACATCATTTGTACATACATGCTGTAATAATTCCTAAATAATTGAAATATAATTCTTATCTTTAATCAATTACACGTGTCAGTAATCAACATAAGCTATAGGATTTCTCTTATATAAACCATTAATATATCAAAACACAAATTTCCTAGTTTGTATGATAGTTCATATATCCAGTCAGCATGGTAAATGTGGCAGAGTATATCAATCTCAGACATGCAAGATGAATTACGTTCAACTCTATGCCCGTCGTTATTGACGGTAGGTTCCGAAGTCTACTAACACACACACACATACACACACACACACAAACACACACACACACACACACACACACACACACACACACACACACACACACACACACACACACACACACACACACACACACACACACACAGCAATTGTTTTGTTTTTCTGTTTACCTTTTACATACATACACACACACACACACATATATATATATATATATATATATATATATATATATATATATATATATATATTTATAAGTCGTTTGGAAGCCGCGACAATGCAAATGGGTAAATCTCCGGGTAACAGGGTCCGGTGGAGGAGAGAGAGATATGTAAGTGGGTGTACGTTAAGATGCGTGGTGTGTATAAGATGTGTGAGATGTGTAGAATGAAGGGAAGAGTGAAAGGGTAAACATAATAATGACAACACAAGAGAGAGAGTTACCTTGGGAGAGATTTAATAGTCCCTATATATTTCGGATTCACATCCATCAACTGGGGGGTTTTTCCGGGGTGGGGGAAAAGGTTGTCTGTCGGACAATTCGGAACGCGTCTTACGCTGTTTGTTGATTTGAATATCTGAGGTATCCGGTCGAGTGCGCGTGCGCGTGAAATGGGGTCGGTCGTACAGAGGTCAACGGCCGAATGAGGGAGTGGGATGGCGCTAGCTGTCAGTCCATTCTCTGCCTGTTTGTTAAATGTTACTGTGTGTGTGTGTGCGTGTGTTGTTGTCTCGCTTGAGTGTGTGTGTGTGTGCGTGTGTAGTTGCCTTGTTCATCTGTATTGGCAGTGTAGTATGTTCGTATGGTAGAATGCTACTGCGTGTGTGTGTGTAGTTGTCTCGTTTGCGTGTGTGTGTGTGTGCGTGTGTTGTTGCATCGCTTGTTAACTTAAACCAGCCATTTCATTTCGCTTCTCTCTAATCGGTTGTTTATTTGCGGTTGTAGTCGTTTGATAAGAAGCCATTCCTTAATACGTAACGCAGTGATCCCGCGAGTAGTGTCACTCATACCAAGCGATTCCTCGAGGTGCTGGAGACGAACGGGTACCCTACCTCGATCACAGAAAGAATAGGAGACACCAGACGCAAGAGACAGAGAAGCACCCAAGGCAAGTGCTTCCTTAAAATACCACACCTGGGCGAGAAAACCACCAACGCTATCCGCAAGGCTATACGGAGGGAGGGCCTCGACATCCACCTGGCCCACTTGGGCCCCTCCCTGCGAAGATGCCTCTCCAGGAAAACCGAAAAGTCTACTGACGCATGCTCCCTCAGAGACTGCCCGATACGCCATGCTAACTGTTGCCTACGCACATACGTCGTGTATAAGATAGAATGTGACAGGTGCAACCAATACTACATAGGTAGCGCAATTCGACCTTTGCACGTCCGGATCAAGGAACACATTAAAACCAGGGCCTCGTCTTTCCGGAAACACATAGACAAATGCGGAAACAAAGACGGAGGGCCCATTGTCACAATTCTAGCGACTGAAAGAAACGTCGGCACGTTACGTATTAAGGAAGGGCTTCTTATCAAACGACTACAACCGCAAATAAACAACCGATTAGAGAGAAGCGAAATGAAATGGCTGGTTTAAGTTAACAAGCGATGCAACAACACACAACACACGCACACACACACACACACGCAAACGAGACAACTACACACACACGCGCACACACACACGCAGTAGCATTCCACCATACGAACATACTACACTGCCAATACAGATGAACAAGGCAACTACACACGCACACACACACACACACACACACTCAAGCGAGACAACAACACACGCACACACACACACAGTAACATTTAACAAACAGGCAGAGAATGGACTGACAGCTAGCGCCATCCCACTCCCTCATTCGGCCGTTGACCTCTGTACGACCGACCCCATTTCACGCGCACGCGCGCTCGACCGAATACCTCAGATATTCAAATCAACAAACAGCGTAAGACGCGTTCCGAATTGTCCGACAGACAACCTTTTCCCCACCCCGGAAAAAAACCCCCAGTTGATGGATGTGAATCCGAAATATATAGGGACTATTAAATCTCTCCCAAGGTAACTCTCTCTCTTGTGTTGTTATTATTATTTTTACCCTTTCACTCTTCCCTTCATTCTACACATCTCACACATCTTATACACACCACGCATCTTAACGTACACCCACTAACATATCTCTCTCTCCTCCACCGGACCCTGTTACCCGGAGATTTACCCATTTGCATTGTCGAGGCTTCCAAACGACTTATAAATATTTACTTATTGTTCCACAATGCTTCAAGCAAACTTCAATACTCTCATATATATATATATATATATATATCATAACATATATATATAGAGATATATATATATATATGTATGTGTTTAAATATATATATATATATATATATATATATATATATATATATATATATATATATGTGTGTGTGTGTGTGTGTGTGTGTGTGTGTGTGTGTGTGTGTGTGTGTGTGTGTGTGTGTGTGTGTGTGTGTATAGATATCTGGACGACTGCTTCATCCTCTGGCATGAAAGTATAGATAGACTGTTTGAGTTCAAAACCCTTCTGAATGGGCTCAACACTAACTTACAATTCACAATGGATTACAGCCATAAACAACGCCCTTTCCTCGACATCCTCATCGAGAAAACAAGCAACAACATAGAAACAAACATATACTACAAACCCACAGACTCCAAACAATACCTTCCATTCAACTCGTGGCACTCTAGACACACCAAAATGGCAATTCCTTATAACCTAGCCAGAAGGATCTGCACAATAGTTTCAGATAAATACACATGCTACACACGACTAGAAGAATTAAAAAACACACTTATCAGCAGAAACTACCCACCATCCCTAATCAACAATGGATTCCAACGTGCCCTAAAACTAGACATCCAGGAACTCCCAAACCCAGGAATGAACCGCAACAAAAAACTCTACCATACATCTCAACACACAGCCCCCTCAACAATGAGGCATTCGACACCCTCCTCTAGAACATTCCTTTACTAAAAACCGACCCAAGAATGAACAATATCCTCCAAACACACAACATCATAAAGAGCAAAAGACAACCCAAATCCATAAAAAACATCCTCACACAAGCCAAAATCCAACAAACCCTCACAAAGAACCCTACAGTAACAAAATGCGTAAGGCCCAACTGTGGCATATGCATAAATCTAATAGAAAGTTCAACATTCCATTTCAAACAAGGACAACGTTTCACAGTTAAACACAACTTTACATGTGCATCTGAAAACCTTATCTATGTTTTGACCTGCTCAGGTTGTCAAGAGCACTACATAGGACAAACAAAAAACAGCCTCCGTCAACGTATGACCGTCCATAAATCACAAGTTAAAATACAGGAATACAGAAAGATTGCATTTAGTGAACATATCGCCAATTGTGCTCTCAACCAACATCCAAACTTTAAAATTTTCCCCATTTACAAATTCATAGACAGCGCTACTTTCATCCAACATACCAATAAGGAAACACATTTCATTAATAAATGCCCTAAAAATAGGACCAATCTAAAACTGCAACAAATCTTCATACATTTACAAGATTTACCTCCCTCACACCCTACTTAATCCTTTTTCTTAAATAAATTAAATATCACCCAACAAGAATTGCTTCCCCCTGCATATTAACTCTCTAAAAAGGGAAATCATATCAAACCACAGTCCACCATTTGCCTCCTTCACGGAACCATGGTTCAACTAAGCACTCTTGCGATATTAACACATTTTGAACTGCTTAACTTCAATGACTGTGCTTGTAAATAACATTATTTTTTCTTCCACATTGACTTTTTACGTTCCACATTATGCACGTTTTTTTTTCCTTTTTCTTTTTTCTTTTCACTTCTTAAACCTTGTTTGTATATAACATTATTCTTTCTGCACCTTCTGTTTAACATGTGTGACACAACATTAACAGAATTCACTATCATTTGATAATGCATATAAATGCTGAAACCGGTAATAGACAATAATTAAATATATAAATAGATAAATAAATGCCATTGCTAAATAATAAATAAATCAACTAATACCTTAACACTTCACACAAAGTAAAACATTTCGTTTTAATCATTTTCTAACCCAGAAAAAAGAGAGAGAAACAAAAAAGGAAAAAAATATATTTTTCTTCCTCATAATCGTCTCTTTCTCCCTGTTTTCATATATATATATATATATATATATATATATATATATATATATATATATATATATATATATATTAGAATTGGAGCTCTGAAATAGCAATATATATATATGAATGTATATATAATGTATTTTGCAATACACTTTATGCTTAATTAAAAGCATTTTGAAGATCGTATGCTATTGTTTTAGAGTAGTGACAAACTCACTTACTTTAATCTCAGAAAACAAGGGGAGATAAGCCGACAAGGCCTTGTTTCGCATTTATTGATGCTTATCAAGGCTAACTACTCCCTCCTGTCTACTGAGATCACTGATGTTATATTCTTATAGAATTCTAGTAAATAATCAGGAACTGATTATACAGAGCGGTTGCCGGTCAGGCAGAAATTAAAAATTAGAATTGGAGCTCTGAAATAGCAATATATATATGAATGTATATATAATGTATTTTGCAATACACTTTATGCTTAATTAAAAGCATTTTGAAGACCGTATGCTATTGTTTTAGAGTAGTGACAAACTCACTTACCTTAATCTCATCTAATTTTTAATTTCTGCCTGACCGGCAACCGCTCTGTATAATCAGTTCCTGATTATTTACTAGAATTCTATAAGAATATAACATCAGTGATCTCAGTAGACAGGAGGGAGTAGTTAGCCTTGATAAGCATCAATAAATGCGAAACAAGGCCTTGTCGGCTTATCTTCCCTTGTTTGCTGAGATTAAAGTAAGTGAGTTTGTCACTACTCTAAAACAATAGCATACGGTCTTCAAAATGCTTTTAATTAAGCATAAAGTGTATTGCAAAATACATTATATATACATTCATATATATATCAAAGGAATTGTGGTAAGGAACCAGATGGACCATACCGCACCAGAGTACTCAATACTTAGGGTAGTGGAGTTGGAAATAGGAAAAAGTATGACCCCGACGGCAGAGCTCAAGCCGTCGAATACTTTTTCCTATATATATATATATATATATATATATATATATATATATATATATATATATAGGAAAAAGTATATATATATATTATATGTATATATTTAATATAGAAATAGCTTCTACAGGACTATAACTGTTTCATTCGGAGGAAATCTTCAGAAAAGGGCTTTCCTGATGATCTCCTCCTGTGGAAGCCATTTCTATATAAAATATTTATACTCAGCTATGTATTGAGTACCTTACTTACTGTGGTTACCCTCGATTGAACCCGGGTTAAATATATATATATATATATATATATATTAGGTATGACTTTCTTTATTTATTCTTTATATGAAACTACCAGATTTACCCGGCGTTGCCCGGGGTTTGAAATGCAACAAAGAATAAAGAAGAAACAAACGATAAATCACTTCAAATGAATCTGATGTTTATATTCCTGTCAATAATGTTGGTTATCTCCCTTTTTTATAAGGATTGTCAATAAAGTTGGTTATCTTCCTTATTTTGCTACCGATAATTTTGATATCGATTTTTTTATTGCTCAACGTGGGTCGATTTGAAAGATGTTTGTGATGTGACCATCCTAGCAATTGTGCAACGTGCACAGAAAATTAGGTCAAATTCGGTTGGTAATTGTAAAAGCCTTAGGTATCCAAATTTGTACACAGACACACACACATCCTCGATTTTATATATATAGAAGATATTGATTGTTTCTTTCCTGTATCTCATGTCTGCTTTTTTGCCTGAGAAAATACCTCTATATATTCGATTGAGTTCTTCACGCGTAGTTAGAATTCATAACAGAATTCAATGACCTACGTGTATATTATTTTATGTTTTACGATGACCTCCCCTTCCCGTTTGGGTACAGTGTGAAATTTCTTTTTGAAGGACTGCTAGACTTTCAAATTTTGGCGGTCATTCTAGCACTGACGGGGACCAGCGCTGAATATTGATACCAATGTGGTTTCTATATTGATATTGCCTGGGCATCCACTGATAAGTTATAAGGGCCCACTTGTATGTATTCCTGTGGACTATATGCAAGCTTCTACATAACCTGGACATTATTTTCCCAATTTGTAGAAAACTCAGAACGAAACGATCGCATGGAAAGAGAGATTTATTTAATAATGTCTCATATAAAATAATACAACCGGCTATCCACAAAATAGAATATTGTTAGCACCACAAACATATAATTATATATATATATATATATATATATATATATATATATATATATATGATGCTGTGACAGCTCACACCTATGCAGGTTTAGCTGGCCTCCTCCAAGGTATATCTCGTTGAAGGTGTCTTGGGTAATTTAATGATATGGACCCCAGTCCTCTCATCTCATTTCTACAGCTGAGTAAACTGGAGCAATGTGAAATAAAGTGTCTTGCTCAAGGAAACAACACATCACCCGGTCCGAGAATTGAACTCACAACCATTCGATTTGCTCTAGGGTTCTTATATATTTGATATATATGTAGCCTTATCGATCCCTCTTTGGATTTTAGTCTTCAAATTTATTATTATTACTTTATATATATATATATATATATAGGAACGAGTAGGACCCCGACGGCTGAGCTCAAGCCGTTTCGACGTTATACCAGGATAAAAATGTTCATTTAGTCCAGAATTAGCCGTCCAAACGGCTTGAGCTCAGCCGTCGGGGTCCTACTCGTTCCTATTTCCCACTCTACTACCCTACGTATTGAGTGCATTGGTGCGTTATGGTCCACCTGGTTGCTTACCACATTTCCTTCGTTATATATATATATATATATATATATATATATATATATATATATATAGAGAGAGAGAGAGAGAGAGAGAGAGAGGAACACCATACTTCGGGACAGGGCATATCAAAGGGGCATATCAAAGGACCGAAATAACGGAGGTAAACTTTGTTCCATCATTATGATTTTCTGCTTTTTCTGTTCAAATTCTAGCTGTTTGATGAGGTCATTGCTGTTGAATAATGGTTATCATCGAATTATATATAACAGTTAATTTTAACCTGTTGATTTAGACTTCTTGTTTTTAAATGACTCTGGAGTAAACAGACCCACCTGCGCACTTCGTGTTCTACCCTGTATACTGAAGTGTCAGTAACTAACCAACACATACGCAAATTTGTATATATATATATATATGTGTGTGTGTGTGTTAGGTAATTCCGAATAAAAAGCAAAGGAAAAAAGAATGTTCTATGTATAGAATAGAGCTATTTAATTAGATAGTGAACAACAGACGTATATTAATATTGTCCGGGATCTAGCAACCTTTGGTAATGGAGTTATTATATTTTCTGTTGTTCACTTTCTAAATACGTATATATATATATATATATTGTACGAAGCCGAATGTTTGGCTTTTTAAAGCGTTGAGAATATATATATATATATATATATATATATATATACACACACACGGCTCAGAAAATCTTCTTTCTTGGAGCTATTTAATTGTAAGAGACTATCTTGAGTTTCTCACTCAATATCTGCTATATAAATATAAATAAGCATAGAAATGCTATAAGGATAGCTTATAAAATAGAGTGAACACCCTTAATGACGGGAAAATAAGTTGTCATCGGCTGCTATGAAGAATTGAACCTCATATCTTCCACATAGCGGCTAATATTTGAGAAAATTTAAATCCCCTTAATGTAAGAATTATATAATTATTCATTTTGTCAGAATAATAAAAACAAAGAATCTTTCCGGATACATCTGTTATATCTGTGCTTTATCAAATTTAATCTATATATTTATATAGTAATAATAATAAATTTGAAGACTAAAATCCAAAGAGGGCTCGATAAGGATAAATATATATCAAATATATATATACATATGTATGTATGTATGTATGTATATATATATATATATATATATATATATATATATATATATATATATATATATATATATATGTGTGTGTGTGTGTGTGTGTGTGTGTGTGTGTGTGTGTGTGTGTGTGTATACCGGCACACATTGATTTGAAATAAATTACATAAACATACACATGTGCTTATATAGCGTATATATATGTATATATATATATATATATGTACTATATATATATATATATATATATATATATATATATATATATATATATATGTCTGCGTGTGCATGTATGTATGTAGGTATGTGTGCATGCATGTATGTGTGTATGTATGTGTGTATGTATGTATGTATGTTTATCTCTTTCTCTTAATTTTGAGTATATTTTTGACCGGCCACCTTCCTGGTGGCAAGGTTGTAAAAGAAAAGAAATTGTCATCCCTTGAATCGCAAGAATGTTTTGCAAATTTTGTAGGTGCCAGCTATCGCAGCCATTTGTAGACTATGAATTAGGGGGCTGCGCTCTTTGTCCGCAAATCAAAGTTCAGTTATACATTGGACCAAGCGGGTTGGTATACAACCCGTAGCTCCAATAATGATGGGTATGAAGCTAAAGGTGTATCTTGGATTCTGGATTTGTAAACTCCTCATCAATTGTCCGTAGATGTCCTCCTTCTCCTGTATTTTTCTGACAACGTTTACACAAGTAGGCAGCTGATCTCCACAACAGAACACGTTTTCAATGTGTGGTCCCAAACAACAATATCAGGCCGGTTGTATGTATGTATGTATGTATGTATGTATGTATGTATGTATGTATGTATGTATGTATGTATGCATGCATGTATGTATGTATGTATGTATGTATTCATGTATGTATGTATACATGTATGTATGTATGTATGATGTATGTATGTGTGGCTGGATAGAGAGATCAGTTTACGCCAGTATATTTTGTATATATTCGTGTTTGTTCAAGTAAATATTCATTTAACTATGTATCTTGGCATGTGGCTGCTATTTCTTAAATATATATATTATTGATTCTCTTTTGTTCTTTTTCTAAACAATATTTCCTCTCTGGTTCTTGTGTTATCTATTCCCAGAAGGTAAAATACATTTGTATAGGAAATTGAGCATTGTTTTAGACTATTTCCTACAAACACCGTCTTTATTTCAACTAATCTGTTATGGAACCAAAATGTCTTTTGTTGTTGCATATTTTTTTCAGAATGAATTATGCTTGTGGTTTTATCAATAACAATAGTTTTAGCTAATGGTAAAAAAATCTACTAGTTATTATATCTGCTATAAGAATAACATAAAGAATCGTTTAGTAGAATGATAGTGTTCGTTTCTGTTCTTTATATTTGATGGAAGTTATATATTATTTGAACAGATTCATTCGCAATGGAGAAATATGAACTTAGAAATCGATGTAGCCCATTCTGTTTTATGTTATTATTGATTGTAGTGCATTAGAAACAATTATTATCTAGTAAAAGGCTATGACCCCAGGGTGGTTGATTGGCAGTACTGTTAGACCGTCGGACTAAATCGTTTTCCGGAAATTATTATTACAGATATTTTCGTTGTGAGTTCAAATCCTGCCCCGGTCAAAGTTTCCTCACATCTTATGGAAGGTGGGGCACATAAAGTACCATTAAAGTACCGGGGTCGATATAATTGACCTTACACTTCTCGCAAACTAGTGTCCATACAGTCTTCTTTCTTCTTCTTCTTCTTATTATTCCTGCGCGGGCTGTGGGGGCAGATTCTTCAAACACTCCTTCCAGTGGGTCCTGTCAGAAGCAACTATCTCTACCTGATCCGGCTGGATCCCCAAGAGAGAGCATCCAAGCTCATGGATGTTATCCAACCATCTTGCTCGGGTCTACCCCTCAGTATCTTGCCAGTTGCTTTTACCCGTAAAATATGTACAGCGATTCTTTTCTGAGACATTTAAACCACATTTCCATAGTATCAGAGCTGTAATCTCTCGATTCGGATTGAAACGTCCAGTTTTGTAATCGAAATTTCCATTTAAGGAACACATCAGAAAGTATTGTGTACCCAGCTGCATCAATTTGAAAAAATTGCTTCGGATAGGACCCTCTGTAAAGCGTGTCTAGGGACTCTGTCACACCACGAAAGTCCCAGAAATAATAATAATAATAATAATAATAATAATAGTAATAATGTTTTCTTTATTAACCAAAAGGGTTTACATAAAGTAGACATTAAGGACAGTACAGGACAATACAGGACGGTACAAATGGGCATTTCTGCGTGTAAAAAAACAGGTTGAAATAAAATAACAAAGAAAAATTCCCCAATAGGGGGGAGACTTCCGAGGGACATTTGTGGAGAAAGCCCATTAAAAGACCACAGTGGCCCTGACCACCAGGGCAAGTGCCCTCTCCCAGTTTTCCACCTTTAATTTACAGACACATACTCAGAGAAGGCCCATTCATTCGGGCCATACTTGCTTCTCTCACCCATCTTTCAACAAAATGCTGGGAAGAGAGCACTTCCCTCTCTACCCTGATTTTCCTTTTCAAATGAAATTTGAAATAGTTAATCAGAGCATCACCGAAGAGGTAAGTGCTCGTCTTCAGCCCTTTCAAACGTGTCCACCATACTATCTCTTTCGCCATGGCCACCAGACAGATAAAAACTGCCTGCCCTTCCCGGCTAAAGGAAGGGGGCGGGGCAATCCTCACGATGGACTCAGCTGATAGCTGGATCCGTCCTACACGTGACAGCAGGTGTTCGACATAAACCCACAAGTCAGCAATGCTCGGACACTGGAGGAGTGCGTGCAGGACGGTTTCGTCGCCCTGCGCGCATCTCGGACATGCCCGGCTGACGGCACCTCCATGCCTGTAGAGTTTATCCCGAACTGGCAAAGCTCCTCGGTAGCACTGCCAGGCCAGAGATTTCTGGAAGTTGTCCATAGGCCCCGGCCCGAAAGTCCTTCCGAAGAGATTGGCTAGTTGATTTTCGTCGACGCCTAGAGTTTCTCCAAGTACGTCGTCGCACTTCCCCTCCACTAATCCCCTATAGAACACCAAGGTGGAGTTTCCACCGATCACATTGCCCGATTGGTCGAGGGCTGTGAGCGTCTGAAGACATTCCAGTCTCCAAGCGCTCCCTCTCGGTCTTCGCTTGACCCAGGACTGCAGCTCCGTCAAGGAGACGAGCTGGGGAAAAACGTGTCTAGCAAACGGCGACCACACCTGATCACCGTCGAGGAAGAGGTGGAGATGTCGTAGCCTGAGCGCGTGTCTGCGCATCATCAGCCACAGCATGCCGAGCCCTCCACGTAGCGGGTGTTGACAGCAGATGGACCGCCTGACCATCGGAACGCGTCCCTTCCACAAGAAGCGAAAGAGCAAACGCTCCAGCAGAGTCAGGCGGGGCTTAGGACAAGGTACGACGGTCAGGCGGTAGTAGATGACGGATTCGATGTACGCGTTAGCCACCTCCGCTCGACCTTTCAGGGATAGCTTCCTCTCGGCCCATTTCTGGGTGAGAGAAGCCACCCTGCTCGTCACCTCGTCCCAGTTTTTGTCCGTCTGGAGGTCTGGACCGAACCAGACCCCTAGCAATTTAATCGGTCCGTCCGTCCAGCGCCCGACGACGCTGTTGGACGGCATGGACCTGCCTCTCCAGGTGCCGAGCTGCAGGCCCACTGACTTTTCCTGGTTGATCATTGCTCCTGTCACCGCTTCGTATTCTCTTAGTATAGTGCCGATCGCCTCGATGTGTTTGGCGTTCGACACCACTACGGTGACATCGTCCGCATATGCTGACACGGATCTTCCGCATCCTAGTTCGCGCGGGACTCCCCTCAACGTCTCCAGTTTGTGCAGTAATGGCTCGAGAGTCAATACGTACAAGAGGGACGAGAGGGGACATCCTTGGCGGACCGAGCGCATGATGTTGAACGGTTCCGACAGGTGACCGTTCACTCTCACCACAGAGCAGATGTCGCTGTGCATGGCAGCGATCCAGCCTCTGAAGACGGGCCCAAAGCCAGCAGCCCTCAGGACTGCCGCTAGGTAACGATGGTCGACCCTATCGAAGGCTTTCGACTGATCTAAATTGATCAAAGACCCACCCGTGCCAGGTTCCTTAGCTACCCTCTCTATGATGTATCGCATGAGGTGGAGGTTGTCGTGGATGGATCTGTCGGGAATGGCGCATGTCTGCGCCTCTCCCACCAGACCACCAACGACAAGCGCCAACCTCTTTGCTAGCACCTTGGCCAAAATCTTGAACTCTGTGTTTAGCAGAGTTATGGGCCGGAAATTGTCTATGTTATCCCCCTTGTTCGGATCCTTTCTCAGCAGTGCCACCGCTCCTCGGCTCACAGAACTGGGAATTCTCCCGTTCTGTTGCCAGTTGCAGTAGACGTCCGCCAAGAGGCCTCTGAACAAGTCTGGCATCTGTACGTAAAGTTCATAGGGCAGACCATCCAAACCAGGCGATTTACCCCTTGTGCAACTAGTCATTGCATCCCGTACTTCAGCGGTTGTTATCGGCTTTTCGCAACACTCCGCCTCAGTGGCCGAAAGCCGCGGCAGTCCGTCGAGGTAGACACTAAAGTCCATCCCTCGATCCGGCCCGCCACTGCCCCCGAACAGTTGAGCGAAGTGTAGCTGAAAAGCTTCACACATTTGCCCGGGATCGAGTAGCATGCGCCCGTCGTGGTCCACCAAAGACCGGATCGTGGCTTTGTTGCCACGACGCGCCTCCGCCACTCGGGCCCATTGAACGGCTTTCGTCCCCTCGTGTCTGAGAGCACGCACCCTAGCTCTGACAACGCAGCCTTCGTGCTTTGCATTGAAGAAATGGTCAAGGGCCAATTTCGCCGCAAGTACGTCGGTCGCAATGCCTTTGCTAAGCGCCTCGTCTAATTTTCTAACTAGTTCTCCCTCTGCTCTATTTTTCTCTATTGCTAAAGTCTTACTAAACCTAATGGACTCTATTCTAATTGCTCTTTTCAGAGCAAACCACCACTTGTTGTTGACGATGGCCCCCGTCAACGCCCGCTTAACTAGTTCGCTAATCCGGTCTCTGTAGGCCTTGCGCGCTGGTAAGGACGCGTTTAGCTTCCAGTAGCCGGGTCCTCGTCTATGAAGCCTATCTAAGTCAAGCACACAGATCACGAATTTGTGGTCCGTGTAGCTGACTATCTTGAATTGTGGACAGCCTATGCTAGACCTATCTATTTCCCTACAAAATACTCTATCTAGATATGATCTGGATGACCCTATGCGATTTGTCCAAGTCCACATTGGCACATTCGGGAAATCCAATCGGTACCTGTCAGACAGTTCAAAACGCCTGAGCAGGTTGGTGAGGCTCTTGCACCCTCCACCCCTATCCGCTAATCCCACACAGTCCCAGCGTGCATCTAAGATCCCGTTCCAGTCGCCCACTAACACTAAAGAGCGGGACGTTCCAAGAAAGGTCTCCAGACGCCGGAAGAAATCAGGCCGCCCTGCTCCTGTCGGGGCATAGACGGCCACTAGCCTGAAAGCTTGCCCGTCTCCGCTGGTCACGTCCAGCACCACCAGCTTACCCTCTGGGTCCATGAAGATGGCCCGTATGGCAAGATCCAAACCTCTCTGAAAAAGCACAGCAACTCCTCCCCCGATCCAGGACGGCTGGGAGATGCGTACACATCGTAGCCGCCGAAGATCGGTGCGAAGGCCCGCGCTTCGGAGATTCTGGTCTCGCTGATGGCCACTACATCTATGTTTAGTGACCTGAGGTCGTTGAGCAGGTGACCCTGCTTCCATGACGACCCCAAGCCACGCGCATTTATGCTGCCTATTCTGAGTGAGGTCATGTTTAAAATAGAGGGGAAAAGATGGGAAAGACCACTTACCGTACTTTTGGTAGAGGAGGGATGGTTTTTACATCCCTTTTCACTTGATCGTCTGGTGAAGGGACCGTTGAATCGTCCCTTCGGCTGGTCGTCGGCTCTTCTAAGAGAATGTCTGAATATACTCTTCGATTGATGGTTCCTCCTAGGTCCCTGAAATCACCAACTGCGTTGGGGAATTTCGTTTTAATGTTTGTGTATTGTTTCTGTGCTACTTTTAGCAGTCTTATGTTAGTTGGCGTTTTGATTGGTGCTGGTATTATGTAGTCTTGTTGTGAAATGTCTGTGTGTTCAATTATGTAAGTCATTAGTTTCTTGTTGTGTGTATTTATTGCCGTACATTTGTTTTTCTGGGGGTGGGGTGTGGTTCTGCTATTTTCTTGTCGTTGTTGCTGGATGTGTGTGTTTTGTTGTTGTGTTTGCGATGTTGGTGCTTGTGCTGGTGGTGTTGAAGCTGTTGTTGGCGGTGGGGTTGTCGCCGGTGGTGATGGTGGTGCTAGTGTGGGTGGTGATGGTGTTGGTGGTGTTGCTGCTGTGGGTCTCTTTGCAGTAGACTTTACCCTTTTCTCATTTCTTTCCTCCCTTTTCAAAGGCGACGATGCGCTGCTTCTGCGTTTGTGCCTTCTTACGACATTTTGCCATCCCTCTCCCACCTCACACTCCATGTCTGATTCTGTGAGGTCGGGGAGGAGTACCAGCTCCACTCTTTCACTTGTTGTTGTTGGTGATGTTTGCACTGGAATCTCTGTTGCAGCTGCATTTGGTATTGCTGTTGTTGTTGTTAATATTTCCACTGCTGCTGCTGTTTTTGATTTCCGTGGCGTGGGTATGGGTGCCACGGACCTATCGTTCCTGGTTGCCGCTTGTCCTGTTTCTGGTAGCCGTGGAGCCGGATTCGGAAGGAGGGGTGTTTTCTCCTTTCTCAGGGTCTTCTCGTTGCAGAAGGCCCTGAGGTGAGTCTTCGATCCACAGCGAAAGCATTTCGGGCGTTTGCCCTCAACACTTATGGGCAGTTGAGTGCCGTTATCGAAGTCTATCACATCCGGGATAGCTTCGATGCACTCCTGGTTGGTTTGGATTAGCATCTCAATGGAGGTGCCGACCCAATCTTCTCTTACTTTTTTCTGTACTTGCAGTACAGTTGTTTTGTCCTCGATTCCGACGAGGACAGACGTGGCCAGCCAAGAAGAGGCCATTCCGGGGGGGGGGACGTGGGTCAGTTTGACCCTCACAATTTTTTGCCCGCAGTAGGAGGGCACCAACACCATTTCCTCGCTCCTTAGGGTCACTACGGATTGGGCCTTTGCCTCCTGGGGTGTGGCAAAAAGTACGTCTACGGTGGCATATTTTTTGCCTCGGGTGATGTGCGTTTTCCGCTGCCACACAGACTTTTTGTATTTGGGCCTCTGTGGCTCTTTCCACCCTACGGGATTTTGTACTTACTGTACGGTACGTGACCGTACAGTGCTGTTGGGTTTCGAAAAACTTTTCTGCTGCCTTGCAGATTGCTCGGTGTCCATTCTTTGTCACCATCTTCTTCGCTTCCTCTAATTCCTCATTTGTTATGAGGATTGTTTCCAAGTTTTTCGCAATACCTGCAAATGAGATTGGTTTTTCTTTGCTGCTGTTGTTGTCGTCAGAGCTTTTGTTGTTGCTGCAGGTACTACGACTACTGCCTTCGCCGCTGTTGCTGTGGTTGTTGTTGGTGTTGCTGCTGCTAATGCTGTTGTTGTTTATGCTGCTGGTGATGCTGTTGCGGCTGCTACTGTTGTTTTCATTGTCACTGTTGCTATTGTTATTACGGCTGCTACTGCTATTATTCCTGACGTCAGACGAATGAACTGGGTTTTCGTATTTCCCGCACACCTGTTTCGTCACTGTCGTCGTCGTCGTGGAGAAACCTTGCACGCTTTGCACGAGACTTTTCTTTTCTTTCGTCGCTTGCGAAAGAGAAGGGAGGGAGAGAGACACATTTAAAGAAGGGAGGGAGAGAGACAATCTTCTCTCTGCTGTAGTGATGATTGAGGAAGAAGAAGACGGAATGAGTGGGAGTGACCTATGCAAATTCTTTTTCGTAGCCATGTTGACTTTTTTGTTTAAAATAAATATTGGGTACAAAACCCCAATAAGCAGTTATTTAACCCCGAAGGGCCAAATAACGGGCAGAAAGACCCCTCTCACGAGGAGGAGGGTGTTTTTGTCTACAAGTTGGTCTAAGTTTTAAACAATTTACAATTGTTAAAGCGGTCAAAATTTACAATACCTTACAGAGCCGAGCCTCCGTCAACCATGGCATTCAATAATAATAATAATAATAATAATAATAATAATAATAATAATAATAATAATAATAATAATAATAATAATAATAATCATACTCCATTACAAAAGATGCACAAAGTTACAGTAATGGACTACACATTTCAGAAGTCCCGTTTACTGTTGAAATGGAAAACACAGAAAAAGCAAAGCAGGTAAAAGAAACTGCAAAGAAAGAACTGTTACAGAAACTGGCTAAGAAATGGCAAGAAAAGCCTCTGTATGGAAAATACCCAGAACGAGCTAACAATCCTGATGTTGACAAAACTTTAACACATCAGTGGTTGGCATCCTCTGGACTGAAATCGGAAACTGAAGGACTGATTATATCAGCACAAGATCAGTGTCTGCCAACAAAAAATTACCAAGCCAACATAATAAAAAATGGATGCAGCTCATTATGCCGTGTATGTAAAAAACAACCAGAGACCATTGACCATATAATTTCAATGTGCAGTCCTATAGCTCCAATCGAATACCTAAACAGGCATGACAGAGCTGCACAATACATACATTGGATAATGTGTAAGCATTTTGACCTGCCCCATCAAAAGAATTGGTGGGAGCATCAACCACCTCCCAAACTTGAAAAAGATCACATCTCAATCTTGTGGAACTTTAGCATCCAAACAGACCGAAAAATAGATGCAAATAGACCTGATATAATATTGAAGGACTTTAAAAAGAGGGTATGCCTGCTAATTGATATGTCTGTTCCAATACACAAGAATGTATCTATAAAAACATTTGAAAAATTGAGCATGTATCAGGACCTGGAGATAGAAATTGGAAAAATGTGGAAATTGAGAACTAAAACAATACCAGTGGTTGTAGGCGCTCTGGGAATGATACCTAAGGGGTCTAATGATTACTTATCGCAAATCCCAGGAAACCCGCGTATAGGAGAAATACAAAAGATAGTACTAATGGGAACTGCCCATATACTAAGGAAGATTCTGTCAATATAAGTACATCACAAGTCTAAACACTAAAGATGCATGTTCACACATGCATCTTTAGTGTTTAGACCTGTGATGTACTTATGTATGTTCTTTCTTGACAGAATCTAAGGAAGATTCTGTTAATATAAGTACATCACAAGTCTAAACACTAAAGATGCATGTGTGAGTATGTATGTTCTTTCTTGAACATGGCGGACCTTGTTGTCTCTTGAGGTCACTGGTTGTGACTTGGTGATAACTCGTATGAACATAAAGCAAGATAAATGCAACTGTAATAATAATAATAATAATAATAATAATAATAATAATAATAATAATAATAATAATAATAATAATAATAATAATAATAATAATAATAATTGGCACCTATGCAAAGTAAACAATTTACCACATTCTGAGAAGTGGTATGAGCATAAGCCAGAGTCGGTGATAGAAAACGATCAGGTGAAGGTGCTATGGGATTTTAGGATACAGACGGACAAGAAACTGGAACACAATAGACCTGACCTGGTGGTTTTGGACAAGGAAAAAAGATCGTGCCTGATTGTGGATGTGGCCTGCCCATTCGACACGAGTGCAAGAGAAGGAGAGGGAGAAAATTAACCGATACCAGGACTTAAAGTGGGAGGTAAAAAGGATTTGGAACTGCCATGAAGTCAAAGTGGTCCCGATTGTCATAGGCGCACTAGGTACTATCTCAAGGAGTTTACAGGGATGGTTAAAGAAGATTAGTCCAGCCCCGCTTTTTGGAACACTTCAAAAGGCATGCTTGCTGGGAACAGCAAGAACCCTCCAATACGTACTGAATATCTGAGGCTGCAGGTAGCAGCTTGATATTCATTTCAACAAACTTTCCAGTTAAATAACATCAATGGCTGAGACTCAAAGAATAATAATAATAATAATATTCAGCAGTGATATATGTATGCAGTTTGTTATTGGTAAATGTGGAGTCATTGTGATGAGGAGGGGTAGGTTGAGCAGAAGTAACGGGATCCAGATACCAACAGGTGAGATGATAAAGGAAATTGACTCTGAGGAAGGATACAAGTATTTGGGCGTTCTGGAGGCTGATGGCATAAAGAACAAAAAAATGAAGGAATTGTTAAGAACTGAATACATTCGGAGAGTAAGGAGCGTATTGAAGTCACATCTGAACAGCAGAAATGCCATAAGCGCAGTAAATTCCCGAGCTGTGTCTATTATTAGGTACAGTGCGGGAATTCTGAGATGGAATGTTGCTGAACAAAAAGAAATGGATAGGAAGACTAGGAAGCTATTGACTATCTACAACATGTTCCACAAGAGGAGTGATGTCGATAGACTCTACCTAAGGAGATCTGAGGGTGGAAGAGGTCTTATCAGCATAGAGGACTGTGTTTAGATGGAGAAAAACAACCTATACAAATACGTGACCTATAGTAAGGAGCCAATGCTCAGAACTGTACTGAAGGAGGGGACAGTAGGCCAGGGGATGTCAAAGGAGGAAATAACATCAAGGAGGAAGAGCAGCCTTAAGGGAAAATCCCTTCATAGTACCTTCTTTGAGAAAACTGAATTTAGAGATCCACAGACATGGAACTGGTTGAGAAGAGGAGACCTCAAAAAGGCTACAGAAGGAATGTTAATGGCTGCGCAGGAGCAGGCCCTCAACACGAAGTGGTTGAAGCACCATATTTACAAGGAGGAGGCTAGCCCACTGTGCAGGATCTGTGGAGAGAGAGAGGAGACTGTGGCTCACATTGTATCCGAGTGTAAACACCTAGCCCAGACCCACTATAAGGGCTGGAGACATGATGTGATGGGCAGGGTGATCCACTGGCACCTGTGCAAAGTAAACAATTTACCACATTCTGAGAAATGGTATGAGCATAGGCCAGAGGCGGTGATGGAGAACAATCAGGTGAAGGTGCTGTGGGATTTTAGGATACAGACGGACAAAAAACTGGAGCACAATAGACCTGACCTGTTGGTTGTGGACAAAGAAAAAAGATCGTGTCTGATTGTGGATGTGGCCTGCCCGTTCGACACGAGAGTGCAAGAGAAGGAGAGGGAGAAAATTAACCGATACCAGGACCTAAAGTGGGAGATAAAAAGGATTTGGAACTGCCATGAAGTCAAAGTGATCCCGATTGTCATAGGCGCACTGGGGACTATCTCCAAAAGTTTCCAGGGATGGTTAAAGAAAATCGGCCCCTTCACGCTTTTTGGAACGCTTCAAAAGGCATGCTTGCTGGGAACAGCAAGAACCCTCCGATACGTCCTGAATATCTGAGGCTGCAGGTAGTGGCTTGATATTCAATACAACGGACTTTCCAGTTAACCAACATCAATGACTGAGATTCAAGGAATAATAATAGTAATAATAATAATAATAATAATAAGAATAATAATAATAATAATAATAATAATAATAATAACAACTCTTAGTACAAATGCTACGTAAAGCACCCGGCTTGAGCCCCAAAAAATTCGGACCCAAAATATATTGTTATAAGGCTCAAATATTCAAATATTCAACTTTGTATTGTACACTGTATATCCAAAAAAAAAAAATGGCTATAAATGGAAGAAGAAGAAACCCCCCCCCCCCCTCCTCTCCTCTGGCTACACTATATAGGACAGCTAAACTCACCAACACCAGAAACTAGATACACCACCCACCCCATCATCTGTGTACACGAAACACAACAGCATTTTCACCTTCACCGCCACCGCTCACTACGGCCATCATTACCACCACTATCCCATCACCGCCGCCACCACCCCTTGACTCCTTCACTGCTGCTGCCACCGCTACAGCACCATCACTACAGTAATACGGTCGCATCACCGCCACCACTGCCTCGGTATCGACATCACCACCACCACTGTCTCAGTATCGCCAACGCCGCCAGTCTCTGCTGGCTGCCACTTCCACATTATAGAATTCCTACTACTAACAAAGAGGAAGGCATCAAAATATATAGATAGACTCAAAAGAAAAAAGAAAAAACAAACAACAAAACCAAAGCAGCACAGCAACAACAGCAAAAAACGAGAAAAACAAACAGAGAAAAACAAAAACAAAAAAAGAAACCCCAAAAACGTAAAGAAAATAAGAATGAAGAGAGAAGCAGGCGGACGGACAGAGAAGAGGGGGGAAAAAGTAAAACTTAAAAAACAAAAACTAAGTCAGACATTCGAATACTACATTACAATGAAACTTATGCTTATTCATTTTTGGGGCCCTTTCTGCCCGTGTGTTTGTTTGTTTATGTGTGTTCGTATACAGCGTGGTGATAATGCCACACAAGGGCCAAGTGGGATGGCGGATCCACAGATGGCTATGTAAACATACATTCGCCAATCCTCGATAAGAGTGTTTAAATATCGAACATAAACAGTTCGAATAACGGTGAAATGGAGACTAGAACGTCATGTGACAGACTCTCACCCAACAGGTGCCCCCTGGCTCAGCAGCAGGAACCTGACTGCCAACCAAATACTGCTGATGTTGGAGGAAGAAGAAGAAGGAAAGGGGCCAGAACCAACTGGACGAAAGAATTGAATAGAACTGTTATGCAATGCTACCTGAAAAGTAACCCCAAGGAGAGGGGCTACAGGAGACGGATGCATAACATCTGGAACGAGATTGGTTTATTTAAATTAGATGAACAAAAATTGGCCGGGCAGGCTCGGGTAATAAGAACTAATGGGTGGATAAGCGAGCTGGAACTGGAGGAACTGAGCAGAGAGAATGGCTTGGAGATGGCGGGTGTAGTATGCCAGACAAGCGAGCCGGCGGGAAATGAAGGTGAGGAGGTCCTGAGAACGGAGGAACCACCCGAAGCAGACAATGATCTGAATACTGAGATAAATAATACCTGGAACAGAGATACAGCCACTGAGGAGATGAATGCTGACGGGCTAGGACAAGATTCGGTTGACATCCTAAATTTAGTGGTAGATGAGTTGAACAATGATAGTGGGAGACCTATGAACCTAAGATTTGTAGACAGGAAAAAGTTAAAAGAAACAACAGCTAAGGTAAACAAAGTCATCCCATACCTTGAGGCGAGGAGTCTTCACCAGTGCAACAATATCCTCAAAGCAAAAGCAAATACGGTGAGGAAACTACTTGGTATAAAAGCGAGAGGAAACAACAGACAAGAAAGAGCAGAGCCGTGGTGGAAGAAGCGACTGAGTGGGCAAATTCGGGGAAATGAGAAATGACATAGGAAAGCTTGAGTCACTACTGAATGGGACACTAAAAAACATAGGCACTAAAAATAGACTGGAAATAAAATACAAAACTAGGAGTAAAAAGCTAAATATTATCATAGAGGAATTGAAGCAACGCATTGTAGCAAAGAGTGCCAAAATCAGGCGATACGAGAACAGAGTCAGTCAGTATAAACAGAACCGCATGTTCGACAACAACCAGAAGATGCTGTTTGGACAGCTTGAGGGGAAAGAAAGAGGCAACGACTTGATCCCTGGGGCGGAACAAGCTAAAACATTCTGGAGAGGAATATGGGAGCAGGATGTTAGACACAATGCCCAGGCAGGGTGGATTGAGACAGTACAGAAGGAGATCGGTGAGCAGGCACAACAACAGACTGATTTGAGTATCACAGTTGAAACTCTAAGGGGCAAGCCAAAAAACTAACCAACTGGAAATCACCAGGCCCAGATGGTGTGCAGGGGTATTGGATTAAACATTTAACATCCCTCCACCCGAAGCTGACGGCCATGTTCAATGACTGCTTGGTGTCGGGTGAGGTGCCAGAGTGGTTGACAAAAGGTACCACAGTTCTGATAATGAAAGACCGAATCAAGGGTAATGATGTTACCAACTATAGACCTATCACATGTCTGCCCGTAATGTGGAAACTGTTGACGAGCATTGTGTCTGAGGAAATCTACCATCACCTCCACACAGACAACTTGTTGCCGGACGAACAGAGGGGATGCCGAAAGAAGTCACGTGGTACAAAGGACCAGTTGCTTATTGATAAGATGGTAGTGGGGAATTGCAGGAGGAGACACGCTGGTCTTGCCATGGGATGGATAGACTACAGAAAGGCATTTGACATGGTGCCTCATTCCTGGATCACCAAAAGCCTGGAGATCTTCAGGGTGGCAGATAACATCAGACAGTTGCTGGGCAGGAGTATGGGGTCCTGGGATACAGAGTTGACATCAACTGGAGTATCCTTGGGAAGCGTGAAGATCAAGAGAGGTATCTTCCAGGGAGATAGCCTGTCCCCTCTGTTGTTTGTCCTTGCCCTGATGCCCTTGACCATTATGCTGCGAAAAGTGAGAGCAGGATACAAGTTGGGAAGGGGAGAGCTTACCATCAATCACCTCCTCTTCATGGACGATCTTAAGCTCTTCGGGAAAAGTGAGAAGGAGTTGGATGTGCTTGTTGACACTGTCCGTATTTTCAGCAGTGATATATGTATGCAGTTTGGTATTGGTAAATGTGGAGTCATTGTGATGAAGAGGGGTAGGTTGAGCAGAAGTAACGGGATCCAGATACCAACAGGTGAGATGATAAAGGAAATTGACTCTGAGGAAGGATACAAGTATTTGGGCGTTCTGGAGGCTGATGGCATAAAGAACAAAAAAATGAAGGAATTGTTAAGAACTGAATACATTCGGAGAGTAAGGAGCGTATTGAAGTCACATCTGAACAGCAGAAATGCCATAAGCGCAGTAAATTCCCGAGCTGTGTCTATTATTAGGTACAGTGCGGGAATTCTGAGATGGAATGTTGCTGAACAAAAAGAAATGGATAGGAAGACTAGGAAGCTATTGACTATCTACAACATGTTCCACAAGAGGAGTGATGTCGATAGACTCTACCTAAGGAGATCTGAGGGTGGAAGAGGTCTTATCAGCATAGAGGACTGTGTTCAGATGGAGAAAAACAACCTATACAAATACGTGACCTATAGTAAGGAGCCAATGCTCAGAGCTGTACTGAAGGAGGGGACAGTAGGCCAGGGGATATCCAAGGAGGAAATAACATCAAGGAGGAAGAGCAGCCTTAAGGGAAAATCCCTTCATAGTACCTTCTTTTAGAAAACTGAATTTAGAGATCCACAGACATGGAACTGGTTGAGAAGAGGAGACCTCAAAAAGGCTACAGAAGGAATGCTAATGGCTGCGCAGGAGCAGGCCCTCAAAACGAAGTGGTTGAAGCACCATATCTACAAGGAGGAGGCTAGCCCACTGTGCAGGATCTGTGGAGAGAGAGAGGAGACTGTGGCTCACATTGTGTCCGAGTGTAAACACCTAGCCCAGACCCACTATAAGGGCTGGAGACACGATGTGATGGGCAGGGTGATCCACTGGCACCTGTGCAAAGTAAACAATCTACCACATTCTGAGAAATGGTATGAGCATAGACCAGAGACGGTGATGGAGAACAGTCACGTGAAGGTGCTGTAGGATTTTAGGATACAGACGGACAAAAAACTGGAACACAATAGACCTGACCTGGTGGTTGTGGACAAAGAAAAAAGATCGTGCCTGATTGTGGATGTGGCCTGCCCGTTCGACACGAGAGTGCAAGAGAAGGAGAGGGAGAAAATTAACCGATACCAGGACCTAAAGTGAGAGGTGAAAAGGATTTGGAACTGCCATGAAGTCAAAGTGATCCCGATTGTCATAGGCGCACTGGGGACTATCTCCAAAGGTTTCCAGGGATGGTTAAAGAAAATCGGCCCTTCACGCTTTTTGGAACGCTTCAAAAGGCATGCTTGCTTGGAACAGCAAGAACCCTCCGATACGTCCGGAATATCTGAGGCTGCAGGTAGTGGCTTGATATTCAATCCAACGGACTTTCCAGTTAACCAACATCAATGACTGAGATTCAAGGAATAACAATAACAATAATAATAATAATAATAATAATAATAATAATAATAATAATAATAATAATAATAATAATAATAATAATAATAAGGGGTCTAATGATTACATATCGCAAATCCCAGGAAACCCGCGTATAGGAGAAATACAAAAGATAGTATTAATGGGAACTGCCCATATACTAAGGAAGATTCTGTCAATATAAGTACATCACAAGTCTAAACACTAAAGATGCATGTGTGAATATGTATGTTCTTTCTTGAACATGGCGGACCTTGTTGTCTCTTGAGGTCACTGGTTGTGACTTGGTGATAACTCGTATGAACATAAAGCAAGATAAATGCAACTGTAATAATAATAATAATAATAATAATAATAATAATAATAATAATAATAATAATAATAATAATAATAATAATAATAATGACTCCTGACTCCTTCACTGCTGCTGCCACCGCTACAGCACCATCACTACAGTAATACGGTCGCATCACCGCCACCACTGCCTCGGTATCGACATCACCACCACCACTGTCTCAGTATCGCTAGCGCCGCCAGTCTCTGCTGGCTACCACTTCCACATTATAGAATTCCTACTACTAACAAAGAGGAAGGCATCAAAATATATAGATAGACTCAAAAGAAAAAAGAAAAAACAAACAACAAAAGCAGCACAGCAACAACAGTAAAAAACGAGAAAAACAGAGAAAAACAAAAACAAAAAAAGAAACCCCAAAAACGTAAAGAAAATAAGAATGAAGAGTGAAGCAGGCGGACGGACAGAGAAGAGGGGGGAAAAAGTAAAACTTAAAAAACAAAAACTAAGTCAGACATTCGAATACTACATTACAATGAAACTTATGCTTATTCATTTTTGGGGCCCTTTCTGCCCGTGTGTTTGTTTGTTTATGTGTGTCCGTATACAGCGTGGTGATAATGCCACACAAGGGCCAAGTGGGATGGCGGATCCACAGATGGCTATGTAAACATACATTCGCCAATCCTCGATAAGAGTGTTTAAATATTGAACATAAACAGTTCGAATAACGGTGAAATGGAGACTAGAACGTCATGTGACAGACTCTCACCCAACAGGTGCCCCCTGGCTCAGCAGCAGGAACCTGACTGTCAACCAAATACTGCTGATGTTGGAGGAAGAAGAAGAAGGAAAGGGGCCAGAACCAACTGGACGAAAGAATTGAATAGAACTGTTATGCAATGCTACCTGAAAAGTAACCCCAAGGAGAGGGGCTACAGGAGACGGATGCATAACATCTGGAACGAGATTGGTTTATTTAAATTAGATGAACAAAAATTGGCCGGGCAGGCTCGGGTAATAAGAACTAATGGGTGGATAAGCGAGCTGGAACTGGAGGAACTGAGCAGAGAGAATGGCTTGGAGATGGCGGGTGTAGTATGCCAGACAAGCGAGCCGGCGGGAAATGAAGGTGAGGAGGTCCTGAGAACGGAGGAACCACCCGAAGCAGACAATGATCTGAATACTGAGATAAATAATACCTGGAACAGAGATACAGCCACTGAGGAGATGAATGCTGACGGGCTAGGACAAGATTCGGTTGACATCCTAAATTTAGTGGTAGATGAGTTGAACAATGATAGTGGGAGACCTATGAACCTAAGATTTGTAGACAGGAAAAAGTTAAAAGAAACAACAGCTAAGGTAAACAAAGTCATCCCATACCTTGAGGCGAGGAGTCTTCACCAGTGCAACAATATCCTCAAAGCAACAGCAAATACGGTGAGGAAACTACTTGGTATAAAAGCGAGAGGGAACAACAGACAAGAAAGAGCAGAGCCGTGGTGGAAGAAGCGACTGAGTGGGCAAATCGGGGAAATGAGAAATGACATAGGAAAGCTTGAGTCACTACTGAATGGGACACTAAAAAACATAGGCACTAAAAATAGACTGGAAATAAAATACAAAACTAGGAGTAAAAAGCTAAATATTATCATAGAGGAATTGAAGCAACGCATTGTAGCAAAGAGTGCCAAAATCAGGCGATACGAGAACAGAGTCAGTCAGTATAAACAGAACCGCATGTTCGACAACAACCAGAAGATGCTGTTTGGACAGCTTGAGGGGAAAGAAAGAGGCAACGACTTGATCCCTGGGGCGGAACAAGCTAAAACATTCTGGAGAGGAATATGGGAGCAGGATGTTAGACACAATGCCCAGGCAGGGTGGATTGAGACAGTACAGAGGGAGATCGGTGAGCAGGCACAGCAACAGACTGATTTGAGTATCACAGTTGAAACTCTTAAGGGGCAAGCCAAAAAACTAACCAACTGGAAATCACCAGGCCCAGATGGTGTGCAGGGGTATTGGATTAAACATTTAACATCCCTCCACCCGAAGCTGACGGCCATGTTCAATGACTGCTTGGTGTCGGGTGAGGTGCCAGAGTGGTTGACAAAAGGTACCACAGGTCTGATAATGAAAGACCGAATCAAGGGTAATGATGTTACCAACTATAGACCTATCACATGTCTGCCCGTAATGTGGAAACTGTTGACGAGCATTGTGTCTGAGGAAATCTACCATCACCTCCACACAAACAACTTGTTGCCGGACGAACAGAAAGGATGCCGAAAGAAGTCACGTGGTACAAAGGACCAGTTGCTTATTGATAAGATGGTAATGGGGAATTGCAGGAGGAGACACACTGATCTTGCCATGGGATGGATAGACTACAGAAAGGCATTTGACATGGTGCCTCATTCCTGGATCACCAAAAGCCTGGAGATCTTCAGGGTGGCAGATAACATCAGACAGTTGCTGGGCAGGAGTATGGGGTCCTGGGAGACAGAGTTGACATCAACTGGAGTATCCTTGGGAAGCGTGAAGATCAAGAGAGGTATCTTCCAGGGAGATAGCCTGTCCCCTCTGTTGTTTGTCCTTGCCCTGATGCCCTTGACCATTATGCTGCGAAAAGTGAGAGCAGGATACAAGTTGGGAAGGGGAGAGCTTACAATCAATCACCTCCTCTTCATGGACGATCTTAAGCTCTTCGGGAAAAGTGAGAAGGAGTTGGATGTGCTTGTTGACACTGTCCGTATTTTCAGCAGTGATATATGTATGCAGTTTGGTATTGGTAAATGTGGAGTCATTGTGATGAGGAGGGGTAGGTTGAGCAGAAGTAACGGGATCCAGATACCAACAGGTGAGATGATAAAGGAAATTGACTCTGAGGAAGGATACAAGTATTTGGGCGTTCTGGAGGCTGATGGCATAAAGAACAAAAAAATGAAGGAATTGTTAAGAACTGAATACATTCGGAGAGTAAGGAGCGTATTGAAGTCACATCTGAACAGCAGAAATGCCATAAGCGCAGTAAATTCCCGAGCTGTGTCTATTATTAGGTACAGTGCGGGAATTCTGAGATGGAATGTTGCTGAACAAAAAGAAATGGATAGGAAGACTAGGAAGCTATTGACTATCTACAACATGTTCCACAAGAGGAGTGATGTCGATAGACTCTACCTAAGGAGATCTGAGGGTGGAAGAGGTCTTATCAGCATAGAGGACTGTGTTCAGATGGAGAAAAACAACCTATACAAATACGTGACCTATAGTAAGGAGCCAATGCTCAGAGCTGTACTGAAGGAGGGGACAGTAGGCCAGGGGATACCCAAGGAGGAAATAACATCAAGGAGGAAGAGCAGCCTTAAGGGAAAATCCCTTCATAGTACCTTCTTTGAGAAAACTGAATTTAGAGATCCACAGACATGGAACTGGTTGAGAAGAGGAGACCTCAAAAAGGCTACAGAAGGAATGCTAATGGCTGCGCAGGAGCAGGCCCTCAAAACGAAGTGGTTGAAGCACCATATCTACAAGGAGGAGGCTAGCCCACTGTGCAGGATCTGTGGAGAGAGAGAGGAGACTGTGGCTCACATTGTGTCCGAGTGTAAACACCTAGCCCAGACCCACTATAAGGGCTGGAGACACGATGTGATGGGCAGGGTGATCCACTGGCACCTGTGCAAAGTAAACAATCTACCACATTCTGAGAAATGGTATGAGCATAGGCCAGAGGCGGTGATGGAGAACAGTCAGGTGAAGGTGCTGTGGGATTTTAGGATACAGACGGACAAAAAACTGGAACACAATAGACCTGACCTGGTGGTTGTGGACAAAGAAAAAAGATCGTGCCTGATTGTGGATGTGGCCTGCCCGTTCGACACGAGAGTGCAAGAGAAGGAGAGGGAGAAAATTAACCGATACCAGGACCTAAAGTGGGAGGTGAAAAGGATTTGGAACTGCCATGAAGTCAAAGTGATCCCGATTGTCATAGGCGCACTGGGGACTATCTCCAAAGGTTTCCAGGGATGGTTAAAGAAAATCGGCCCCTTCACGCTTTTTGGAACGCTTCAAAAGGCATGCTTGCTTGGAACGGCAAGAACCCTCCGATACGTCCTGAATATCTGAGGCTGCAGGTAGTGGCTTGATATTCAATCCAACGGACTTTTCAGTTAACCAACATCAATGACTGAGATTCAAGGAATAATAATAATAATAATAATAATAATAATAATAATAATAATAATAATAATAATAATAATAATAATAATAATAATAATAATAATAATAAGAAGAAGAAGAAGAAGAAGAAGAAGAAGAAGAAGAAGAAGAAGAAATTACTATGTTATATTCTAACTTTGCCCAATCATGTATATTTTCCGAAAATCCAAGTGGGGTTGAGACAAAAGCGATAGAGGAACTAATTTAAACAATAATAAAGTCTTAGTCGTCTGGTTGTCTGCTTGTTAGAACGCCTTAAAACATCACATGTGACAGTTGTGAGTTATTCAATATGTTAAGAGGTTCAATGTAATAAGACTAATAGAAATTCATTTAAAAAGTGAAAGTGAAACTAAAACTGAACGAAAGCCACACTTCTTTAAACAATTGTCTATTGTGAACTTATAAATAAGTCATGAATAATGGCTTCTAATATTGGCATAAGGCCAGTAATTTGGGGGCAAAGAGAAAGTTGATTATATCGAACTCTGTATTTGACAGATACATTGTTTTATCGACCACAGATCGATCGAAAGCCATAGTTGACTATAGCCATATTTGAATTTAGAAGATAACAAGAGTCGGAAGAAATACTGGATAACAACAATTCTAACAACAATTCTGCCCCCCCCCCTAGGTGATGTCAATATATCTTTCATGATGTCAATATATAGTATTTACTTCTGCACATGATAATGATGATGATGGTGATGATGGTAATGGTGGTGGTGATGATGGTGGTGGTGTGGTGATGGTGGTGATGATGATGATGGTTGTGGTAGTGGTGGTGGTGGTGGTGGTGGTGGTGGTGGTGGTGGTGAGGCTGGTGGTGATAATGATGATGGTGGTGGTGTTAGTGGTGGTGTTGATGATGAGGGTGGTGATGATGGTGATGATGGTGGTAGTGGTGATGATGATGATGATATAGATGATGATGATTATGATGATGATGATGATGATGATGATGAAGGGTAGAGAAGAAGAAGCAGAAGAAGAAGAAGAAGAAGAAGAAGAAGAAGAAGAAGAAGAAGAAGAAGAAGAAGGAGGAGGAGGAGAAGAAGAAGAAGAAGAAGAAGAAGAAGAAGAAGAAGAAGAAGAAGAAGAAGAAGAAGAAGAAGAAGAAGAAGAAGAAGAAGAAGAAGAAGAAGAAGAAGAAGAAGAAGAAGAAGAAGAAGAAGGAGGAGGAGGAGAAGGAGGAGAAGAAGAAGAAGAAGAAGAAGAAGAAGAAGAAGAAGAAGAAGAAGAAGAAGAAGAAGAAGAAGAAGAAGAAGAAGAAGAAGAAGAAGAAGAAGAAGAAGAAGAAGAAGAAGAAGAAGAAGAAGAAGAAGAAGAAGAAGAAGAAGAAGAAGAAGAAGAAGAAGAAGAAGAAGAAGAAGAAGAAGAAGAAGAAGAAGATATATTACGTAGACAGAGAAACTAGTTATTTTACTTTATTCTCAACATTTGGATCTGTGCCGTCTATAATGGCGGCGATATCGTTGAAGGTAGTTTTTTGGAGTCTAGGATTGCTATGTCATGCCATATACAGCAGGATTAACGAACATATGAACAATCCTTGGAATTGGCAAATATAGGTTTTCATGAATTAATGGATTATGTAAAAGAAACTTTATAGCTTATGTTGATCACTGACACGTGGAAGTGATTAAAGATAAGAATCATATTTCAATTATATATTTTTTATTATGTATACAGTTACATAAATTGTTCAGCAGAGATATATACATTATATACGGAATATACAGGGCGGTGGATTGGTAGTATCGGTAGAGGGTCGGACGCCATGCTTTGCAGCAAAGAGTTATGGCCATTGCCATTCTGAGTTCAAATCCTGCCGAGGTTAAATTTGCCTTTCATCCTTACGGGGTCGATAAAATAAAATACCAGTAATGCGCTGGGATAATTGCTGGCCTTGTGCCAAAAGTAAAAACAGATATATACACAATTTAATGGCGGCCATGTTTACTCGCGAAATAAGTCCGCCATATTATTACCGTCTGCAATTTATGGTTGTGTGTGATAATATTCTCTATCTTTCACTCACTGCCTCCATCTCTCTCGTTCTCCCAGTCTCTCACTATTGGATATCAATGTAGGCCCACGCACTGGCCGCCCCGTAGCCCCAGCGGACAGAACAGAGAAGGCGTTACCCGGTGAGGGAGGCGCTTTGAAGAGCCATTCCAGCTCACGAGGCTCACACCTGCGGGTAGCCAAATCTGTACCGATGGTGGTGAGTAAGGAGGTTGTACCAGCGCCAAGACCACCAGAAGTCTCCCCTGCTACGGGCTCGACCGCAAACCTGTCGGAAAGCGAACGATATTTCGAGAGTTTACCCCCCTTGGCTTGAAGTGCAGCAGAGCCTGGAATGAAATGCATAGTGTGTGTGTGTGTGTGTATGTTTTTATAAATTTGCGTATATGTTTGTGTATATAAATGTGTGCGCATGTTTGTGTGTGTATAAATTTGTCTGTATGTGTCTATAAAGAATTATTTCACGTTTCTCCAGTTCACTCAGCTGTAGACATGAGTTGTGACGTCACTGGTGCCAAGCTGTATCGGTCATTGCCTTTCTCTTGGACAACATTGGTGGCGTGGAGAGGGGAGACAGGTATGCATGGGTGACTGGTGGTCTCCCACAAACAATCTTGCCCAAACTTGTGCGTCGGAGGGTAACTTTCTAGGTGCAAATCGCATGGTCACTCGTGACCGAAAGGGGTCTTTACGATTTACCCTTTATAAATATATAAATAAATATAAAAATACACATGGCGTATAACTATGGCTCATGTTCCTCTTTTTGTAGTCTTTCAATCAACTACAGTAACAGAATGACAGGCTATTTCAGAGAGCTGTATTATGTCCCTCTAAACCTTTTGTACAAAATCGCCTGAAACCGCTCGTGATTCTGTGATTCAAAGTTGTTTATTTGAAAGTGTTTATATTTATTTTTAAAAAGAAATCCTTTCATGATTTTAGATAAGAACCTTTGTTAAGTTATATTAAAATCATGCCTAATATTGTGAAAGGTAGTTAGTTATATCACTAAATACTTCCAAATTGTTTATAATTTTCAAAACTATTTGAGAACTATAGACAGTGTCTTCCATTACAATTATGGTAACAAAAGGGTTGTGTTCTGAAAAACAATATTATTTCCAACAAACCATTCATACATGATATATAATAGTTACCACTTCTTTTCCCAATAAAATATCCTACATATCGATTTGGATTCAAATTTCCAATCAATTTTATCATATAACATGATTTTTTTTTATAGGCGGGTGTATTTCGGTTCCAACAACACATGTTCCATGTGTCTGCTCCACGGAACGGCTTGTAATAAGGTATAAAGTATGAACAAGGATCTTTCAGTTACTGGAGCTATGTAGAAGAAATTGCCTTTCTCAAGGACACCAAGAACCACCCTGTATGTTTTATATTTCTTGCCAAATTCCAGGTGAATATAAACTTTATATTTTTAATTATCATAGTGATTTTAATTCAACTCCAGGTGAGTCATGATAAAACAGACCTACTATAGTAGACATTTCATCGATGACCATCATGTTTTGTTTTCGAAGGGAGTGTATCCAGGTTCATATTACTGACTGTGCGGTGGTGTGTTTGTGATGATCGAACCTTTGATCGAAGCATTCCGGTCATGACCACCACATTCTCGCCGTAACCATCACATTCTCGTGGCAACCATCACATTCTCACCGTAACCATCACATTCTCACTGTAACAATCACATTATAGCCACAACCATCACATTCCAGCCATAACCATCACATTATAGCCGTAGCCATCACATTCTCGCCGTAACCAGCACATTCTAGCCGTAACCATCACATCATAGCTGTAACCATCATACTCTAGCCATAACCATCAGATTCTCGCCGTAGCCATCATATTCTCGCCGTACCCATCACATTCTCGTCGTACCCATCACATTCTCGCCGTACCCATCACATTCTCGCCGTAACCAGCACATTCCAGCTGAAACCATCATACTCTAGCCATAACCATCAGATTCTCGCCGTAGCCATCACATTCTCGCTGGAACCATCAGATTCTCGCCGTAGCCATCACATTATCGCAACAACCAGCACATTCTAGCCGTAACCATCACATTCTAGCCATAACCATTACATTATCACAGTAACCATCACATTCTAGCTGTAGTCATCACATTCCAGTCGTAACCATCACATGCTAGCCTTAACCATGACAGTCTTACCGTAACCATCACATACTAGCTGTAGCCATCACATTCCAGTCGTAACAATCACATTCGCATCGTAACAATCACATTCTAACCGTAACCATCACATTCTCGCTGTAACCATCACATTCTCACCGGAACCATCAGATTATCACTGTAACCCTCACATTCTAGCCGTAACCATCACATTCTCACCGTAACCATCACACTATAGCCGTAACCATCACATTCCAGCTATAATCATCACAGTATAGCCGTAACCATGACATTCTCGCCGTAACCATCACACTATAGCCGTAACCATCACATTCCAGCTATAATCGTCACATTATAGCCGTAACCATGACATTCTCGCCGTAACCAGCACATTCTAGTCGTAACCATCACATTCTAGCTGTAGCCACCATACTCTAGCCATAACCATCAGATTCTCGCAATAACCATCACATTCTAGCCGTAACCATCACATCGTGGCTGTAAGCATCATACTCTAGCCATAACCATCACATTCTCACCGTAGCCATCACATTCCCGCCGTAGCCATCACATTCTCGCCGTAAACATCATATTCCCACCGTAACCATCATATTCTAGCTGTAACCATCACATTCCAGCCATAACCATCACATTCCATCCGTAACCATTACATTCCCGCCGTAACCATCACATTCTTGCCGTACCCATCAGATTCTAGTCGTAACCATCACATTCTAGTCACAATCATCACATCCAACCGTAACCATCACATTCCAACCATAACCATCACATTCTAGCCACAACCATCACATCCTAGCTGTAACCATCATACTCTAGCCATAACCATCAGATTCTCACCGTAGCCATCACATTCTCGCTGAACTCATCACATTCTCGCCGTAACCATAACATTCTCGCCGTAACCACCATATTCCAGCCGAAACCATCATACTCTAGCCATAACCATCACATTCTCGCTGTAACCGTCACATTCTCGCTGTAACCAGCCCATTCTAGCCGTAACCATCACATTCTAGCCATAACCATCACAATCTCACCGTAACCATCACATTCTAGCTGCAGACATCACATGCCAGTCGTAACCATCACATTCTAGCCTTAACCATCACATTCTCACCGTAACAATCACATTCGCGCCGTAACAATCACATTCTCACCGTAACTATCACATTCTCGTTGTAACGATAACAATCTCGCCATAACCATCACATTCTCGCCGAAAAAATCACATTCTCTCTGTTACCATCACATTATCACCGTAACCATCACATTCTTACCGCAAGCATCACATTCTAACCGTAACCATCACATTCTCGCTGTAACCATCACATTCTAGTTGTAGCCATCACATTCTAGTCGTAAACACCACATGCTAGTCTTAACCAGCACATTCTAGCCGTAACCATCACATTCTCACCGTAACAATCACATTCTCACCGTATCTATCACATTCCCGTTGTAACCATCACAATCTCGCCATAACTGTCACATTTTCGCTGTAACCATCACATGTTCGCCGTAACCATCATATTATCACCGTAAACATTAAATTCTAGTCGTAACCATCACAAATTCTCGCCGTAACAATTACCTCCTAGCTATAAACATCACATTGTCACCGTAACCATCACAATCTGACCGTAACCATCACATTTAACAGTAACCATCACATTCTGACCGTAACTGTCTCATTCTAGCTTTAACCATCATATTCTTGCTGTAACCACCACATATAGCAACAACCATCACATTCTAGCTGCAAACATCACATTCTCGCCATAACCATCACATTGCAGTCATAACCATCACATTATAGCCGCAACCATCACATTCTAGTCGTAACCATCACATTCCAATCGCAAACATCACATTCCAACCGTAACCATCACATTCTAGCCACAACCATCACAACCTAACTGTAACCATCATACTCTACACATAGCCATCACATTCTCACTGCAACCATCACATTCTCACCGTAGCCATCACATTCACCCCTTAATCATCACATTCTCGCTGTAACCAGCATTCTAGCCGTAACAATCACATTCTAGCTGTAACCATCATACTCTAGCGATAACCATCACATTGTCGCCCTAACCAGCACATTCTAGCCGTAACCATCACATTCTAGCTGTAACCATCATACTCTACACATAGCCATCAGATTCTCGCCGTAGCCATCACATTCTCGCCGTAGGCATCACATTCTCGCCATAACCATCACATTCTCGCCGTAACCATCACATTCCAACTAAAACCATCATACTCTAGCCATAACCATCACATTCTTGCTGTAACCATCATATTCTAGCGATAACCATCACATTGTCGCCCTAACCATCACATTCTCGTCGTAACCAGCACATTCTAGCCGTAACCATCACATTCTAGCTGTAACCATCATACTCTACACATAGGCATCACATTCTCGCCGTAGCCATCACATTCTCGCCATAACCATCACATTATCGCCGTAACCATCAAATTCCAACCGAAACCATCATACTCTAGCCATAACCATCACATTCTTGCTGTAACCATCACTTTCTCGTCGTAGCGATCACATTCTCTCCGTAACCAGCACATTCTAGCCGTAACCATCAGATTCTAGCCATATCCATCACAATCTCACCGTAACCATCACATTCTAGCTGTAGACATCACATTCCAGTCTTAACCATCACATTATAGCCTTAACCATCACATTCACGCCGTAACAATCACATTCGCGTCGTAACAATCACATTCTCACCGTAACTATCACATTCTCGTTGTAACGATAACAATCTCGCCATAACCATCACATTCTCGCCGAAACAATCACATTATCGCTGTTACCATTACATTATCACCGTATGCATCACATTCCTACCGTAAACACCACATTCTAACCGTAACCATCACAATCTCGCTGTAGCCATCACATTCTCGCTGAAACTACCACATTCCAGCCGTAACCATCACATTCTAGCCATAACCATCACATTTTAGCAATAACCATCACATTATCACTGTAACCATCACATTCTAGCCATAACCATTGCATTCTTGCCAAAACCATCACATTCTCACTGTAGCAATCACATTCCAGCCGTAATGAGCAGATTCTAACCATAACCACCACATTCTAGCCGTAACCATCACATTCTAACCGTAACCATCACATTTTCGCTGTAACCATCACATTCTTGCCGTAACCATCACATCCTAGTTGTAACCATCATACTCTACACATAGCCATCACATTCTCGCCATATCCATCACATTCTCGCCGTAGCCATCACATTCTCGCCGTAGCCATTACCTTCTCGCCATAACCATCACATTCTCGCCGTAACCATCACATTCCAGCCGAAACCATCATACTCTAGCCATAACCATCACATTCTTGCTGTAACCATCACATTCTCGCCGTAGCGATCAGATTCTCTCCGTAACCAGCACATTCTAGCCATAACCATCACATTCTAGCCATAACCATCACACTCTCACCGTAACCATCACATTCTAGCTGTAGATATCACATTCCAGTCTTAACCATCACATTATAGCCTTAACCACCACATTCTCGCCGTAACAATCACATTCGCGCCGTAACAATCACATTCTCACCGTAACTATCACATTCTCGTTGTAACGATAACAATCTCGCCATAACCATCACATTCTAGCCGTAACCACTACATTTCTAACCGTAACCATCACATTATCGATGTAACCATCACATTCTTGCCGTAACCTTCACATTCTAGCTGTAAAAATCACATTCTCGCCGAAACCATCACATTCTTTCCGTACCCATACCATTCTCGCCGTAACCATCACGTTCTAGCTCTAGCCATCACATTCTCGCTGTAACTATCACAATCTCACCGTAACAATCGCATACTCACCGTAACCATCACATTCTAGCCATAACAATCACATTCTTGCTGTAACCATCACATTGTCGTCGTAACAATCGCATTGTCGCTGTAACCATCACAGTCTCGCCGTAACCATCTGTCTCGCCGTAACCATTACATTCACGCCAGAACCATCACATTCTCGACGTAACCATCACATTCTCGCCGTAACCATTACATTCTCGTCGTAACAATCGCATTGTCGCTGTAACCATCACAGTCACGCTGTAACCACCTGTCTCGCCGTAACCATTACATTCTCGCCAGAACCATCACATTCTCGCCGTAACCATCACATTCCAGCCGTGACCATCACATTCTAGCTATAACCATCACATTCTCGCCCTAACCATGTCTCATATATATTATATCTACAGTTGATTTATACAAGATGGTGTTCCTCTTCTTAAATATGTTATATTTTAAAATGATTGTTGGTGGTGATATTATTCAATATGATATCATTTAATATGTTATTTGATGATAATTTGTCTGGAGACTTCCTTGCCAGTTCAACTTTAAACTGTTTACTGTTGTCGGCTTTCTTTTCATGCTGTTTTCCTAAGGAATCCCACAAAATCTTAATATTACTCTTAGCAATGTAATTAGTAGTTCCAACAGTAACAGCAGTAGTAGTAGCAGTAACAGTAGTAACAGCAGCAGTAGTTCCAACATCAACAGTAACAGCAGTAGTAGTAGCAGTAACAGTAGTAACAGCAGCAGTAGTAGCAGAAGCGGAAATAACAATAATACTAATAAGTAATAATTGTTTCTACATTTAGACACAAGGCTAGCAATTTGAGTGGAAGGGGAAAGTCGACTAAATAAACCACAGTGCGTTACTGGTTTTTTTTATTTTATTGAACCCGTAATGATGAAAAATAAAGCTAATCTCGGCGGGATTTGAACTCAGAACGTAAAGGACCATAACTAAATACTGCAAAGCATTTTTTCCGATGCTCTACTGATTCTGCCAATCAACAATGTGGACGCAGCAATTACAAATTATTTAGAGGTTCGCTACTGAATTATTAGGTCCGAAGTTCAGTACCACTGTACGGCATTTTGGGAGGGCAGGTGTCATTGGCCATAGCCTTGTGTTGATTCTTGCTTTGTGGGTTAAATTGAATAGATACAACTTCTTTGAAAGTTCTTCAGATCGTCTTTACCAGTCACTCAAAAAGTCAGCCTTCTCACACTGTCAAGAGGAATCTCCCATAGAGTTACCTTATGTTTAAGGGTACGCGTGTTTCTTTAATGCTTAGTCACTCACACGTTAATTTCATGAGTAGGCTATTTCGTTGATAGAACAATTGAAACACTCATCGTCGAAACCGACCAAGGTCCATCCAATAGCAACAACAGATCTGATAAATACAGGAGTGGAAAGAGCTCTGACAACCAGAAAATAAGAACTGTTTCGAGAAACCATTTGAAACTTGGTAAACGTTTCTTTTTAACTAAACAAAGAAACAGGTCCAAGAATCAGGAAACATAATGCAGAACATCTTTCAAAAAAGAAAAAAGATCAAAAATCTTTTGAAGATAAACTTTTCATGGTGATATCTGTAACTTTTGAAAACAGGTAGCTTAGCGGTTAGAGTGTTTGGTTCATGATCGTAAGGCTGTAATTCAAAGAACCAGATTTATTACGTGGTATGTCACGCTTAATTTCCACGAGAATTACGTTCACATATCTGTGGTATATTCAGCCCTTGCAGCTTTAATTTTACGAGCAAGCAGATCAGTTGATCGAACATGTGGGACTCTCAATGTAGAAACTGACGTAGTCCCAATCCATTTAGCAACTTATTTTGTGAATAATAAACACTTATTTTTCTTTTCTTTTGGGGGGAGGGGGGTTAATTCTTCAACGAATCATTCATCAACCTTCTTCCCTTCCATGCCAAAAGTAATTTGTTTGAAACTAATCTTCACTGTAGCACCAACTTTAAGTGTTTACTGTCACATCTTAGTTCATGGAAATTACTAATTCTCAATAGAATTGTTTTCACATTGAAAAAAGAAACGGTGGGAATTTCAAAAAGAAAATTCCCTCTTTTCTTCAGTTAATAAATTTTACTTGATGCTAGGAATAGTCAAGAGAATAAACCATCGATTGTTTTAGAGCAATCTGAGTATTACGTTTGTATGGTAATTTATTTATAGAAACTAGCTGAACCCGTCAAAATTCTGTGGTTTAATTAGATATACGACACAACAAAATTAATCAAATGAATTTAACATGTGGCTGAAAATACCAAAACGGAATATTTTACTCATGATTAATTCTCCCACCTCTCTTTCTCTATCTATCTATCTATCTATCTATCTATCTATCTTTCTATGTCTCTCTCTCTCTATCTATATATCTATCTATCTATCTCTTTCTCTCTCTATCTCACCCCCACCCCCCACCCACCCCCACACACACATTCATATCATTTATGGTACTACATATGTCCCACTGTATTCATATACTTGTGTGTGCTTGCACATATAAGCTGCATCTACACCAGGTCCGGACACAAAGGAACCAAACTCTCACTGTCACTGCCTCCGTCTCTCCCACTCTCCCCCATCTCTCACTATTATGAACTTTTATTCATATTATTATTATAATTTAATCAAGGTCTATGGTTTGGCAGATCAGTAGAGCGCTGCATAAACTGTTTTGCGGTATTTATTCTAGCTCTGTACTTTCAGAGCTGGGATCATGTCGGAGACAACTTCGCCTTTCATATGTTCGAAAGTTAATAAAGTAAAAATCAAGTACTTTGGGTCGATTTAATCGACTTCTCTTCCTCTCAAAAACTCCTGACCCTGTTCCTAAATTGCAAACCCTTATCATTACAAAATTTAGGATGGTGGGTTGGCAGAATTGCTAGAGTATCGGATATAATGCTTTCCTGGTATTTTTTCGTGCTATTTTTCCTTTATAGTCAGCCTCTGAAATGTTCAATCGGCCGTCGTATATTTACTTTTAGTGTTCAGGCCTCTCAGAGGTTAACCTTACTTTTCATCCCTGCGGGGTCGATGAAATCAAGTACCAGTCACATACAGATAAATATAATCGACTGTCTCCTTCATTCAAACTCCCCGAAATTTACAGTCTGTCTACCTAAATTAGAAATCATTTTGATAATATAATCAATTCATGTTATCTATATAGTGATTTCTAATTTAGGCCCAAGGCTAGCAAATTTTGCTGGACGGCGAGTCAATTAAATCGACCCCAGTGCGTTACTGGTACTTTATTTTATCGACCTTGTAAGGATGAAAGGCAAAGATTTGAACTCAGAATCCAAAGCACCGTAACTATATGCTGCAAAGCAATATGTCCGGCGCTCTACCGATACTGCCAATCCACCACACTTATGCTATTCATATAATGGTTTTTTATATAGGCACAAGGCCAGCAATTTTGGGGGATGGGAAAGTCGATTAAATACATCCCAATCGTTACTGGTACTTTATTTTATCAACCCCGTAAGGATAAAAAGCAAAGTTAACTTCGTTGAGATTTGAACTCAGAATGCAAAGCACCGTAACTATATGCTGGAAAGCAATTTGTCCAACGCTCTACCGATACTGCCAATCCACCAGACTTATGCTATTTATATATTACCAGGTTAAAGTGATACAATCAAACAATTTGTTTAATTTTCCCTTAAGATCAACATAGGATTTATTAGAACTAAGTATTACATTCTTATAAAGCTTCAATAGATTTTACTTCCTCCAATTTCTTTCTTTCTAGCGTCTATAACTACTGCCTGATTATAATTAAACATCACATATTGGTATTTATAGCATTCTTAACATAACTAACAGGGAATAGTTTAGTCTTTAAAATAATACTTTAACAAAGTATGTATATGTATGTATATATATATATATATATATATATATGTGTGTATTATATATATAGATATATATATATAGATATATATATGTATATATATATAATTGGGATTGAATTATTTTCCCATATCTTACGTTAAATATTTTTCATCTTGACGTAATAGTCACTTATATGTCTGAATTACTATTGGCTTCTTGCTTACATTAATTTCTCTATTTTTATATATATATATATATATGTAAGTATGTATACGTACATACATATATGTATACAGAAGTACAGTAGTATGTATATATATATATATACATACATGCACACATATATATATGTACGTATGGATTTACCGAACATTTATTATAATGCTCGGTTTTTTTGTAAACAAACATCCCGAATTAAGCCGTACTGCCAGATGATTGAACGTTTGAAAGTATATACTTTCCTTATGCATATAACGGCTGAGCAGCCTAATTTGCATGTCGAGTGAGTTAATCGGCCAGGCGGACCGAAAACGATAAATGCAAAAAATGAACGAAATTTCATTTCTCAATATACTTTCAGACATTCAATCATCTGGCAGTAAGTTATACGGTGCTGACGATAGCTAATAAGCTTGAAACTAGTACATCGTTCCTTTGTCAGTGTTAAACAAAAGGGCAACAATGGTTGCTAAACACTGTACGGCTTAATTCGGGATGTTTGTTTACAAACAAACCGAGCATTATAATAAATGTTCAGTAAATCCATACGTACATATATATATGTGTGCATGTAGGTATATATATACATACTACTGTACGTCTGTATACATATATGTATGTACGTATACATACTTATATTTAAGTAACAGCTGCACTAAGAGTGAGAAATGAAATTTCGTTTCATTTTTTCCATTTATATATATATATATATATATATATATATATATATATATATATATATATATATATATATATATATATATATATATATGATTCATTGAGTTATAAACTCAAAATAGTATTTTACAATTAAATAGCTCAAAGAAGGGAATCTTTCCGAGCCATGTAATATAATTGGATATATGAGAGGGATGAACACAGATATAAGTTTACATGTGTTCCAATTGCAAATGGTCAAGTTAGCTAAGTTGAAAAAATACTAATTTAAAACAATATGGTCTGCCTGACTTGCAATTGGAACACATGTATACTTATATATGTGTTCATCCCTCTCATATATCCAATTATATATATATATATATAAATGAAAAAATGGCGTGCTCCGTTGTTGCGAGTGTGATACATATGAATGAAAAATAGATCGAGAAAAGGGACTGTCCATCATCAGTGATCTTCTGACTGTCATCGGTATTTCTTCGCATGGAAAGACCAGATACCTCAAAATCAGTGCGAGCAATAACTAAAATAAGTTATTGGGACAGAGCGAATTGGGTGGAGAAAGAGGACAGTAAACAAACAAAATAGTAATGCAACGTAAAGAGGGGAAATGAGAGACAAGTCAATGATACTTGTGAACATAAGTTCGAACAAATCAACGATGAAATGTGAGCGAGAAAAGGATTTCACACAGGTAAGGCGGGAGGAAGTGAGAGAAGGGGAGCAGCAGAGAGTGAGTGAATGAAAGTGTGAATCACACTCGCAACAACGCAGCACGCCATTTTTTCATTCATATATAATTTTTCCCCTCGCTGTGGTTTGTCTTTTTATATCACCTTACTGCTACCCTCTTTCTCTCTCCGCTTGTACCTCTTGCTTTCATTCATCCCCTCTGCTTGTCACACTCTCTCGGCTGGCCTCTTCCTCACACTTTCACTCACTTACTCTCTGCTGCTCCCCTCTCTCACTTCCTCCCGTCTGACCTGTGTGAAATCCTTTTCTTGCTCACATTTCGCAGGATTCGGACGTGTCTGCCGTCTTCTCGTCGTTGATTTGTTCGAACTTAAGTTCACATGTATCATTGACTTGTCTCTCATTTCCTCTCTTTACGTTGCATTACTACTTTGTTTGTTTACTGTCCTCTTTCTCCACCCAATTCGCTCTGTCCCAATAACTTATTTTAGTATTGCTCGCACTGATTTTGAGGTATCTGGTCTTTAATGCGAAGAAATACCGATGATAGTCAGAAGATCACTGATGATGGACAGTCCCGTTTCTCGCTCTACTTTTCATATATATATATATATATATATATATATATATATATATATATATATATATATATATATATATATGTGTGAGTGTGTGTGTGTATATATATTTTTTTTTTCAGTATATGTTGGTTGTTTACCGACACCTCCGTATGCTGATTGGAGCACTCGACAAAGCATCTTGGTTTGTTTACTCCGGAGTAATGTAACATAAAATAAATGAGTCTAATATGTAAAATTTGGCTTCGTTTATTATAAATTATAAATTTACTGGTATATATTTCGATGACCACTATTATTGGCTGTGACCTCTTCAGGCAATCCGAATTGGTGTGGAAAAGACATGTGTACCTGTCTTTTCCATACCAATTCGGACTGCCTGAAGTGGTCACAGCCAATAATATCTGTCATCGAAATATATATAGCAGTAAATTTATAATTTGTATATATATAAAATTAAGTATGTGTGTGGTTGTCTGTGTATTACCTATAGGGGCCTACATCTTACAACCGATTTTTTTATTGCGGGGTCATTCTGCAGATAAGAATCCATAGGGGGGGGGGGGGTCACCTTTTTTCAGGTATCGAAAAATAAGATTTTTGGCTCTAGCTCCCACATTTTGCCACCGACTTCGTTCAGATTTTAAAGCAAGATAGAATTTATCATTGCACATCCTGTAATGGCTTTATATTTTGCATTTGTTGTTCAGGGACGGCGTTGCAGCCGCTTAATATTCAAAATAACCACTTTTAGACTCAAATTTTCACTTTTTCGGCTCTAGCTCCCACATTAATCAAATTTTACACTATGCTAGATATGATTATTTCACGTCTTAAAATGGATTTACATTTTGGATTTTGTGTTCAGGAACGGCGTGGCAGCCGATAAAATATTCGAAAATACCACCTTTTCGCTCAAATTTCTGCCTTTTCGACTCTAGCTCCCACATTTTTCAACCGCTTTCGTTCAAATTCGAAACTTCGGCTCCACCTCACACATAAATCAATTTATTCGGTTCAACTTTTATACTACGATAGAACCTATCATTAGCTCCCACATTATTCAACCGATTTCGTTCAAATTCGAAACTTCGGCTCCACCTCACACATAAATCAATTTATTTGGTACAACATTTATACTACGATAGAACATATCATTGCACATCTTATAGATGGTCAAAGGCAAAACGATGGCCACTGACGTCGTCTGAGCTTTTAGTTGTGTATTTGAGAATTCATCGGTTTCCAATCAAGTAGCATGAGTAAATTTGGCTTAGTGTTAGAGGTCATTACCTCCCTCCCCTAGAATGCCCCTTCGTCCGTCACCGCCTATCTCAGTGATAGAGGTCATCACCCCCCTCCCCCGCATGGCCTGTGTGTGGCCATAGATGTGTCATCGAGAAGCAGTCGCTAAGATCAACACCTTTTCATCAAAGCAGATATTATTTTACCTACCCAGGCAACGCTGGGTACCAGTTTATAATAAACGAAGCCAAATTTTATATGTTTGACTTACTTATTTTTTCTTTTATATATATATATATAGATAGATAGATATATATACATATATATACATATATATATGTGTGTGTGCGCGAGAAAGAGAGAATGTGTGCGTGTCGTTATCTGTGGGCATTTGCTTGCGCGTGGGTATCTGTGTAGAATCTATACTTGGTGTTCTGGGGCGGATAAAAAGAATTAGAAGCAAATAAATGAAGAGAAAGGAAAAATCTTCACCAGACAGATAATTTAGTTATTGGAGATGTTTTACAGCAGATTCTAGCTTTGATGTTTCCCTATCGAAGCTTTATATGATGCTATATATACATTTGTGTAGACAATACTAAACAGTCTTCATGGATTATGTTGAAATAATATCATTATTCCTGTCCGTATGTAATGTCTGAGCTGGCTTGTTCTTTAAATTATTATATATTGTATTCATATTAACCCCGTCACACGAGAAGATCAATAGCTAGAGCACGGCTGAATGGTTAAGGAGTTCACACGTAATCATTAGGACTCGGGTTTAATCCCACCGCGTGTCATCTATGGTGAGTGATCTTTACCATAACTCGGGTTGACATATACCTTCTAAGGTAAATACAATTAAATTCATGCTTCAAGCTGGCGAACTAGGTGTTGAAGTATTTAAGACTATTAAACAGAATTCGTAATATAATCGGCTTGTCTCCCCCACAGCCCCGGCGGAGGGAATAGAGAAGGCGCTTACCCAGAAGACGGCAAGGGAGACGCGCTGGAAAAGCTACTCCAGCTCGCGGGGCTCACACCTGCGGCTGGACAGCTCAGAGCCTATGGTAGTGTGTAGGGAGGTAGCCCTAGGGCCGAGGACACCAGAAGACTCCACTGCCAAAGGTACAACTGCAAACCTGTGGAGAGCGACCGGTATTTGAAGAGTAAAGTAATTGTGTTGACGGCAACTGTTTAGAAGCTCGTCGGATGGACTGTACCTGTAATTGTCACAGGGCCTTATTCTTTTCCCTGATAGTTACATAAAGAGACATGTCTCTATGGAATGCTCAGCCACTTCCAGGTTAATTTCATGAGGCTGCTCTTCCATTGATTGAACAACTGGAATGTTCGTCATCGAAGCCAACGGAGTTCCATTCTATGATTATTTTAAAATGGGCGGTGAATTGGCAGTATCGGTAGAAGGTTGGACGCCATGCTTTCCAGCATAGTTACGTCCCTTTACGGTCTGAGTTCAAATCCCTCCGAGGTTAACTTTGCCTTTCATCCTTACGGGGTCGATAAAATAAAGTACCAGTAATGCACTGGGTAATTGCTGGCCTTGTGCCAAAAGTAGAAACAATTATTTAAAATAGACGTCGAATTTACTGATTCGTTTCGAAGTCTGATAGAATGAATCCCGGTACTCCTTCCCGGTTTCTACGCTCTGAGTTTAAATCCCACTGAGTTCAACTTTACCATCTTCTTGAATTTACCTTTCGAGGTTAATAAATAAATTACCAGTCCAGCACTGTGGGATACAAATCCACATTTCTACTCCGATTGACTTCAAACTTGTATTTCTATATTTCTTGCGGTCTAAAGATATTAACTGCAGCTTTTATTTTTCAATTTTCTGTTGTTAAAGGCGTCTTATGCGCCAGTTAACGATCTTTCTATAGCTCTCTTTATTAGTCTGTCTTTTTGAATAGATACATAGCTATAACGTCGCGCCCTTATGATATCTGTCTGTATGTCTGGATGTCTGCATTACGACATTATGAAAATATTGTTCTCATTGCTGACGTATTATCTTCGCTATTTTCCATTCATTGCCAGGGAACGTCTTCACGAACCAAAGTATCGTCTTCCTGTTTTCCTTCGGTTGAAACTATCGAGTAACATAGACCCTTCAAAGGAACCCCATTTCGACCGCTTGTTTTCGCGATCGCATTCTTTCGGACATTACGCAAGATTCATGACCATGGTTAAGGGTTGCATGAATACTGAATTGACCTTTCGAGGTTAATAAATAAATTACCAGTCCAGCACTGTGAACTATACGGCCTGGTAGTTAAGGTGAGAAAAAACACTTCATCACATATTACTCCAGTCAACATAACTGAAAGTAGACTCACAACATGTCGGGGTTAACTCTATGATAGAATGTTGTCCCTCCTTTCCAGGTGAAGTTTTGTATTGTCAGTCGCCTAATGCCAATATAACTGGGAATAGCTTCGGTCTGGTAGGCCTCCAGCCTGGGACAGTTTTTCTTTTTTACCCATGTCGGTATTCTTCTATGTCTTTCTAATTTCCTCTACATGGAGATGCAGGAGCTCCACCAGATTTAAAAGCCCAAGAAAGACTGTGACAGGACGGCGCCCCAACAACTCCACCGGGACTTAAGACCACATGCTATATGACATGGACATTGCAAACCTATTGGCTTTAATTCCCTTCAAAGTTAGATGACGTTTTCCTGAATCAATACCAATAGAGGCACCACCCTATGGTTCTCAGGGCCTCACCTTATGATTTTCTGGGCGTCCCTGCATTTGTCAATGCCCTAGTTGGTGAAAGCATGGTAAATTCCTTTAGTTTTAGAAATAAATGTTTATAGTTTGAATCTTGTCTAATAGCATATATTGGAAAGATGCGCAGTGGTTAGGTGTTCGGCTTGGGTTTATAAGACCGTGATTTCAATTCCTGGGGATGAGTAGAGTCTACGAGCAAGGCTCACTACTTCACATTGTACCAGCTCCCTCAACTGGTAAAAATATGTTGTACCTGTAGTTCCAACGGCCAACTTTGCCATACAATGTGCCACGCTGAATCCACCTGAGAGTGTATATGTTTACGAAATACTCACTCACTTGTACTTTGAATTCACCAGTTAACTGTTCTAGCACTAGATTCAATTTTTTCTCTGAGTCTCTTTCACACTTCCTCTCTCCTTTTCACGCTCTCTTTCTCTGGAAGATACTGGTTGTTCCCAGACATGGATAGGGGTGGGTTCTGCCAAGTTAAAATGCCAAAGACATGCTGTTTATCACTACGGTGCCCCTAAGAATCCACCAGGACTTAAAGGCTCATCGCATCACTGAAAACAATAGTTTCTATCTTCTCCCGCCTGAGGAAGAAGTGTCATTAGTGAGGATTGCTGATGTAGCGGGTGCGACTGGCTGTTTTCTATGACAATGTTTGTTTGCTGACTGCAGCTGAGACATACTTCCCAGTGTATATAGTTTGCCCTCTCCCTTTCCCTTTCCTTTTTTATTATCTAATTCTGTCTTGTTGTTCATTATTTTAATCCTACTAGAGGCGGTGGATTGGCAGTATCGGTAGAGGTCGTACGCCATGCTTTGAAGCATAGAGCCACGGCCCTTGCCATTCTGAGTTCAAATCCCGCCGAGGTTAACTTTGCCTTTCATCCTTACGGGGTCGATAAAATGAAGTACCAGTAATACACTGGTAATTGTTGGCCTTGTGCCAAAAGTAGAAACAATTATTTTAATCCTACTTTTTATACTTTCATTATTGTATATTTTTGTTCTCAAAATTAAAACCAAAACCTTGCAGTACCAACTGGTATTTATGTCACGAAATATGAGCCTCATCTATAAACCATGAGATGTAAACAAATAAGCAATTGTTTAGCTATATCAGGAACGGGAAAAAAATGGTGGGGTTACCTATTCGTCTCCCAATGCGATTAAGTCAACATATTTCCATTTCTATGTGATATATATGTCCAATGTATTCAACTATTTCCTTAACAAACCTACGATGTCACTTATAACACATGTTGACTGGTCAACATACTTTTTACAGGTTTAGGTTTCGTTGTTTTAGCTAATTTTGAGCTGCTGACTTCAAATCTGGCATCCTTTCCCCCAACACATCAGGTTTTTATGTTTGTCTTTCGCTCAGCTATCCCACAGGAAATACGGATATTTTGTATACCCTCCTTGTATGCAAAGTGAATACTTGAGGTGATAGAAAACAGCTAGTGTCATTTTAAAACTCAGCAGTCCCAAATTACTCGAGAACACCTCTCAAGCGGAGGTCAACAGCAAAAAAGCAAACTTCTGTTGGCCAGTGTAACCTAAGAAAACTTTGAATAAAATCCATGAACGAAAGCAAAGGCTATTTCTCCTTCAAGCTGTCTGTAAACGTGGGAGAGTTTCACAGTGTTACTACTTTGAGTTTAACATATTTTTTATTTAACATATTTTAATTTCTTTGTTAATCTAGCATTATTTATTTCAAAGAGTTTTGGACACGTTTGTGTACTTTCATATAGTTTTGTTTCTCAAGTAAAATCTAATACATTAACACACCACCAGATTCAGATATGCATTAATGCGAAACAATAATGTTAGCTCAATCTTGATTTTCTCATCATCAAACCGCTTAAAAGTGATTCATGTTCATGATAAGTTATCAAACAAATGAGTATATATATAAATATATATATATATATATATATATATATATATATATATATATATATATATATATATATATATATATATATATTAATAAATGGAAACTATATTTATAAAACCATAATTATTTTATTATATATATTTCAAGGGCAACCAAGGCAGTCTTGGTGTGCTTTCATCAGATGAAATACAAGATTTGTTTTATAAATATTTACAACCGTGGAAAAACAACCCTGACGGTTGAAAGTTCACTATCCAGTGAACTTTCAACCGTCAAGATTGTTTTTCCACGGTTATGTCAATATTTATAAAACAAATCTTGTATTTTATCTGATGAAAGCACACCAAGACTGGCTTGGTTGCCCTTGAAATATATATAATAAAATAATTATGGTTTTATAAATATACTTTCTATTTATTAATATATTGAATATTTGCTCCAGTAAGCTTGTTGGAATCCCAACAAATTAAATATAATTTCTGTATATATATATATATATATATATATATATATATATATTTCCCGCACAGCATCCAACACCAATTATATATATATATATATATATATATATATATATATATATATATATATAATTGGTGTTGGATGCTTAAAGTGTCCGTATGCAGTAGGCAGTATGAGCACTCGATGCTCTCATAGAGCAGAGTATGATATCACAGAAAAAAGGGAATCTGTGTTGCGACGAATGGAGTTTATTGGAAATATTACAATCGTTTCTCTGGCGACCAGCTCGAGGCACGATCGATCTGAAAATCGCAAGGTCCTCAGATACGTCTTGATTCTACGAAGCAGATTTTCATATGTCCTTTTACATTGATATACTTCGCTTGTCGGCTTAGATCCTGCTGTTGTCATTCTATGAGTGGTCAAGAATTGTACACATCATCGGTATTTCTAGCCACTCATGGTTTTCCACTATTTGGGTCTTTTCATTCTCCACCTGTCAATCAACATGAGGATGAAAGGCGAAGTTAACCTCGGCGGGATAATATATATATATATAATATAATATATATATATATATATATATATATTTGGAGAGAGAGAGAGAGAGAGAGAGAGAGAGAGAGAAAGAGAGAGAGAGAGAGAGAGAGAGAGAGAGAGAGAGAGAGAGAGAGAGAGAGAGAGAGAGAGAGACCAACCCTTCATCTCAATTCTACTTTTGAAAAGTATAAGAAATGTGAAACCGTTCTAGTTGCATTTTCGATTACTTTTCCTTATATATATATATATATATATATATATATATATATATATATATATATATATATATATATATATATATATATATATATATATATATATATATATATATATATATACAGTTCAAGAGTAACCAATCTTAAAGAGAGAGATGGAGATAGGAGAGGAGAAGAGAGATTGGTGAATTAGTTAGAAGCCAAAGCGTAAAGCTTGTGCTCAATGTGCAATATGCAGTGGAAGGCAGCTAGGTGGCTCGGTTCATGCAGAGGTTAGGTGCACAGAGCTGGAAATATTCATTAGTTAAGCAAAACAAGACCACAAATTTCACAAGGAAGACATTATTAAAAGATTGTCAACATATTTTAGTTTGGTGTAAGGAATGTAGAGAATAATAATAATAATAATAATAATAATAATAATAATAATAATAATATTAATAATGTCCGTTTACAATTGTTTCTCTACTCCATATAATGTTTCTGGATCAAATGATTATAGATCATTATAGGGAGGTGAATTGGCAGTATCGGTAGAGGGTTGGACGTCATGCTTTCTAGCATAGTTACGTCCCTTTATTGTCTGAGTTCAAATCCCGTCGAGGTTAACTTTACCTTTCATCCTTACGGGGTCGATAAAATAAAGTACCAGTAATGTACTGGGTAATTGCTGGCCTTGTGCCTAAAGTAGAAACAATTATTGATCTGGTTCAGTTGAAAAATTAGAGCAGCTCATCGGAACTTCAAAAGGAATATAAATTAAAATAAAGAATGTTACATGAATGTAATATTCCATATATTGGTATTTCACTGTGGTGTCCTGGGTATATCTATTGTCTGCCATAGTCGAGGAATATTCTTCTGTCGAGGCTGCATTGTGTGAGATCTGCCTATGGGTAACAAGATGGCCGCCAATGTACATATTTACCTTACTAATTAGAGGGTCGTTTCAGGGGAAGTAACTCCTGGAGAAATTAAATATTGTAGGTAGTTTATAGTTAAGAGGTGCTAATTTTTAATTGAGAGACAATGTAATGGAGGTAACTTATAATTATCTAAGTTAGCTATAACTAAGAATGGGACTAGATGACTATGTTGGGTCAAATATTCTGTTGGCGAAGGAATTAGCCCTTCGATGTTGACAGCTAATAGTTACCTTCGTTCTATCATTAATCGGTAGAGGTCGTGATAGAGTTATGTAATATGCTTCGGTAATACAGAGGTCTCAAGAGTTTTTTCATCCATTGAACGGTTGGGCCCTAGCCAAGATATCCCATGTTAGTGAGTGTTCAATGTTGGTTAATTTAAGGTTTTTAATAAGCCTAGATAGAGATGTCGAACATCTATTGTTAGGGTCTCGGAAGGAAAAAGAGTGCGCGTTATAGCGTACCTTAAAAGGGTTAGAGGTAGAGCCAATATAGGAGCTGGTATGCGATGCTGTTTTAACTGTACACCTATATACTATATTGGGTGTCAGGCATTGTCCATTTAGTGGGCAATCATTAGGATAACGGCAGTTGCAGTTACTGCTGCGGTTAGTGAGAGTAGGGTTGTTTAAACTATGCGGTTGGTGTGTGCTAGAAGGATTAGATGGGGGAGGTGTGCTACTAGAGTAAGTATTGGTGTAGTGGCGTGGTGTGTTTGAGGGGTGGTGGTACCACGGTGTGGGAGTTATACTGTCTTAGTTTATGATGGTTACTGAATGCGATGTGGCTAGCTAGGTTAGGTGTTGTGGAGAATGAGATTTTAATGTTGTTTTTATTAAGGAGTTTGTAATATCTATGGTTGGGGGAAAATGTTTAGATAGGATACAGAAGTAGCGTTTAGGGATATTAGTGGCTAAGTTAGATGAGAATGGGGGTGTTAAGCCAGGTGATATTTATAGACCTATTCCTTCTAGGGGTTCTAGTGGGGTTGGCAGGGGCCTTCATAGGGTTATTATTACCTGGGCATTTGTTATTTGTCATCCCATTGTTCATTCCTATTCTAGGGTTGATTTTTAGTCTGCTACTTGGAGTGGGAAGTAGGCCACTGCCACCATTAAGGTTCCCTGTATAGGTGCTGTTACTGCTAAGATATCTCTAGTTCTAGTGTTTAGTTTATTATGGTTGTGGTCAAGTGCTGTGTTATGACATTTAGGTATGTAGTAAATGTACTGTTCATAACCAGATTCAGAAAGAGCCTTATATTAATATTATTATTATTATTATTCTCTATATTCCTTACATTAAACTAAAACTATGTTGACAATATTTTAAAATAATGTCTTCCTTGTGAAATTTGTGGTCTTGTTTTGCTTAACTAACGAATATATATATATATATATATATATATATATATATATATATATATATTTAACTATATATATTTATATATATATATATATGTATATATATATATATATATATATATATAAGAGGGTGTTAAAGTTTGCTTGAAGCATTGTGAAATGTGTAAAATACGTAGTTAAGAAAGTGGCTTTCTTAACTACGTATTTTATATATATATATATATATATATATAGATATATAGTTAAATCTTGGACAGGAACAAAAACAGAGAGACAGTAGAAATATGAGTTTATTAGGTTCACGCTTTTGAATATATATATGGGCGGGTGTAGATCCCGTGTTAAATCAGGAGTCACCAGAGTATATTTCATACAAATGAAACAGTTCTAGTTTTGTAGAAGCCATTTCTAAATATATATATGTGTGCGTGTGTGTGTGGGCGTGCGTGCGTGTGTGTGTGTGTGTATGTATTTGGCGTGACAATAAAGTCTTTACAATAACCCTTTAAATGAAAATGAACAACATATTGAAACTAAAATGTTTTTATTCTGCGAAACATAATCTCCAATGAATGTAGTAACATGTTTACAGTGCTTATGCAAAGCATTTAACTCTTTCTGGAACCCTTCCTTGGCAATTGTCGAAATCTGTGCAACGATTCATCCACCAACTAATGAAGCGGAAACAAAATTTCTTGGTTTATTCCGTTTCTTTGTTTTTTTTCCAGTAATATGTGTAATGCAACGCAATGATTGTTTTGGTTCTGCATCAATGATATTTTGAATGAGTTGAAAGTTGGCATGAATAGTTGTTATGCAAGGACGACCAGAACGAGGAGCATCAATAGGTGATGATCTACTGTCATCTTTGTATTGTCTCACCCAATGATAGATGGTAGAATTTGCTAGAATATTGTTAATTCAACTCTCCTTCAATTGTGCAATAATATTTGTTGCTAATTTTCCTCATTTCCATTTAATGAAAACATATGCTCTAAAATTTTCTTGACTTAAATCCATTCGATGCGTTTATTATAAACTCACAAGAATGACAAAATAATTATGCATGGGCTTGTGACAAAATATATCACTCATGCAGAATATCATATTTGTATAACAAAGTTCAAATTCTAACTAATATTAATTACATTTACTGCTATATACGGCACACAGCCTAGTATTCTACAGACTTTATTGTCAAGCCAAATATATTATATATATATATATATATAGAGAGAGAGAGATGTGAGAAAAACCACAGACCCTCCATCACAACTTTGAAAAGCAGAAGAACTGCAACACCGGTAAAGGAACCAAATAAATATATATATTTAAAAAAAATAAAAATAAGACTCCAGTTGCATTTTCGATTTCATCTCTTTTTCTTTATACTTTCACTCGTGTAGGACACCTCGGTTATTTTTCAATTTGTAAAAAAAACCTCACTTTCTAATATATATATATATATATATATATATATATAATACATTTGGCTTGACAATAAAGTCTGTAGAATACTAGGCTGTGTGCCGTATATAGCAGTAAATGTAATTAATATTAGTTAGAATTTGAACTTTGTTATACACATATGATATTCTGCATGAGTGATATATTTATATATATATATATATATACACCTGAAATATAGGCATTGTTAGGTTAAGAGAAACTTAAAAATAAGGAGTGGCACCCCATTCTGAACTTACTTATAGAATTCTTTCTGCCTTTGTTACTCTAAATATAAATTATAGCTTTAAAGAATTAGCTTTTAATGAATTGCCTTTTCTATCAACCAATGACCTCTACCCATCCCACTCCCCACCCTCTCCTACCACCTGAAGAGACTTATAAATACCATATTTATTTTTTGATACCCAGATTCCTGATGATTTCTAAAGAATGAAACAGTTCTAGTCCTGTAGAATCTCATATATATTAAAACTTTTATACTCTGCTATGTATTGAATACCTTACTTACTGTGGTTACCTCTGATTCAACCCGGAATAACGCATATATATATATATATATATTGAGTGCTACTGGTAACATGTAAACCAGTACAACCTGTCGCATGGTGGGGTCGTCGGCGACTAAACTGGCAACCCCACCAAGTTTACTTGGTGAGGAGAGTGATTTTGGACACCTTGCAGGACAAAATACAAAACCTGACAAAGGGCGGAAGAACTCATAAGAGTCAACGGCCATCCCAAAATGTGTAAATATGTATATACACATATACATATGTATGTATATGTATATGCGTGTGTATATGGCTGGGGTGTCAGGTAGGGGCATGTTCCTCTGTAGGGGAGAGGGCTAGCCATGCCCTTTTCAGGACAGCTCGTCCTGCATTGGGTCCCACCTGACACTCAACTCTCACCTGTGGCCCCTAGAAGCTGTAGCATGCGACAGTGGCCACACTCCGGTAAACCGCCTTGGCTGGCGGGCCGGACCAGGTTGAGGGTAGCCGGACGGGTCTGAAATCCCCCGGTGAGTTAGATAGAGGATGCCTACCCCTGCATGCGAAGACTGGACCCGGTGGAGTGAGTGGAGGAGGACAACATCGTCCCAACGGTCACGAAGGTGGCGACAGCAAGCGGTGTGGAGCGCTAGGGTACGGCAAGGCACTACAGAGGTCGTGGCCATCCACTGCAGCCAAGGAAGTCCCTGGTCGTGACGCTCCTCCGTCCCACCGCATCCTGGCTTCTGCGGCCGAGTGAGTGGGACCGTCACTGTGCACTGGCCCTCTCACTATAAACCTTTTCCGCACAGGTTTCTTCTTTAGCATGCACTCCCAAAGCCCTGCGAGAAGCGGAGGTAACAGGTGTCCCCGGACTTGCAAGTCAAGGATCGGCCTCCATAGCTACCTTCGCGCCCACGGCAGACGGGAACAACAATGAAGACGTCATCATAGTTTACGATGGACAACCAAGATATATATATACTTTTATATATATATATATATATAGAATGAGAAAGTGCGAAGTATTTTCAGATGTTAAAGCCCTTTATTGGTACATATTTCAATGATACATATTTCAATGAGGACAGTTGCCACACAATTCCGTGTACCCAGTGCTGTGACATCATCAGACGGCTTCTTATATATTAAGGTTACGTTCTCGAGGCAATCCAAACAGAAACAAGGGAACGGACGAGGCGTATGTTCTTGAATCGCCGGCCCGTTCCCCTGTGGTCAACAATTCGCCCTCCGCAAGGCTGACTAAACCATACTCACCAAACACTATCCTAGGCAGGTCTCTCCGACCCCTCCAACCAAACGACTACCCCATCCAACTGTTAAAGTATACTGCGATTTGCCTTGCCAGTAGCAGGTAACCGAAATCTAGTGGTGGTGGCAGAGTATCAGTTTCAATAGGCCTTAATACTACTCCTAATATATGCCTGGACAATGGGGTTTACCATCCCCGCTATGAAAATATAAACTTATTTCTAGATATTATGGTTTCACATTGGAAATTAAAAATTAAACGTTAAAAACTTGATTGAAGTTAATAAAATATATATATATATATAAAGAGTAAATAGGGAGATGTTTAAATCAAAGTAAGAAGTTTAGAAAAGGGGGTCGACATTGGATACTTCAGATATATTATCAATATATTGAACGATAGTACCGTATAGAAGAACAGAAGATAAATTAAGGTATGAAACGTAGTAATTAGGTAAACAATTAGTTAATATCTTCCTCTACCACATGAATCAAAACAAAACCAAAAGAAAGGGTACATAGATGCAAAATGAGAGAGGGAACGTGTATGAGAAAAAATATATATGAGAAAGGTAAACATGTATATCGGTATGGAGATGAAGGTAGAAGTGGTGGAAATGTTTGTCAATTTGACCAGGTAAAGTGTATATAAAATCTCGTTGTCGGGTGGAATGGGGGGCGTCCGTGCAAAATGCAAGTTGCTGCAGGAAAATAAGGGGTTTTACGTTGTTTTCACGTCCTATTATTTCACTGGTCGAAAGTTTATTTATAATTTTAAGTTCATCCAGTAACAGGGATATCCATATTATATATATATATATATGTTATATATATATATATTATATATATATATATATATATATGTTATATATATATATATATATATTATATATATATATATATATATATGATATATATATATATATATTATATATATATATATATATATATATATATATATATATATATATATATTAAGTGTAAGGAATTCTTTTACAATGGAATTAGCTCGAAAGGAAATATTCCTGAGCCGTGTATAAAAGTAATATATATGAGTAATATATATGATGAAACAGATACCAACATATCTGTATTTATATTGCAAAAGAAAGTTAGCCAGACTGAAGAATAATAATTATTTTACCACAGCTCGTCCACATCGATTTAAAATAATAATAATAATAAATCGACAAAAACCAGCTGTGCCGCCAAATGGCTATAAACATCATAGCCATTTGGCGGCACAGCTAGTTTTTGTCGATTTATTATTATTATTATTTTAAATCGATGTGGACGAACTGTGGTAAAAT
>OZ024742.1:345831092-345851092 GCA_964016885.1 Eledone cirrhosa
ATGTATATATATATACATACATGCACACATATATATATATGTACGTATGGATTCACCGAACATTTATTATAATGCTCGGTGTGACGATACCTAATAAGCTTGAAACTAGTACAGCGTTCCTTTGTCAGTGTTGAACAAACGAGCAACGATGGTTGCTAGACACTACGGCTTAATACGGAATGTTTGTTTACAAACACACCGAGCATTATAATAAATGTTCGGTGAATCCATACGTACATATATATGTGTGCATGTATGTATATATATATATACATACTACTGTACGTCTGTATACATATATGTATGTATGTGTACATACTTATATTTAAGTAACAGCCGTACTAAGAGTGGGAAATGAAATTTCGTTTCATTTTTTCTGTTTATCGTTTTCGGTGCACCCGGCCGATTAACCCACTCGATATGCAAATTGGGCTACTCAGCATAAGGTAAGTATATAGGTTCAACAATCTGGCAGGAAAGTATATGTTGCTGACGATAGCTAATAAGCTTGAAACTAGTACAGCGTTCCTTGTCAGTGTTGAACAAACGAGCAACGATGGTTGCTAGACACTACGGCTAAATACGGGATGTTTGTTTACAAACACACCGAGCATTATAATAAATGTTCGGTAAATCCATACGTACATATATATATATATATGTGTGCATGTATGTATATATATATACATACTACTGTACGTCTGTATACATTTATGTATGTACGTGTACATACTTATATATATATATATGGAATACTGTTGGCTTCTTGCGACAATGTTTTCTATATCTTTCATTTATATATATATATATTATATAATATATATATATATATATATATATATATACAATACACATTAACAGAGAAAGCTTTAAGCGATACTCTGACCAACTCCATCTCACTCAACAAACATTAGGATATACCTAAGTATTATCCCAATTTAGTGCTTGGGGTGCTAACTAATCAGTATTTCATGGATAGCTGGTTGTATTATTTTATATGAGACATTATTAAATAAATATCTCATTTCTTCCAGACGGCCGTTTCGTTATAAGATTTCTACAATTTGGGATAAATAATTTCCAGGTTATGTAGAAACTTGTATATAATTCCATAGTTTTATACACAAGCGAACTCTTATAAACTCATCAGTGGATGCCCAAATAATATCGATATAAGAATTATATCGACATTAATAGATTAGTGATGGTTTCCCTCAGCGCTAAGAAGAGACTGTTAGAATCGAAAATCCAGCAGTCCTCCCAAAGATAAAATACACGCTGCCACCAAGAGGGTAAGGGGAGGTCATCTTAAAACATAAAACAATATACACGCTGGTCATTTAAAGCTGTTAGGTATTAACCACGTGTTTAAGAACTCAATTGGATATTAAAAGAATAACTATATGTATACACAATCAATGCAAACATAGAGATATTAAAACATAATAAATACATGTATGGATCACCCATATACACACATAGTTATTCTCTAAAGCTAACTCGTACATGGGATATAAGGAAGATCAATCAGTATTTCATATAAAAAATAATAATAATAAAGAGAGTCATACCTCATATCTGTAAATCATATCTGGCCACCAAGAGTATATATTCAATACATTGGAACCAGATGGACCATAACGCACCAGAGTACTCAATACTTAGGTTAGTAGAATGGGTAATAGGAAAATTTATGACCACGACGGCAGAGCTCAGGCCTTTTCGACGGCTATTTCGGGTCCAGAAATTTTCCTCTCTCTCTATATATATATATATGTGTATATATATATATATATATATATATATATATATATATATATATATATATATATATATATATATATATATATATATATCTGTTTGTGTATTATATATCGATATATAACAACGGTCATGTTTAGCATACTGGGTGGGTTTTTCTTTATGTCATCATTAGTAATTACGAAATTATGAATACTAGCTGACGTACCCAGCTAAACCCGGGTAAACAGATGATAAGAGAAAATGACTGTATTGGATATTTGTCTGGTTACAGTATGAGGCGAGTCCGTGGTGTCTGTGTGATACAAAAACAGTAAAAAAAAATCTTCCAGATATAATACCAGATTCTTCGTTGTACCGTTTGTGCATAGTATATGAACAATTCTAGGTGCTCCCACCTAGAATAGTAACCTCTAGGAGATGGTTCATCTTATGCCTGACTGTGAAACGTGTATCATTGCATAGACGTGGTTGTTCCACGTTTCTCAAAAGGATTATGGAACTTCCAATCTTTTATATTATATGTAGATATAGATATAGATAATTAATATAAAAGAGGTCCGTCAATTTAAAAAAAATTCCCTATTTACTCCCTTCACAACTCTGTGTATGTTAGACTGACAAACAGGCGCACAGACAGATAAACTTCGTGGCGATTGTGGGATGCCGCACGTACACACACATACACGCATGGAAACGCGCACACGCACGCAAACTTACACGCACACACTCACACATGTTGATAGTTTTTACTTTGTGTGGGACGCTGCACGCACGCACACACACATAAACATACGCGCACGTACATATACACGCACACATGCTAATAGTTATTGCTCTCCTTCTCCTCTTATTTCCACACACACACATGTCTCTAAACTGACACATATACATATGGTAGTCTATCCAAACACAGCGTTCACTTTGCCTCTCTCTCCCCTCTCACTCCCTCACTGGCATTATGCATATTAATTTAAGTTTGGCGTCGTTGAGGTGGGCGGAGTCGTTTGAAACCTATGAACCAATGATAATCGAGAATTATGACACATCGAATACTGACATTGTTCAAATTAATATATAGATAACAATAACTGTATGATCAATATGTTTAATACGACAATATATTTTCTGTTAAACGATCCAAACGGTACTTGTAGGTTTCATCACCAGCTGTCGTTAAGAAAGTCACAGTGTCTAGACAAGTAATAATATCAACACCGTACATAAGACGAAAGTGTCAGAGATGTTCTGGGAAAGGGAATGTTCTATTAATATCGATTGTATTAACTTGATGGTATATATTTTGTGGATACTAAAATAATGAACAGCAAAGGTAACTCTGGCAGAAATTGTAATCGAAACATAATTAAATACGGCAATACAGTTAATCGAACTGTTTTCAAAGAAGCCTGTACACACTCATTTCGTCCAAAAGTCTAAAATTCTACCAACCCACCCCATATATATATATATATATATATATCAATGGGGTGGATTATATATATATATATATATATATATATATATATATATATATATATATATATATATATATATATATATATATATATATATATATATATATATATACTATAAAATATGTCCATAGAATCATTTGATAATATATATACACCATTTCCTCTCCCAATTAGCATAATTAACCACACAAAAAATCAATTAGACCAGGCTATAATATTAAAAGGCACCTATGAAGAAATAGTAGATAAATAAACTACAGCAATCTCTTCGCGGCCAACCGCCATAGAATATTTACCCAACATTTCAACAGCACGTGGAAATCAATTAAATATACCGTCAACCATACACAATTAGGTATAAAATTAAAGTTAGAAGAAAAAAATTCATATACACATACCAGGATCAGGTTTCTACCCTAGGGTTTCGTTCGCTTTCGGAAATATCCTATTAAGGATAAAATCTCGAGCTTCGAACTCGTCAGGAAACAAACTCATTTGGATAAATAATTTTCTTAAATGATCTCCGCCAGAAACGAATTCAAAATGGCTAAGAACTGTGACGTGGCAGTGGCAAGTCAGAAAGAATGTGATTGGTTGCTTACGGCGACTAGGCTGCTTGCTAGAAAGCGCAGCCCAATATTGCCCAAATTGCATGTCAACCTTGTGGGAGATTATTAAATATAAAGATTTACATATACACAAACTAGACAAAGTCACAGATATATATGTTTTGGCAACCATTCACGATGTGGCTCAATGGTAAATTAATAAATTAAATAATCAGAGCAATATACTATAAAGTATGTCCATAGAATCATTTGATAATATATATACACCAATTCCTCTCCCAATTAGCATAATTAACCACACAAAAAATCAATTAGACAAGGCTATAAGATTAAAAGGCACCTATGAAGAAATAGTAGATAAATAAACTACAGCAATCTCTTCGCGGCCAACCGTCATAGAATATTTACCCAACATTTCCACAGCACGTGGAAATCGGTTAAATATACCGTCAACCATACACAATTAGGTATAAAATTATATATATATATACAGTATATATATATATATGTATATATATATATATAAATACCACAACATTTATTTTTGGAAAGCCAGATTCCTGAAGATTTCTAAAGAATGAAACAGTTCTAGTCCTGTAGAATCTCATCAATATTAAAACTTTTCTACTCTGCTATGTATTGGTTACCTCCGATTCAACCCGGAATAACTTACCTATATATATATAAGGAACCAGATGGACCATAATATACCATAGTACTCAATACTTAGGGTAATAGAGTGGGTAATAGGAAAATGTATGATCCCGACGGCAGAGCTTAAGCCGTTTCGACGGATATTTCTGGACTAAAAAAAAATAAATAAGTAAAAATAAAAAAAAATAGAAATAGCCGTCGAACCAGCTTATATATATATATATATATATATATATATATATATATATATATATATATATATATTTATATAAAGAAAAAGGGATGAAATCGAAAATGCAACTGAAGTCTTATTTTTTTTTAAAATATATATATTTATTTGGTTCCTTTACCGGTTTCGCAGTTCTTCTGCTTTTCAAAAGGTGAGTTGAGATGGAGAGTGAGATGTGAGAAAAACCACAGACCCTCCATCTCAACTCACCTTTTGAAAAGCAGAAGAACTACGAAACCGGTAAAGGAACCAAATAAATAGATATATTTAAAAAAAAAATAAGACTTCAGTTGCATTTTCGATTTCATCCCTTTTTCTTTATACTTCCACTCGTGTAGGACACCTCGGTTATTTTTCATTTTGTAAAAAAAAACCTCACTTTCTAATATATTTATATATATATATATATATATATATATATATATATATATATATATACATATATATATACATATATATATATATACATATATATATATATATATATATATATATATATATATATATATATATATATATATACATATATATATAAATATATACCTAAGTGGACTGCATTTAACTGTTATTTGTTACCCCGTATATATATATATATATATATATATATATACGGGGTAACAAATAACAGTTAAATGCAGTCCACTTAGGTATAGTCCAGTTATGGTATTCCAGGTAGTGGATGATATCAACGCTTGGCTTGGTTTGACTCAACAAGGCGTTTTCATGGTGATGCTGCGGGTATGCTGTAATTCCTATGTTGTAAACACTTGGAGTAATAATAAATCAGGAAAGAAGGTTGACATGGTTTGCTATACAAAAATGGTTTTTAATCTCATAGCTGACAATTGTTTCTCTGAACTGGTAGGTCTAGAGATCGCTATTCGCTAGTTTTCACGTTACTCGATCGCCAATACAAAATTATAACCAGTCAGTTCTTCGGAGCATGCGAGAATGAAGAGAATACACAGGCAAGAAAAGAATATACAGGCTACTATATGAAGTAGTAATGGCATTCAGTTAGAACAATAACAACAATTACAACAATGCTATTAATAAATTATTTGAGGAGACCCTGACATTACTTAGGTGGGGGGTATAGTGTATCTAAGATTTCGGCGTGTAAAACTAGCTGTCATGAGGCAGAAGTAAAAGTTTGGCATGTACAGAGTATCGAAGTGTGTATCGATTTTAAATTATAAAGATAAGCCAGTGTTTACAGTCTTTCTTTTCATCTTCAATAACATACATGAGTGGGACAACACTGTCAAAGCTAAATAGTGGGTGAGTTAATACAGAGGTTAAGGAGGTAATATATGCATATATTTAGTCACACACACACACACACACACATACACACACACACACACACACATATATATATATATATATATATATATATATACACATGCATGTGTACATAGACACATACATACACATCAATATACACTCGTACAAAAATATACATACATGCAAAGAGATAAGCGTGCTGATTGTAATTATGGCAAAAGGAAGGTAAAGTTACATTGTAGTAGTGATTTGAGAAAAACTAGGATTTAGGATCAAATGATGGCGGCAGCTGAGAAGGAATAAGTTTATGGGTTGATGAGGTACTTACAGACATTTGTGTGGTATAGACTTGTGAAGGCTAGAGTATACTTAATGAGAATATTTCTGTGGGTAGTGGGTATCCTAATTTAAAGCTATGTTGTGTTGGTTCGATTCACGGAGGTTTGAATCTTATGAATTTAGTGGCAATTCTATGTCTGCAGAAGATAGATCTTTCTAACTTATTGTTAAGTAGCCTTTTTACATTTTTGAGGATATACATTAGTTCAAGATCACATAACCCGCAGTGGGACATACCTGTACTATAGGTTTTAGCAGCCGACAACTTCGACCAGTTAATACTGTAGTTAGTGCTGCTGTCCTTCAGTTCCCATATTTTTTTTGGCGAGGGTTGTGGAACCTACCAGTTCAGAGAAACAATTGTCAGCTATGAGATTAAAAACCTTTTTTGTATAGCAAACCATGTAAACCTTCTTTCCTGATTTATTATATATATATATATATATATATATATATATATACCTTGACTATGTTGATGGTCACAATTCAGTCATGGCAGTCAAGCATCAACTTATTTTATCTGATAAGGTCGTACTATTGAAATAGATCAGTACCTCTGAAATATGTATAATAAAATATATTTGAAGTAATATATATATATATATATATATATATATATATATATATATATATATATGCAAAAGTTCTATTTAAATTGTTGGAATACAACAAGCAAATATTATTATAACTGATATAAAGCACTCGACAAATATTTGGAGTAGATATACAATATTAATAAATGGAAACTATATTTATAAAACCATATTTATTTCATTATATATATTTCAAGGATACCAAGTTAAATCATGGTATGCCTTCATCAGACAAAATACAATATATAACAGTTTTACAAATAGATATTGACGTACCCTTTCAAAAAGGTGACCGTTGGATGGCCTCCAAAAACAACGGTCACCTTTTTGAAAGGGTACGTCAATATCTATTTGTAAAACTGTTATATATTGTATTTTGTCTGATGAAGGCATACCATGATTTAACGTGGTATCCTTGAAATATATATAATGAAATAAATATGGTTTTATAAATATAGTTTCCATTTATTAATATTGTATATATATATATATATATATATATATATATATATATATATATATATAAAGAATTAATATATCTAGTAACATATATATACATACAGATGCATATCAATGCTAGCAAATATATAGGTTTTGTCTTAGTAACTTTGTGGTTCAATGCATGGGGTTGCAGAACAATAATATGAGAGACGTAAAATAAGAAAATTATAAAATTAACTTACTTACTAAAATTTCACTCCCAACTAATTAGTTTCTGAAATGGAATAAATATATTTTCCGAAGAAGATATAGAGAATCATTTCGTCGTCAGGGAAGTCTATTCTCAGCTAAGTTTCCAGGCAAAGCGTGGACTCTGGAAAACTTATACAAAAATAATTCAGTGGATAGAAAATAGCAAAGCGTGGACTGAATTCCTAGCCATTGAGAAAATCACTGCCTACTGCGTCGGTAGCAAATTCAAAAAGAAACAATTACGTGACATCGAGGTTAATCAGTGGAGAGTGGTTTGTTAAGAAGACGGCGGCCTGCCTGCTATTTTCTATCCACTGAATTATTTTTGTATAAGTTTTCCAGAGTCCACGCTTTGCCTGGAAACTTAGCTGAGAATAGACTTCCCTGACGACGAAATGATTCTCTATATCTTCTTCGGAAAATATATTTATTCCATTTCAGAAACTAATTAGTTGGGAGTGAAATTTTAGTAAGTTAATTTTATAATTTTCTTATTTTACGTCTCTCATATTATTGTTCTGCAACCCCATGCATTGAACCACAAAGTTACTAAGACAAAACCTATATATTTGCTAGCATTGATATGCATCTGTATGTATATATATGTTACTAGATATATTAATTCTTTATAATTATCTCCAAATTATTTGTCGAGCAATATTGGCCAAGACTGCTGCTATGGTAGCAGGCAGGCCGCCGTCTTCTTAACAAACCACTCTCCACTGATTAACGTCGATGTCACGTGATTGATTCTTTTTGAATTTGCCACTGACGCAGTAGGCAGTGATTTTCTCAATGGCTAGGAATTCAGTCCACGCTTTGCTATTTTCTACCCACTGAATTATTTTTGTATCAGTTTTCCAGAGTCCACGCTTTGCCTGGAAACTTAGCTGAGAATAGACTTCCCTGACGACGAAATGATTCTCTATATCTTCTTCGGAAAATATATTTATTCCATTTCAGAAACTAATTAGTTGGGAGTGAAATTTTAGTAAGTAAGTTAATTTTATAATTTTCTTATTTTACGTCTCTCATATATATATATATATACAGTATTATTATCGCTTTTTCGACCAGCCGAAATACGATTCTCGCTGAATTATATTTGTAATAATCTCACGAGTCTTACAAATAACCTGTTAATAATTCTATTGACAGATTAATTGCATAAGTTTATGTTTAAAAACTACTCGGTTGAGTGCTTATTCAATTTGTGCTATCTATGCAATTTTTTGTATGATATACACATACTGAATTCCTTTGCCAAAATATGGGTAATTTCCCCTTGTGAGTTACGCATGTGCGTTTACTATACTCTGCGTCACTCGCAAAGTTGGTTACAGAGCATAATTACCTGTTGATAACGTGATATTCCTTGTTCGATCTTTATGCTGAAAGCTTATAGTTTTAAGCAGACAGTATTAATGATTTAGGTGTCATAGAAACCATGCATTTTGATTTTACGATCAATTCCAATATGTCCAGGTCTGTTTTTATCATTTATTTTGTTTGACCTGTTTAGCTTGATTTGTTTTTTGGCTTAGGTGGTTAATGCCTTCTTAACCACTTTTTCAGTTTGTATGGTGTTTTAACATATTGTTTAGCTCTGGTTTTTTTAACTATTGAGCGCTTGCCAGCATTTATACGATTTTGCGTTTCGTTTCGCTTTTTCTACCAGCCGAAATACGATTCTCGCTAAATTATATATATATATATATATATACACACACACAAAAACATGATGGCGTAGGAGAGAACAAAGGAGAGGCACAAAGAACAAAGAAAATAATCCCCAGTCACTGAAGAGAACACAGAATGTGTGACGAAAGAACTTTGACAATATATAAACAACCATCTGGTTGTGGAACCAACCAATCGGAAATTTATAAATTCCTAAATTTATAAATTTATTATAATAAATTGAAGTGAATGCAACTGGTGCGGGTGTTTCTTATTGGCAACATGACCCTCCCAAAATATAACAATATCGGTTTCAACACACGTTTTCAGATAAAAAATCTTGCTAAACAAATTCAGAAACGAAATATATATATATATAGTTGTATATATATATATATATATATATATATATATATATATATACATATATATATATGTTACGGTTGAGATGTGATCATCACACCATTTTATGGTAAAATATTCAACATTTTTCATTGAACATCATACTATTTTATCATAAATGACATAACATTTATAGTTGGACAACGTACTATTATACCATAAACCACATACCATTTATAGATGGACAACATACCATTATATCATAAACGACATACCATTTAGATAGACAACATACCATTATACCATATATGACATACCATTTATAGATGAAAAACATACCATTATACCATAAACCACATACCATTTATAGATGGACAACATACCATTATATCATAAACGACATACCATTTAGATGGACAACATACCATTATACCATATATGACATACCATTTATAGATGGACAACATACCATTATACCATAAACGACATACCATTTATAGATGGACAACATACCATTATACGATAAAAGACATACCATTTATAGATGGACAACATACCATTATACCATAAACGGTATACCATTTATAGATGGACAACATACAATTATACCATAAACGGTATACCATTTATAGATGGACAACATACAATTATACCATAAACCACATACCATTTATAGATGGACAACATACCATTATTTTCATAAAGGACATACCATTTATAGTTGGACAGGAGACCATTATACCATAAACTACATACAATTTATAGATGGACAACATACCATTATATCATGAACGACATACCATTTAGATGGACAACATACCATTATACCATATATGACATACCATTTAGATGGACAACATACCATTATACCATAAACGACATACTATTTATAGATGGACAACATACCATTATACCATAAATGACATACTATTTATAGATGGACAACATACAATTATACCATAAACAATATACCATTTATAGATTGACACCATACCATTATACCATAAACGACATACCATTTATAGCTGGACAACATACCAGTATACCATAAACGACATACCATTTATAGACGGACAACATACCATTATACCATAAACGACATACCATTTATAGTTGGATAACATACCATTACACCATAAACATCATACCATTTCTAGATTGACCACATACCATTATACCATAAACGACATACCATTTATAGATGGACAACATACCATTATACCATAAACGACATACCATTTATAGATAGACAGCATACCATTATACCATAAACGACATACTATTTATAGATGGACAGCATACCATTATACCATAAATGACATACCATTTATAGATGGACAACATATCATTATACCATAAACGACATACCATTTATAGATAGACAGCATACCATTATACCATAAATGACATACCATTTATAGATAGACAACATACCATTATACCATAAACGACATACCATTTATAGATAGACAACATACCATTATACCATAAACGACATACCATTTATAGATAGACAACATACCATTTATAGATCAACAACACGAAATAAGTTGTAGCTAAAACTGAATAAAAATGTAGAAAATCTTGAGGCTAAGATATTTTTCAACATCAATTCAGATCTACTAAATTTCAATATATAACATATAATTGTTTCTAATTTAGGCACAAGGTCAGCAATTATCCAGTGCATTACTGGTACTTTATTTTATCGACCCTGTAAGGATGAAAGGTAAAGTCAACCTCGGCGGGATTTGAACTCAGATCGTAAAGGGACGTAAACTATTATATAACATATAATATTCGTTTCTCGTAGCTCTAGGGAGCGTTCATTCACTCCGAACACATTTCAAACATGAATTCCTAATTGAATTCCTCAGGAAACACCATATATCTATATACATACATATATATATATATACGTATATATAAATATATATAGACACAAATACACACACAGATATATATATATATATATATATATATATATATATTTTTCATTTTACGTCCGCTTTTTCCCTGCTTTCAAGGGTATATATATATATGTATATATATGTGTGTATATATATATATATATATATATATATATATATGCCTATTTATATTTATATATATATATATATATATATTTATATATATATATATATATATATATATATATATATATATATATATATATATATATATATATATATATATATGTATATGTGTGTGTGTGTATATATATATATATATACGCCTATTTATATTTATATATATACATATATATCAAATTTAATATAGAAAAGGCTTCTTCAAGACTAGAACTGTTTCATAGTTTATACATATATACTATATATATATATATATATATATATATATATATATATAAATATATATATATATATATATATATATATATATATATATATATATGTATATATATGAATATAAGCACATATATATGTATGTATATATATATATATATATATATATATATGTGTGTGTGTGTGTGTGTGTATCTATCTATCTATTTATATACATATAGTGACGAAACATAAGTCAATTGCATGAACACATAATCCTTTATTTACTGCTATATACATTTCGATGATAGCCATTGAATGGCTATGACCTCATCAGGCAGTTAGTCAGTTCTTAGATATGCCAGCTCTGTGTTGATGGTATCAGAGCCTTGGGACATATGAGCTTGTTAGGAATAATTTAATGTTGTCAGCAGGAATAGTCTTAATTCTCATTGGTCTGTTTGTAGATGCTAGTTTGGATGGTATTTGACCTAAAAAAAGCAGGTGGTGTTGTAAAGTTCAAACCGTCAGGCAAGACGACAATAGTTCCATATGACTGATTGTCACAAAAAGCATTCCTGGTCAGATATATATTCAATTAAGGTCAGTAGTATGAAAAAGATACTACAGGTCATTCTTAAATTGAGGAATTTATGTGGACTGGTGCTACTGAAAATATATATACATATATATATATGTAGGAGGTGAGTTTTATTGTAGTACAATAAAGCAATGCAGATATCGGATAAGATGCACTCTACAGTTTGTAGGACTGGAGTATACATAATATATAAGAACAAAAGATGGTTAAAAGAGTTCCATGTATTTTATTATGCGCATTTCAAAAACAAATATCATCATGCAATAATATTTGTGTTTTCATCAGATAAAACAGGAAGACATGATATGAAGGTTAAAAAACACCTGTGGATAGTGCAGTTTTAAATCAATATATCATATGTTGATTTAAAACTGCACTATCCACAAGTGTTTTTTAACCTTCATATCATGTCTTCCTGTTTTATCTGATGAAAACACAAATATTATTGCATGATGATATTTGTTTTTGAAATGCGCATAATAAAATACATGGAACTCTTTTAACCATCTTTTGTTCTTATATATTACATATATATATATATATATGGGGGGGGGGGGGGGGTCCGGTGTATATATATATATATGTATCTGTATATATATATATATACATATATGCAGATGTAGCTATATATATAAAGAGAGAGGTAGAGAGAGAGAGAAAGAGAGGGAGAGAGAAGATCATCATCATTGCTAATGCAATTAAATACAACAGACTACCGTCTTGCAAATGTATCTTTTTGATGCTATTGAACATTTGTAGAGGAAAGAAAATACATGGCATAGGTAGGACGATATGATTATGTCAACTAGGCAGCCTCCAAGGGCGCTGGCCTCAGAGAGGCGCAATCTTATACATATTTCTATAACCAACTTAAATTCCCTGCCATCAATATATACATCACTAAACATATTTACGATAGAGAAGGTAGCATGGTGATATGATTTGTTGTATAGCTTGCGTCCATGCAGGGGCTCCCACAGGAGCACTGAGGGCAGTGTCAACTCTGGATGTCGGTGAGCATGTCCAACTAACCTCAGTTTCCTCTGTGCTACTCTTGAGCTGACTTTTGGGAGGCTCCCGTACAGCTCTGAGTTCTTCATCCTCAGTGTATACTGATTAATGTTCAGAGCCATCATCAACATTCTTGTGTAGCACCCATCCACCACCTGAGTGAGTTTCTTGGACACACTGGAAGAGGAAGACTGAGGTTAACTTATGTTGATGCCCTAAGAACAAACACTGATCTCTTGGAGACGCACGACATGGCAGCGATAATGAGGGACAAAGACCGCTGGAGAGAACTCGTCCATGGATCTCGGGAATTTTACCCGCCCTAGACTAGACATAGTTTACGTAGGTGTGTGTGAACTATGTAAAACAAAGTGCAGGCGTACTAATTTTCTTTGCGTGGTCAGAGCATGAAATATCAAAACATATTTGTCAAGTTGAAATTATTTTATGTAAGGGAATGGGGCGAATATTGTAGGTGTAGTTTAGTGTGCTAAATGCTCAGGATTCGAGACAGTTAAACTTGCAGGCTTAGTAAATTATTTAAAAGAACGGACTGTACATTGTAGGTCTAGTTTAGTGAGCTAAATGCTCATACTTCGGCCTTGTTAAACTTGCAGGCTAATAAGTTTCTTTGCTTGGTCAGAGCATCTTCCCAAATTTAAAGTTGAAATTATTTTATATAAGAGAATGTTGTACATATTGTAGGTCAAGTTTAGTGTGTTAAATGTTCAGGCACCGACCCAGTTAAACTACATTACATTTCAGGGTGACTTATGTATCAATGTTTTTGTTTTACTTATAAATTTATTATCAATTACAAAATGGTGAACTGGCGGATAGAAAACTTAGCGATATTTGTTCCAATTCTCTACCCTCTTAGTTCAAATCCTTCCGTGGTCAACTTTACCCATCATCATTTCGAGGTCAATAAATATACCACCGTGCCTGTTTTAGGGTCCATTGTTTCCCTTACCTCCTTACACTCCACTTTCCCTCTCTCTTTCTCTGGAATTAATCGGCCATGTAGAAATGTGAATGAGACTACACATACTTCGTTCTGTCATGCCTGAACCTAATTCTGTACCTATTTTAGCAACACGGTTGAGGTGGAAAGTGCATTGCGTGTATGTGAGTACAAGTATGTGTGTTACAGGCACATATATATATAGTAATAATAATAAATGTGAAGACTAAAATCCGAAGAGGGCTCGATAAGGATAATATATATATATATAAAATAGTTATGTAATAAACAACATAAGGCAATTATTTCATTTACCAGTGGTTTCTTAAAAGCAAAAAAATGTTGCTTTCAATAGAGCACTCTTTTTTCCTGGACTTTTCCGACGGAATTACTTCATTTACACATATATATAAAATATATAAAAAATATTTATTAAAATAACAAATTAAAGTTTAATATATATATATGGTGCAACTCAATTTCGAGTAATGCCATCGCTTGATACTTAAGCATGAGCATCACAGACATGACTTCTTAGTCCTGCTATGGACTTTCCTGTAGCCAGATATACCATGCAATACCTGTGCCTGAACCTTTTTTAAATCTTCATCAACACTCCTTCACTCTCACACTCATTAACACCACACCCCACACCCCAGACACATCCAAATCTCTCTTATATATAGAGTCACACACCACAACACAACCTGATCTCAGTTTGACAATCGCCACCGACGAATGCGAGAAAGTTCTCCAAGAAAGTTAACCAGGAATCTTTAAAATTCTTCCCACCGAAGTAAACAAAGAACTTACTAGATCTACCAACACATAATATAATATAAAATTAAATCAAATTATTTAGAACTACAAGTGAAGTCATTCTTTTCCTTTTTTTAAATATACCTAGCTGTACCAAGGTTCTCACATATTTTCCAATATATATATATATATATATAAGAAAAGATTCTTGTACTCTGGTGGGTTACGGTCCCCCTGGTATATCACCACACCGTCTCTGATATATATATATATATATATATATATATATATATATATATATATATATATATATATATATATATATATATATATATATATAGAGAGAGAGAGAGAGAGAGAGAGAGAGAGAGAGAGAGATAATCGTATCTGGAAAAAGCAAACAAGATGGGAAAAAATCTTTACTTACTTGAATGTCCTTACCGCTGTTTCATTGAGAGAATAACGATACTCAGAGTATTGTAAGAAATAGCAAATCATCAGGAGACTTTCTCAATCAAGAAAGAAAATTCAAGACAGAATATTCTTCCTTGTTATCCGCTAAGAGTGATAATTTCAAATGGAAGAAATATCACGTGATTGGCGGTCAACAGGAGGGTTGTAAGGTGGACATTGGCAGGTAGTGGTCTGCTAGAAAAGAACAGCCCGATTCGGCCAAATTCTTCACTGAGATAATCTCAAGTAAGTAGGTGAAGATTTTTTTCTTATTTAGTTTGCTTTTCCCAGATAGGATTATATTACGCTCTGAATAAATTGATTTCTGTTAATTCTTTATTAGAGCAAAACTTGGTAGCTATTGGACGTCTTTATATATATATAAACTTGTGTAAAGATATATATGTATATATTTCGTCAATTAATTTATATATACATATATATATGAAGTGTCTCCGTAGGAAAAGTAAAGGAAAAGAGAGTGTTCTGTGTAGGCTACAGTGCTTTTTAGTTATGTAATAAACATCATAAGATAATTATTTCATTTACCAAAGGTTTCACGAAGACAGACGAGCCTGGCACAGACGTCTGACTTCAGTGGTCAGAATGAAATTTCATTCTGACGACGGAAGTCAGACGTTTGTGTCAGGCTCGTCTGTATCCTTACCGAGCCCTCTTTGGATTTTAGTCTTCAAATTTATTATTATTACTATATATATATATATATATATATATATATATATAGTTATGTAATAAACAACATAAGGCAATTATTTCATTTACCAGTGGTTTCTTAAAAGCAAAAAAAATTTGCTTTCAATCATCAGAATGAAAAAAACCTGGCGTATTTATTGACGTTGGATTTTTCATACATATATATATATATATATGAACACACATGGCTTATTACAGAAGATAATTTGCTTGCACTTTCTCGTTAGACAAACAATTCTATATAGTTTTTACAGTTTTAGGGGGAAATTTTGAATCTAATGTCTGTATACGTATGTGTGTGTGTGTGTGTGTGTGTGTGTGTGTGTGTGTGTGTGTGTGTGTGTGTGTGTGTGTGTGTGTGTGTGTTTAAATTATAGTGTTACAAATAATTACATTTTTTTATGTTGGTGTCTTTACATAATTAATCTGTTAATACCACAGGCAGGCTACCAATCAGCTGTTAAACAGGTAAAGCTGTCAGAAGTAAGGTTTACAGTTACAGATTAATTCTCGTCTTTTCCAAAGGTAAAACAACATGGCGGTGATTGCTAAACCAGATAAAAGGAACAGTTTGTTGCCTTAGATAGACCTTAAGAAAAAATACTTTCTAGAACATTTATCTTCGTTAATCAATAATCAATCAAGTTTATAAATTGAAAACATTCCTAAAATCCCATTCAGGTTAGTATTTCAGATGAAACTTCGACTATCAATCAACTTAAAGAGAATTAGGACATTGAATTAGTTTTGTATGTGTATATATATATATATATGTGTGTGGGTGTGTGAGTGTATATATATATATATATGTGTGTGTGTGTGTGTGTGTGTGTGTATAGGCTTAAAAATGGAATGAAAATAAGAAGAAAGCAAGAACGCGGGGAGTTTACCTCATCAGTTGTCTACTGGGGGTCTCGGATATTTCAACGCTTTAAAGACAATATATCTACCCTCAGGGCGTTCAATAACTGGGTAAGTTATTGGGAAAATGGAGGAGGGAGAGTAGGAATATGGAAGGCAAAAGGGGAAGAAAAGAGAAAACAGCGAAAGAAAACAACAAACCGAAGAATGTGCAGCAACTGAAGGTAAGAATATATATTCTTTTTACTCTTTTACCTGATCCAGCGATCCGGCTGAGCCCATGCTGGGGCACCACCCTTGTTGCTACAATATATCTGTATATACATATATGATATATATATATATATATATATATATATATATATATATATATATATATATATATATATATATATAAGAACGAGTAGGACCCCGACAGCTGAGCTCAAGCCGTTTCGACGGCTAATTCTGGACTCAGAATTAGCCGTCGAAACGGCTTGAGCTCAGCCGTCGGGGTCCTACTCGTTCCTATTACCCACTCTACTACCCTAAGTATTGAGTACTTTGGTGCGTTATGGTCCACCTGGTTCCTTACCACATTTCCTTCGTTATATATATATATATATATAAATTGAATAGAATGAAACGAAATTTCATTTCTCACCCTTAGTATGGCTGTTACTTAAATGCGAGTATGTATACGTACATACATATATGTATACAGACGTACAGTAGTATGTATATATACATATACATGAACACATATATATATGCACGTATCGGTTTAACGAACATTTATTATATTGCTCGGTTTGTTCGTTTGTAAACAAACAAATAGCCCGAAATACGCCGTACAGTGTTTAGGCAACCACGTCACCTTTTTCTTCAACACTGACAACGGAACGATGTACTAGTTTCAAGCTTATTAACTATCGTCAGCATCGTATACCTTCCTGCCAGATGGTTGAACGTCTGAAAGTATATACTTTCCTTATGCATATTAACGGTAGAGCAGCCTAATTGGCAGGAAGGTATACGATGCTGACGACAGTTAATAAGCTTGAAACTAGTACATCGTTCCTGTGTCACTGTTGAACAAAAAGGTGACGTGGTTGCCTAAACACTGTACGGCGTAATTCGGGCTGTTTGTTTGTTTACAAACAAACAAACCCAGCATTATAATAAATGTTCGGTCAACCGATACGTGCATATATATATATGTGTGTGCATGTATGTATATATATACATACTTCTGTACGTCTGTATACATATATGTATGTACGTATACATACTTGCATATATATATATATATATGAATAAAATTAGTCCTTCATCAGTGATTTTCCAACTTCCATTGGTATTTCATCGCTTTAAAAATCATATACCTCTGGTTGGTGGGAGCAATAACTAAATGAAGTTATTGGGACAAGTGAAATAGGGTGAAACGAGCGAGACATGTAAACAAACAACGATGGTATTGCAACGGAAAGATAGGAAGAGACAAGTACATGATATCTGTAAGCTTAAGCTTGGTGAATTCATGGACGAGTGATACAGACCATCCGACATGGGTGAGATGTGAGCGAGAAAAGGATTTCACACAGGTCAAACGGGAGGAAGTGAGAGAGGGGTAGAAGCAGAGAGTGAGTGAGTGGAAGTGTGAGGAAGAGACCAGCCGAGAGGGAGTGTGACTGGCAGAGCGGAAAAAGAAGGTGAGAGATACAGAGAGAGGGGAAGCAGTAAGAATGAAACAGACAATCGCAGCTGAGGAGAAAATATAAATATAAGAAAAATTGAGTGCTGCGTGGTTGCACATGGGTTACATATGAATAAAATTAGTCCTTAATCAGTGATCTTCCAACTTTCATTGGTATTTCATCGCTTTAAAAATGATATACCTCTGGTTGGTGCGAGAAATAACTAAATAAAGTTATTGGGACAAGTGAAATAGGGTGAAACCCCGTTTGACCTGTGTGAAATCCTTTTCTCGCTCACATCTCCCCCATGTCGGATGGTCTGTATTTCTCGTCCATGAATTCACCAAGCTTAAGCTTACAGATATCATGTACTTGTCTCTTCCTATCTTTCCGTTGCAATACCATCGTTGTTTGTTTACATGTCTCGCTCGTTTCACCCTATTTCACTTGTCCTAATAACTTCATTTAGTTATTGCTCGCACCAACCAGAGGTATATGATTTTTAAAGCGATGAAATACCAATGAAAGTTGGAAGATCACTGATGAAGGACTAATTTTATTCCTATGAAACCCATGTGCAACCACGCAGCACTCCATTTTCTTATATATATATATATATATATATATATATATATTTATATATATATATATATATATATATATATATGTGAGGTATATGTCGCGTATGTGTACAAAAATGATAAGACAAATTACAGGTTTGGTTGTGCTTGACTTGGGCAATGGAACTGTTTCTCACAAATATCTCGTTAATATCAGTTGTGTTACCAAGCTAAATCAATCCAATATGGGGAATAACTGGATTTTCACTAAAGAGATACGTTCAATACTATCGAGAAGTGTGAGATAATGAATAATGTATCAACAGTATCTGATAAATGAATTAATGAATAACATGAAAAATGCCTTAATAATATTGTTTTCACCTGTTACATATATATATATATATAAATAAATATATATATATATATATATATATATATATATATATGTATATATATATATATATATATATATATATATATATATGTGTGTG
>OZ024742.1:345856092-345926092 GCA_964016885.1 Eledone cirrhosa
TATATATATATATATATATATATATATATATATATATATATACATGCATCCATAAAAACATATGTGTATATATATATATTTCGTTTCTGAATTTGTTTAGCAAGATTCTTTATCTGAAAACGTGTGTTGAAACCGATATTGTTATACTTTGGGAGGGTCATGTTGCCAATAAGAAACACACGCACCAGCTGCTTTCACTTCAATTTATTATAATAAATTTATAAATTTAGGAATTTATAAATCTCTGGCTGGTTGGTTGGTTCCACAACCAGATGATTGTTTATATATTGTCAAAGTTCTTTCGTCACACATTCTGTGACCTCTTCTGTGACTGGGGATTCTTTTCTTTGTTTTTGTGCCTCTCCTTTGTTCTCTCCTACGCCATCTTGTTTTTGTGTGTGTGTTGTGTGCTTAGTTTGCGCATGTGTTACATCCGGGTGTCTGTGTGTGTTTATATTCGTTTATTTATTTGTTTATTTACATGTTACTGGTTGGTTGTTTGTTCTATGTGTGTGTGTGTTTTCATTTTGTCCTTAATTGTAAGTTGTGATGTTGCTGTTCCACTCATATTTTCTATTTAATTTTGGTTGGAGTTCATTTATGTTTATTGCCTCTGTGATTTGTCTAAACATTGCGTCTTTTCTGTGTGTAGATTCTATTTTTATTTCTATGTTCTCTAATTTACCCTTATGTTCTATTTTAGCATGTTGGTAGAGTACAGATGATTCTTTACTATCTTGAAGGTCTCGCCAGTGTCCATTTATCCGTTCCCCTATACTACGAGCTGTCTCACCTATCTACACTATATTTTTATCTCTACACTGTCCTTCAGTACATCTTATGCTATATACTACATTTCTAGTTTTACAGTTAATATGGGGGCTTAATTTACAGATTATACATTTCTTATCTATACAGTGAGGGCTTTGAAAAGGGTATGTATTGCTAATAAGTGTTTTTATGGAGGTACCTGGTCTTTCTACTATCTTAATATTGAGTTTATGTTTATCTAGGGCCCTTCTAAGTTTGTAAGCTAATTCACCTCTAGGGGTTGTATCGATGAATATTACACTCTGGTATTTATTGCTATCATACCAAGTAGGAGTCCCAGCTCACTGGTATCAATCCCACGGAATTCAACATTGCTCTCACTGATCATTTCTACGCATTTCTCCACAGAAAAATCCACGTCAATAGATGGATACAGGGACACAACATCCATACTACCTATTATGCAGTTTGTTAGGTCCCTAGATCGGTTACTTTCAACGATTCTGCTGAGGAGGTCCTCCGTGCTGTCACATACATCTGGGGACATTTCACTGATGGGGCATATGATCAGGGAGTGGAAGTATGAAAGTCTGTAGTTACTAGCAATGTTAGCTCCACAGACTGGCCGTGTTGGCGGTCCTGTGACAGGGTCACTGCTCGTTTTATGGTCTTTTCGAAGTCCACACAACGCTGGCACGTCATTGTTCCAGGCCTGGAAGTTGTTGGCAGTCCTTTTGTTGGGCTGCATTATATTTGTCCACATCATCATATGGGCATTGAGGGATTTTTCCCTATCATCATGCTCCTGTGGTGTTACTTCTCTTGTGTTAGTGATGTGGGGTTGCATTGCCTGGATGTAGTTTGGCAGACTGTCAACCGACATTCTGCCAGACTTGTCTGTTGGAAAGCATGCTATCTCTCCATTACGCGAGCGCTGCATGAGCTTACGCAGGCCATTTGCAGATTTTTCTCCCAGTTGCTGGGCCTCCATTCTATTATGCTTCTTGCTATACTGTTCTATAATATTTCTAAGTTTAGATCTAGCTATGCTAAATTGTGCTTCTGTTTGTTCATCGACCTGCGACGGCAATTGCGTGCGTTTGTTAAAAGCTAAAGTCGTGGCGTGGACTCGTCGCAGGTCGAACGACTATCGGAAGGATTATAAAAAGTAGAGTTCCAGGCTGCTGCTTTATGTGTACTAATGCTATTGTTATTGTTAGTTGTGTTGTTTCTATTTCCACCAACAGCCTCGTGGTTGTTTCTATGTCTCTCATTATTACTCCTGTCTCTTTCCCGTGGCTCATTGTTATTATCTACTCTATTTTGTGTGTCTGTGTGTTCGTCCTGATTATTTTCTCTGTACATAGTCTCCCTTCTCCATTCAATCCTAATACCTTCCCTTATTACATTCAATCCTAATACCTTCCCTTGCTACCCTCATTACCTGTTTTCTGTGTCTGTGTGTTTGTTAAGATCGTGGTGGTGGTGAGAGGCATTGAATGTGTCTGTGTTGTTGTTGTTGTTGATGTGTGCTGTTGTTGATGTGTGTTGTTGTTGTTGTCTCCGTGTATGTTATTATTGTTGTTTGTGTTGTTATTGTTGTTTGTGTCTGCGTGTCTGTTGTTGTTGTTTCTGAGTATGTTATTATTGTTGATGTGTGTGTTGTTGTTATTGTTGTTTGTGTCTATGTGTCTGTTGTTGTTGGGATGTGTGTTGTATATGTGTGTGTGCGTATGTTGTTACTTTTGTTTTTGTTTTTGAGGCTCCAACGTACTTTTGTAAATGATTTTTCTATTTCTGACAAGCATTTAATCATATTTACCTTATTAAATGTGGCATACTTAGGTGGCAGCTGTAATACTGATAATTCATCAGAGTCGACCGTAGTGCTGCCGTATATATTTGTGTTGTTGTTGTTAAATTCATCTGTTAATGAGATGTTGGCCATATTTATACCGTCAATTTTGTCGGGTTATCTATTGATATTCTCTAAAGTATCTTGATTTAGTTTTATCTGTTTGAGCCACTTTAGTTTCTTGTTAAAGTGCTTGTCACATTCTTGAACGATGTACTTTTCTTCAGGATATATAAGGTTTATAAATATTAATTTTTCTCTTGGTGTGGTGATCTTAGTTATTTCTTGTATTAGGTTACGCTTTTGCTTTTCTTGATGACTTAATTCTCTATAAATCTTCTTTTTTATGTTTAGAATTAGTGTTCGTTTTAGCCTATCTGCTTGCTTTTTGGTGAGCTTTAATATTCTTACATCGGTGTTGATGGTGTTGGTGTAAACTCGGAACGAGCCACATTATTTTATGAAGTGTAGTTGTCGATATGTTATTGTTTTTCGTAGACAACAGAACATGGTGGTTTTCAGTATCTTGTTAGCCTGGCTAAGGCTTACGATATTTCGTTTCTGAATTTGTTTAGCAAGATTCTTTATCTGAAAACGTGTGTTGAAACCGATATTGTTATACTTTGGGAGGGTCATGTTGCCAATAAGAAACACACGCACCAGTTGCTTTCACTTCAATTTATTATAATAAATTTATAAATTTAGGAATTTATAAATCTCTGGCTGGTTGGTTGGTTCCACAACCAGATGATTGTTTATATATTGTCAAAGTTCTTTCGTCACACATTCTGTGACCTCTTCAGTGACTGGGGATTCTTTTCTTTGTTTTTGTGCCTCTCCTTTGTTCTGTCCTACGCCATCTTGTTTTTGTGTGTGTGTTGTGTGCTTAGTTTGCGCATATGTTACATCCGGGTGTCTGTGTGTGTTTATATTCGTTTATTTATTTGTTTATTTACATGTTACTGGTTGGTTGTTTGTTCTATGTGCGTGTGTGTTTTCATTTTGTCCTTAATTGTAAGTTGTGATGTTGCTGTTCCACTCATGTTTTCTATTTAATTTTGGTTGGAGTTCATTTATGTTTATTGCCTCTGTGATTTGTCTAAACATTGCGTCTTTTCTGTGTGTAGATTCTATTTTTATTTCTATGTTCTCCAATTTACCCTTATGTTCTATTTTAGCATGTTGGTAGAGTACAGATGATTCTTTACTATCTTGAAAGTCTCGCCAGTGTTCATTTATCCGTTCCCCTATACTACGAGCTGTCTCACCTATCTACACTATATTTTTATCTCTACATTGTCCTTCAGTACATCTTATGCTATATACTACATTTCTAGTTTTACAGTTAATATGGGGGCTTAATTTACAGATTATACATTTCTTATCTATACAGGGAGGTCTTTGAAAAGGGTATGTATTGCTAATAAGTGTTTTTATGGAGGTACCTGGTCTTTCTACTATCTGAATATTGAGTTTATGTTTATCTAGGGCCCTTCTAAGTTTGTAATCTAATTCACCTGTAGGGGTTGTATCGATGAACATTACACTCTGGTATTTATTGCTATCATACCATGAGTTTATTCTATTAGTCTTATTCCTAGTTCTTTCTATTCTATTCCAAAATTTGCTCCTATACAAGGGGCAGGTCCCATTTGTGTCATTATTTACCATTTTTCCCATTTGGTTCTGGCTACTCTATATACTCTGATTTTATCTCTCTGATTGTAACCGGAGAACTGCATACAGTGGATGAAGTGTTGTATGTGTCTCTCTAGTTCTTCGGGTTGCACATGCGGGACACGTTTCTCATCACCCGTACCAAATCCGCAATCAGTATATTGATTTTGGTATGGTCCGAAACAGCTGAGATTCGGTGGATCAGGTATGTGGAAGTCATGGGTTTGGCATAATGGGAATGGAGGATTTGTTTTTTTGTTATTGATGGTATCTAACCAGAGCTCTGTGTCTAGTACAGGTAATCGATGGTTGGGGTGTTTGCTCGGGTAGTCTATAGTAACTCTAATACTCTGGTGGATGGAGTTAGCTATTTGCTGGATGCTTTCCATTGTGTTTTTCTCTAATTCCTGACTGTTCTCTAGTGGGGGTGTTTTAACTACGATGTTTATATCATCAACGAAGCGGGAGTACATTATCAGGGTTAAGGGGTCTTACAATTGTTCTTTAAGTTTAAGTTTAAGTCTACTGTCCCACCATACCATGAATAGGTTAGCTATGTCGCCTGCAATGCTAACACCAATGGCTGCTCCCTCCTCTTGGGCATATGTTTTTCCATTAAATTTGAACATATGTTCCTTAAGGGTTAATTTTATGCTGGCCCCCACCGCATGTGCAATCATTTTCTTTAGTTCATCGTGGTTTTCGGGGGTCCGTATGGCTCTGGTCCACCCGTTCCATGTATGTGTGTGGGTTTTCTTGGCCATTGAGGTAATGGTAGGTTGTCTGCCTCTTGCTGGTCTTGTAGGGCACAGGTTGCTAAGACCATATGTGTCTAGATAATTATTACTATAGGTAAGTTTAAGTTTAAGGGATTGATACCAGTGAGCTGGGACTCCTACTTAAACTTACCTATAGTAATAATTAAGTAGGAGTCCCAGCTCACTGGTATCAATCCCTTAAACTTAAACATCGATACAACCCCTAGGGGTGAATTAGCTTACAAACTTAGAAGGGCCCTAGATAAACATAAACTCAATATTAAGATAGTAGAAAGACCAGGTACCTCCATAAAAACACTTATTAGCAATACATACCCTATTCAAAGACCTCACTGTATAGATAAGAAATGTATAATCTGTAAATTAAGCCCCCATATTAACTGTAAAACTAGAAATGTAGTATATAGCATAAGATGTACTGAAGGACAATGTAGAGATAAAAATATAGTGTACATAGGTGGGACAGCTCGTAGTATAGGGGAACGGATAAATGAACACTGGCGAGACCTTCAAGATAGTAAAGAATCATCTGTACTCTACCAACATGCTAAAATAGAACATAAGGGTAAATTAGAGAACATAGAATTAAAAATAGAATCTACACACAGAAAAGACGCAATGTTTAGACAAATCACAGAGGCAATAAACATAAATGAACTCCAACCAAAATTAAATAGACAGCCGGATGTAACACATGCGCAAACTAAGCACACAACACACACACAAAAACAAGATGGCGTAGGACAGAACAAAGGAGAGGCACAAAAACAAAGAAAAGAATCCCCAGTCACTGAAGAGGTCACAGAATGTGTGACGAAAGAACTTTGACAATATTTAAACAATCATCTGGTTGTGGAACTAACCAACCAACCAAAAATTTATAAATTCCTAAATTTATAAATTTATTATAATAAATTGAAGTGAAAGCAACTTGTGCGTGTGTTTCTTATTGGCAACATGACCCTCCCAAAGTATAACAATATCGGTTTCAACACACGTTTTCAGATAAAGAATCTTGCTAAACAAATTCAGAAACGAAATATCGTAAGCCTTAGCCAGGCTAACAAGATACTGAAAACCACCATGTTCTGTTGTCTACGAAAAACAATAACATCTCGACAACTACACTTCATAAAAGAATGTGCCTCGTCCCGAGTTTACACCAACACCATCAACACCGGTGTAAGAAGATTACAGCTCACCAAAAAGCAAGCAGATAGGTTAAAACGAACACTAATTCTAAACATAAAAAAGAAGATTTTTAGAGAATTAAGTCATCAAGAAAAACACAAGCGTAACCTAATACAAGAAATAACTAAGATCACCACACCAAGAGAAAAATTAATATTTATAAACCTTATATATCCTGAAGAAAAGTACATCGTTCAAGAATGTGACAAGCACTTTAACAAGAAACTAAAGTGGCTCAAACAGATAAAACTAAATCAAGATACTTTAGAGAATATCAATAGATAAACCGACAAAATTGACGGTATAAATATGGCCGACATCTCATTAACAGATGAATTCAACAACAACACAAATATATACGGCAACACTACGGTCGACTCTGATGAATTATCAGTATTACAGCTGCCACATAAGTATGCCACATTTAATAAGATAAATATGATTAAATGCTTGTCAGAAATAGAAAAATCATTTACAAAAGTACGTTGGAGCTTCAAAAACAAAACAAAAGTAACAACATACGCACACACACATACATATACAACACACATCTCAACAACAACAGACACACAGACACAAACAACAATAACAACAACACATACATCAACAATAATAACATACTCAGAAACAATAACAACAGACACGCAGACACAAACAACAATAACAACACACACAACAATAATAACATACACGGAGACAACAACACACAACAACAACAGCAAACATCAACAACAACAACAACAACACACACACATTCAATGCCTGTCACCACCACCACGATCTTAACAAACACACAGACACAGAAAACAGGTAATGACAGTAGCACAGAAATAAGGGAAGGTATTAGGATTGAATGGAGAAGGGAGACTATGTACAGAGAAAATAATCAGGACGAACACACAGACACACAAAATAGAGTAGATAATAACAATGAGCCACAGGAAAGAGACAGGAGTAATAATGAGAGACATAGAAACGACCACGACGCTGTTGGTGGAAATAGAAACAACACAACTAACAATAACAATAGCATTAGAACACATAAAGCAGCAGCCTGGAACTCTACTTTTTATAATCCTTCCGATAAGCCGTTCGACCTGCGACGAGTCCACGCCACGACTTTAGCTTTTAACAAACGCACGCAATTGCCGTCGCAGGTCGATGAACAAACAGAAGCACAGTTTAGTATAGCTAGATCTAAACTTAGAAATATTATAAAACAGTATAGCAAGAAGCATAATAGAATGGAGGCCCAGTAACTGGGAGAAAAATCTGCAAATTCCTTGCGTAAGCTCATGCAGCGCTCGCGTAATGGAGAGATAGCATGCTTTCCAACAGACAAGTCTGGCAGAATGTCGGTTGACAGTCTTCCAAACTACATCCAGGCAACGCAACCCCACATCACTAACACAAGAGAAGTAACACCATAGGAACATGAGGCTAGGGAAAAAGCCCTCAATGCCCATATGATGATGTGGACAAATATAATGCAGCCCAACAAAAGGACTGCCAACAACTTCCAGGCCTGGAACAATGACGTGCCAGCGATGTATCGGCTTCTAAAAGACCATAAAACGAGCAGTGACCCTGCCACAGGACCACCAACACGGCCAGTCTGTGCAGCTAACATTGCTAGTAACTACAGACTTTCATACTCCTCTCCCTGATCATACGCCCCATCATTGAAATGTCCCCAGATGTATGTGACAGCACGGAGGACCTCCTCAGCAGAATCGGTGAGAGTAACCGATCTAGGGACCTAAGAAACTGCATAATAAGTAGTATGCATGTTGTGTCCCTGTATCCATCTATTGACATGGATTTTGCTGTGAAGAAATGCGTAGAAATGATAAGTGAGAGCAATGTTGAATTCCGTGGGATTGATACCAGTGAGTTGGGACTGCTACTTAAACTTACCTATAGTAATAATTATCTAGACACATATGTCCTTAGCAACCTGTGCCCTACAAGACCAGCAAGAGGTTAGACCACCTAGTTGTTGTCCGGAAAGAAAGGCATCTGTCCTCAGTCCTCTTAATCTCGTCCACCATATAACCTCTTTCACCATAGCCTCTATACAGAGGAAAGCCGCCTCTCTTTCGTTTTTGAATGAAGTTGGCGGTCTGATCCTTAATATGGACTCGGCAATCAACTGGATTTGTCCCATACGCGACTGCAGTTGTTCTGCGTAGTTCCACAGGTCGGTTACACACGGGCAATGTACAATTGCGTGCAAGACAGTTTCAATGTCCTCCCCGCATCTTGGACACGTCCGCTTGGAAGGATCTCTGCCGGGGCGTCCGTGCCTGTAGATATTGTCACGAATTGGTAGAGCCCCTCGGTAGCTCTGCCAGGCCAGGCACGTCTGGAAGTTGTCCATAGGTCCCGGTCGGAAAGTCCTACCAAACAGACTGCTGAGCTCATCGTCTTCGACGCCTAGAGTCTCTCCGAGCACATCGTCACCCTTGTGACGTACTAACCCTCTATAGAATGTCGAAATGGAGTCTCCACTGATTGCCGTGCCCGCTTGACAGAGGACTGTGAGCGCCTGAGCGCATTCAATGTGCCAGGCGCCCATCTTCTTTGGTCTCCGCTTGACCCAGGACTGCATCTCCGTCAGCGAGATAAGTTGCGGGATGTCTCATAAACGGTGCCTACGCCGGTTAGGCGTCGGTGAGGAATACCTGTAGATGCCGTAGCCTCAGCGCATGTTTGCGCATCATCAGCCACGGCATTCCCAGCCCTTCGCTGGAGGGGTGCTGACAGCAGACGGATCTCCTCACCAGTGAAGGCTGCTTCTTCCAAAGGAACTGGAAGAGCATGCGTTGCAACTTGGTGAGGAGTTCACGGGGGATAGATGAAAAATGATAAGAATAAATATTCTGGTGGTTATTATTCTATAATGATCAGATGTATTACAAAGTTAATCAATCTTGAAACATTATAATAGTTGACGTTGTAACACTGATAGCGAGACAGCTGTGGCAAGAGCACAGCTTAAGATCTTGACGTTGTGAATCTGTTAGACATGCAGTGACTAACAACAGAATGTTTTAAGTCTGCATGTCTGACATATATGCCTAGCTTGTGAATAACAAATTCAAGGGGTTTCGTTGGCCGTGGTGATCCCTGCCAAACCTCTTTTGTAATGTATCGTCTTATTGGCTAATCAACCAATGAGAGTAATTGTTGCTCAAAAGCATCCGCCACTTTGTTTGCACGTTTATTTATCGTTTCGCTTTCGAATCTTCTTCCTGTATTTCGTCGTTTTTCATCAAAATATTTTTCTCGTTTTGGTAAGTTATATTGTTAATTTATATATGATTTTATTAATTTATATTAACTATTTTTTTTCAGTTCATTATAACATGCTTATAATATTGGTTGTATCATATTTACTTGAATATTTGTCCATAATATTGTTCGTTTTATGTTAGATTATTTTATTATTATTATGTTAGATTATTTTTTTATTATTGTTAGACTATTTGTATGTAATATTTAATTTTGATTAATTCATCTATAACAATTATTATGTAAAATATATTTATTTAATATTGATTGTTTTTTGTAATTGTTTATATTAAAAGTCTGAAAATATTTTCATACATCTTACAATAATATTTATAAGATCATTTATAAAATAATAATTATATAATCTAATTACATTACAACGATAATTTATTATTAATATATATCATGTTTAACTCGAGTTATTACCACCTTAAAAAAACATTAAACTAGACCTGAAAAATGCGCAAGCTCAAAAGAGCCACAGAATGTTATAATAAACCTTCAAAAGTGTGGGACTAGAGTTGTTGCTAAAAAATATTATAATCATTATCTATTGTCCACTCTGTGGCATTCTTTTATAAAAAAAGAGACTCATAACGAACTCAAGACGACACGATAATTATTTAATTGAATATATAATATAGAATTCGGTTTAAATGCATTTCGTATTAATCATTACTAAACATCTAATATGAGATATTGAACATTAGCTTAAATAATTATAGTGTCGTCTTGAGTTCGTTATGAGTCTGTTTTTCATAAAAGGATGCCACAGAGTGTATACGATAGATAATGATTACAATATTTTTGAGCAACAACTCTAGTCCCTCACTTTTGAAGGTTTAATATGACATTCTGTGGTTCTTTTGAGCTTGCGCATTTTTCAGATCTAGTCATATATGTTTACTGTACGAGTATATAAACCTATTGTATGTGCTTTCATATACGCCTCCATTGAGAACCACGCAGTCATAGTGCTACTGTTTATATATATATATATATATATATATATATATACATATATGTGTGTGTATGTGTGTGTGTGTATGTATATATATATATATATATTTATTTATATATATATATATATATATATATATATATATATATATATATATATATATATATATATATATAATATATAGATATATCTATATATATATATATATAAGTATGTATATATATATATATAAATATATATATATTTATATATATATATATATATATATGTATGTATATATATATATATATATATGTATATATATGTGTGTGTGTGCGTAATACTAACACTTTGTACTGCACTCTTCGTTATTTGTTTTGTTTTCTGTTTTAACTTTTATGTATATATATATGTGTGTGTGTGTGCGTGTGCGTGTGTATGTATGGATATATATATATATATATATATATATATATATATATATATATATATATATATATATATATATATATATTAGTAGTACAAATTAAAGTTTAAGCAAAGAATTACTGCTTTCAACCTATTACCGGATCTTTTTCGTAATTATTATATATATATATATGTGTGTGTGTGTGCGCGCGTGTGTATATATATATATATATATATATAATAATGCCATACATGCATTACAGGAGTCATATTTCTCACAAAACATTAATTAGGTTTTAACTAACTACGTTATTGTATAAATGGAATTAACAAAAGTTTCATATGTGAATATTCAACCCTTTCAACTTTGTATTATCGCTAACAATATATAATATAATTGGAATATATTTACATTCTTTCATGATTTCAAGTAATATCTTGTTCACTCTATCAAAATATTTATCAGCAAATAACATTCCACCTACACAGAAACACATGTACATACGGACACATTCGTATCTATATACCCTAAACGTACACACATACATTCAGACAGAGAGAGAGAGAAAGAGAGAGAGAGAGAGAGAGAGAGAGAGAGAGAGAGAGAGAGAGAGAGAGAGAGAGAGAGAGAGAGAGAGAAAGAGTGAGAGAGAGAGAGATTGAGAAAGAGATGTATGGTGTTATATATATATATATATATATATATATATATATATAGTGCAGGCGTGTGGCTGAGTGGTTAGAGAATTAGATTCTCAATCGTGACGTTGTGAGTCGATTCCTGGACCGCGCGATGCGTTATGTCCTTGAGCAAGACATTTTATTTCACGTTGCTCCTTCTACCTGGAGTTGCGACCGATAGATAGTATAAGCAAAGACCAATGGAAACAGTGTTTCCTCGGTCCGATTTGACGAAAGTCGAACGTTCCTTTATATATTTTTTCCAATTCCAACCAGCCCGTCCCCTCAATCTATCTTATTTCTCACTCTTTCTTCTGATGAAGGACTAGCGTCCGAAACGTTAAGACTCTCTTCCTGCTATAGAAAGCGTTAACCTAATATATCACTTCCAGATAGATAGATGTGCGTGCATGTGTATATATATTTTAAGCCCGATCCAGTAGCCTGTTACACATATATATATATATATATGTAACAGCATAAGCCTGGAGAGTGCCTCTCTTATGTTAATTATGCCTCCAACCACCCTAAGCAGACTCTCAACTCCATTGTCTATAGTATCTCACATAGAATCTCGAAGTTATCCGCCAATGAGGATATCTTCAACCAAGCGGCAGATTACTACAATAGGGCCTTGATAAGCGCCGGCTTTAACCGAGGAATTTCCTACATCCTAACGCTAGCTCTAGAAACCACCCCTCATAAAACGAACGTTATAATAAGCCATACCTATAACCGATCACGCGACGACTTCGTTGAAGTCGTATATAATAGAATAGATAACCGCACTAAATATCACGACCCCGGCGACGGTGACCACTGTAGATTACTCGAGCTATTCCCCTATTACAAAACCAACAAAGGCGACGGCCTACTACCAACGCCTTCCAACCAACACCTTCCTGTACATAAACATGGAAGAGGTAAGAAGAGTGCACCCGAGCATAAAGTGAAAGGGGCACCGAACGGGCGACGGCGCATTAACACACATAAGAGCGGTCACCTAGATGGAACCACCCGTAGCAAACGTACAAGGACACGTAATCGCCACCGTAACGTCCTATGGTTCCAACCCCCTACTCTCAGAGTGTGGCCTTCAACATACCCCGGATGTTCTTCGAAGCCTTAGAGAAGAACTTCCCGCCCAACCATAGGTATAGAAAAATTCTTAATAGGAACAATATAAAAATATCTTTCTCTACTACTCCTAACCTAGCAGACATCATAGGAACAGCGAACCACAGTAAGATCACCAAGACACAGCACCTCGACACAGACGCACCTACACCTGACAATAACTATATCGGCCTTAACAACTCCCTGGCAGAATCCAATAGTGTTGGCAACGGCATCCGCAGACGCAACCAGCATAACCGCGAAATGACTGGGATACATGCAGGACATGACGTGCAGAATAACAATCGCACCACCCCGCGTGCTGTGGGTTGTAATTGTGCTAACGAAAGCTGCGGGAGCGTAGGTAACAACGTAGGCAGCAACAATGATAGCCTTACCGTGGGAAATAGACGGAACCGCGAGAGAAATTGCAACTGCCGCGACAGAGGACGCTGCGCCCTTAGAGGATACTGCTTGACTGATAGGGTTATATATAGATGCACTATAACTAGCCACAATAGCGTTAAACATTATACAGGGGCTACCTCCGGCCCGTTCAAAATTAGGTTTCGAACACATCTCCACTCTTTCACAAATAAAAAACTAAGACACTCCACTTCGCTCGCGGACTACATCACATCACTAAAGGACTTAAACATCAGCGTCTCCACGCACTGGGAGATTGTCGGCAGGGCTGCACCGTACAACTTCAAGAGGAAATGCGATCTTTGCCTCATGGAGCTCTACCACATCATAACTGCACCCCACGAGCTCATCAACAGCAGAGCTGAAACAGCGATAAGTTGTACACATCGCTTAAAAATATCCTTCTTCAGATGAGTTAAGGATGAGAAGTTAAACCGTGCACCGGATCTCCCTGCAACAAGTCTTAACACCCCGGTGGGCAGGCGCTGCAAAATAACACCCAGGAAACTATCCTTGCATACCAGACCCAGCCTCAAACGACTCAGACAAACAGATGCGGCAAAACAAAAGTCTCAAAATAAGCGTTGATTACATGCGTATCAACAATGGTAAGGTTGTAACTTCATCTCGTAGCGGATAAAAAATTTGTCCGGAAAAGACTGCCCTAACACCGGCCAGAGTTACCGCCCTTGACCTGCTGCAAAATCAAAACAAGCTATTTTTGCGAGCAATGAACCGTGACGTGGATTTAACCCCAAAAAACTCTTTCCGAGCAATGTAAGGAACACTTTTGATTATTTATGCCCTTGAGATGCCCAACCGGGCGAAACGTACGTAGGTGCTGTTTTAAATAAACATGTTTTAACGGTCTATTCTCCGATTTCTTACTTTCCCACGTATATATATATAGATATATATATATATATATATATATATATAACAGGCTACTGGATCGGGCTTAAAATATATATACACATGCACGCACATCTATCTATCTGGAAGTTATATATATCAGTTATAAAAATGTTTAAGGTTGTTGAATCCCAACAATTTAAATATAACCTCTGCATATATATATATATGAATGTATGTATAATATATTTGTCAATATACCGTATGTTTAATTAAAAACATTTAGAAGACCATACGTTATCAGTTTGTGTGTGTATTATTTTCTTTTACTCCCCTAGGGAGCTTTGAGTGACGGGAAACCTCCATTAAACACGTGTGCAAGCTTCCTCACCTGCCTGTTCCCAGTCCAGTTGTCTACATATATGTTATCCATGTATTTATGGCTGCTAACATCTTCGTCGCACTCTTTGCGAAACTGTTCTCTAACAATTCTAGAAGACACACAGTGTGACGAAAATATGATAAAGGCATGATAAATATATGATAAATATATGATAGATAATTGATAAATAAATAAATATATCATAAATATATAATAAATATATCATAGGTATATCTTAAATATATCATAAATATATAATAAATATATCATAACTATATAAATACATAAATGTATCATAAATATATCATAAATATATCATAAATGCATCATAAATATATCATAAATAAAGGTGTTAACAGTTTTGTGTGTGTTTCTGTGATTGGGTAAAATGACTCCTACTATGTTATATCTTTAGTTTCAACCCAGCGTCTTGGGTCAAGTATCATGCGAGACAAGTAAAACTCCGTAAAAGAAGAAATAGATAAATATATATATGTGTGTGTGTGTGTGTGTGTGTGTGTGTGTGTGTGTGTGTGTGTGTGTGTGTGTGTGTGTGTGTGTGTGTGTGTGTGTGTGTGTGTGTGTGTGTATATATATATATATATACACACACACATATATATATATATATATATATATATATACATATATATATATATGACGGTGATGAATTTGTTTTGCGTGGTTTTTTATATGAAATCGTGTGTCGAAACAAATATTGTTATACAATACAACGGGAGGAAACATAATAGCACCACTGACGATGTTGCAGATGTGCAACGAAAGAACTTTGTTAGACTATATATATGTCTTTATAGGTATATTATATCTGTATTTTTTACCGTTGGTCAGTCAATGGTAAACATTGAGGACCGACTGAATTAACTGATATAAAAAATACAGAAATGAAAACCAACCAAACAGTGAGTGGGTTCTGTTATTAATTCTGGCAATATTATTACAATAATATGACCCTCCCCAAGTATAACAACATATATATATATATATATATATATATATATATATATATATATATATATATATATATATATATATATATATATATATGAAAGACGTAAAATAAGAAAATTAAAAAAAAAATTAAAAATTAACTTACTTACTAAAATTTTCACTCCAACTAATTAGTTTCTGTAATGGGATAAAGATAGTTATGTAATATAACCATCGAGAATTCATTACGTCATCAGGGAGTATATTCTCAGCTAAGTCTCCAGGCAATGCGCGGACACTAGGGACTCATATAAAAATAATAATAATTCGGTGGATGGAACAGCTAGCAGGGACTGGATTCCATGCACTGAAAAAGTTCGCTGTCTCTGGTCAAATGGCAGATTCTAAAGAATCAATCACGTGACACTGAGGCTAGTCGGAAGGAGTGGGTTGGTAAGATGACAAAGGCCTACTACCACACCAATGAATTAGTAGTGGAGTTGGCAGGTTTGCTCAACAAATAAATAATTTGGAGATAAATATAGAAAATTTAGTATATCTACCAACATATGCGTACAGATGTACACTAATGCTAGCAAATACATAGGTTATGTCATAGTACCTAGGTGGTTCAATGCAGGAGGATGCAGAACAATAATATGAAAGACGTAAAATAAGAAAATTAAAAAAAAAATTAAAAATTAACTTACTTACTAAAATTTTCACTCCAACTAATTAGTTTCTGTAATGGGATAAAGATAGTTACGTAATATAACCATCGAGAATAATATACACATACTGAAATCCATCCGCCAAAAATAAGGGTTGCCTCCCTTGTCGAGCCCCACGTGGGTATCGGTAACGGTCATTCCTTAGCCTGGCACTTGAACTAAAACATGTTGAGAAAGTGACTTCCTTGTTCAATCATCTTACCAGAAGCCTAACATTATTTGTCTAAGCGGACAGTACTTGAGTTAGGAGTCGCAGAAACCCAAATGCTGGATTTTACCAACCATTCAGGGATCCGCGTGAATTTTCAATCACATATTTTTTTATTTGTTTGACCCGAATTACTTGGTCGTTTCTATGGGTATCCGGATGACGGTTTAACCATCGTCGCAGTGTGATTGGCCTTTAACGTATGTTGTAGCTCTGGTTCGTCAGAATTAATGAGCGCTTGCCAAACATCTCGGAAGTTGTTCTTCGCTAATTCCAAAGCCGAAATACGATTCTCGCTAATTTATATTTATATATATATATATAATAAATGTATATACACACACACACACATATACATATATATATATATATATATATATATATATATATATATATATATATATATATATATATATATATATATATATATATACAATGATATTAAATAATTGGAAACTATATTTATAAAACCATACTTATTCTATTATATATATTTCAAGGGTACCAAAACTTTGGTACGCTTTCATCAGATAAAATACAAAGTTTGGTTTATAAAGTTTGACATAACCAAGAAAAGATACCTTACCGGTTCAAGTTATCCTTGGATAGTGAAGGGATAAGAGAAGAAAAGTCAGATATTTCAAATTATTAAGATGAGTATGCAAATGAGGTTGAGGTATAGGGCTGAAAAACACGTTATTTTAGACGCTATGCCGAATTTAAATAATTAGGATATATGTATGTATGCGTAGGATAAAGAAAAAGGAAGAAGAGCTTGTATTTACGTTAATTTAAAAGGAATTAACAATTTGGGGGAATGGTGGAATATGATTCCATAATTTAAATTTATTTAGCTATATTATGAGATTTAATATTGTATATATAATCAATTAAATTATATAAAGTTTTAAGGTTGTAAGTATATTTTATCTTATTACATTACAATAGGTTATAAGTGTATAAATATCTATATATATTAATAATTGTGCATGTATAAGTATTATAGAAATAGAAATAATTTACAATTATTAGTTGTTTATATTTCTATTATGAACTACGAAGGGTGTTGATTTTGCATATTACATAAAAAAAGAGGTGATTCAAGTTGTAAGAGGAGAACAATTTGTAGATTCGAATATTTTGTCCCAACATTGAAAATATTTTCAAAATATTGTTAATTTAGCGAAGTTATATATTTTATCGTACATATTATTATAATATCATGTTTATGTTTGCACAATTCAAAAGAAAAAGATAACTCCAATCTTGTTTGTTAACCGTTAAATTTGATGAATGATTTACTCAGAAAATATATAGAGAAAATTATATATTATTTCGTGTGAGATTAATTATTTCAGTCGAAAGATGTGTAAAAGTTTGAAGATCAAAGAACTATCGTAAAGAAGATAAATTTTCAGAATGTCAATTAAAGATTATCAATCTATATCTAAAAAAATAATGTCAGAAGTAAAAAATATTTAAAAATATAAAAAAATATAAAAAATATATATATAAAAAAATATATATATTAAAAAAATTAAAAAATTAATGTCAAAATGTAAAAATAGTAGAAATATTAAAAAAATTAAGATGGAAGATCATTTAGAAAAATTTACATTTAAATGTTGAAGAAAATAGGATCATTTTGAAGGTGTATAAGAATATCATAAATTAAAAATACTTCTTAAAGTGGAATTTTGGCGATTCTGCAAGAAGAAAATAATTCTGATTTAAGATTAATAGAGTTTTGACAATTAATTATATTAAAAAATGTCCTCGATACACAAGTTACAGAATCTTGTGAAAGCCATATTTCGGTATGCAGGTACTTACGAAATCGTTCTCCAAGATATTGAATAGTCTATATTGTTGTCTTTTAAGTTCCAAATTAAATGTGAAAGTGAAGTGGAAGATTTTTTATCGCATTTCTCAAATGTGTGTTTATGGTTATACCATTTATATTTGTTGAATTAGCAACAAATTGAATATCCCTTTTGCTTATATATATATATATAAGAGAGTATTGAAGTTTGCTTGAAGCATTGTGGAATAATAGGTAAAAATCTTTAAGTCGTTTGGAAGCCTCGACAATGCAAATGGGTAAATCTCCGGGTAACAAGATCCGGTGGTGGAGAGAGAGATTTAAGTGGGTGTACGTTGAGATGCGTGGCGTGTATAAGACGTGTAGAGGAATGAAGGAAAGAGTATAAAGGATAAAATGAAAATAACAACACGAGAGAGAGTTACCTTGGGAGAGATTTAATTGTCCCTATATATTTCGGATTCACATCCATCAACTGGGGGTATTTCCGGGGTGGGGGAAAGGTTGTCTGTCGGAAAGGTGCGAAACGCGTCCTCCGCTGTTTGTTGTTTTGAATATCTGAGGTATTTAGCAGAGCGCGCGTGGGCGTGAAATGGGGTCGGTCGAGCAGAGGTCAGCGGCCGAAGTATTTCTTTCAATTGTGGGAGTGGGGTGGCGCTAGCTGTCAGTCCATTCTCTGCCTGTTTGTTAAATGTTACTGTGTGTGTGTGTGCGTGTGTTGTTGTCTCGCTTGAGTGTGTGCGTGTGTTGTTGCCTTGTTCCTCTGTATTGGCAGTGTAGTATGTTCGTATGGTGGAATGCTACTGTGTGTGCGTGTGCGTGTGTAGTTGTCTCGCTTGTGTGTGTGTGTGCGTGTGTTGCTGAATCGTTTGTTAACTTAAACCAGCCACCTCATTTCACTTCTCTCGGATCGATTGTTTATTTGCGGTGCCAGGCGTTTGATAAAAAGCGCTTCCTTGATACGTAACGTGCCGACGTTTCTTTCAGTCGCTAGAATTGTGACAATGGGCCTTCCGTCTTTGTTTCCGCATTTGTCTATGTGTTTCCGGAAAGACGAGGCACTGGTTTTAGTGTGTTCCTTGATCCGGATGTGCAAAGGTCGGATTGTGCTACCTATATAGTATTGGTTGCACCTGTCACATTCTATCTTATACACGACGTATGTGCGTAGGCAACAGTTCGCATGGCGTATCGGGCAGTCTCTGAGGGAGCACGCGTCAGTTGATTTCCCGGGTTTCCTGGAGAGGCATCTTCGCAGGGAGGGGCCCTAGTGGGCCAGGTGGATGTCGAGGCTCTCCCTCCGTATAGCCTTGCGGATAGCGTTGGTGGTATTCTCGCCCAGGTGTGGCATTTTAAGGAAGCACTTGCCTTGGGTGCTTCTCTGTCTCTTGTGTCTGGTGTCTCCTACTCTGTCTGTGATCGAGGTAGGGTACCCGTTCGTCACCAGCACCTCGAGGAATTGCTTGGTATGAGTGACACCACTCGCGGGATCGCTGCATCTGTTTTTGATTCGCGCGATCTCGTTCGTGGTGTATCCTCTTTTGGCACTGTTAGGGAGGGCGGACTTGTAGTGAACGAATAGGTCCCTGCAGGCTGCATTTCGGAAGAAATTGCAGTGGATCCTTCCCTGTTCTGTGATGTTGATTCGGAAGTCGAGGAGGGCGTGTGACCCGTCTTCGTTGGGGTGTTCAACACTGAAGTCAATGTTCTCGTCCATGTTGTTGAACGTCTCATAGATTCTGTTTGCCGTGTCTTGGGAAGATGTGATGATGAGGATATCGTCCACGTACCTTGAGAAAAGGGCGACGGCGTTGGGGTGGCAGCCGTTGAGTGCCTTGCGCTCGAGGTTGTCCATGTAAGAGATCGCTAGCACACCCGACAGGCTTGATCCCATGGGCAATCCCGAGGTTTGTTGGTATGTTTGGTCAAGGAATCCGAAGTAGGTGTTGTCCACAACGATGGATAGGAGTTGGTAGATGTCAGTGGTGGTGAGCCCGAAGCAGTGTAGGTCGGTGAATTGGACGCGTTCCATCAGTATATTGACGGCCGGGAGGCATATCTGTTATTCCTTCTGGTGTCGGGATCCATTTGATGCAGGCGCTTCAACACCTCCTCGGAGCTGTTAACGTGTCCCGGCAAGGTGTCTAAGATGGGTTTGAGTATTCTGGCTAGGAGCCATGAAATTTTGTAGAGTGGTCCCTCCACGCTCGATACAATGGGCCTGATCTTCAGGTCGGGTCCCTGTTTGTGTGTTTTCACGAGGTGGTAGAAGGCGGGTAGTCTGCTGTTCCTCGTGAGGAGGTTGTATCTCAGCTTCTTCGGGAGCTTCCGCCGGTCGCAGATGTTGGTCCAGGCGGCGTTGATGTGCTCTTCTATCTGCGCGGGAGTGATTCCCGTGACCTTGGAGTAGAAGTTGTCATAGTCAAGGTGTTGGAGGGCCAGGGTGTTGTAGGCCTCTCTGCTGATGACGCAGAATTCTTTTCCCTTGTCGGAGGGGAGATAGATGAGGTTCTTCGATTTTAGGTTGGAGAGAGTGGTGAGTTGCGATTTGGTGAGGTTATGTGTTGTGCGTGTGTGTGTGTTTGTGAAGTATATCCGAGATGGAGTGTTTTAGCCTGATGAGTTTAGTGTCGAGTTCGTTGTTGGTGGGTGGGGGTGGAGTGGGTTGTCGGGGTGGTAAGTGGGGAACTTGGGGTGGGTTGCGTGGGCGCTGTTATTTTCTGTGGAGCTGTTGATGGCGGTCACCCATTTAAGTTGGTAAGCGGCTCGACAAAAGTTAGCCTCGATGTTGAGTTTGAGTCTGTCGTCGAGACGTTGTGAGACGATGAACTTGGGTCCGAGGTGTAGGAGTTTCAGCTCGTCGCTCGTGAGAGTGCCGGTTAGATCGGTGACAAACACACGCACACACACACAGTAGCATTCCACCATACGAACATACTACACTGCCAATACAGAGGAACAAGGCAACAACACACGCACACACACACACACTCAAGCGAGACAACAACACACGCACACACACACACAGTAACATTTAACAAACAGGCAGAGAATGGACTGACAACTAGCGCCACCCCACTCCCACAATTGAAAGAAATACTTCGGCCGCTGACCTCTGCCCGACCGACCCCATTTCACGCGCACGCGCGCTCTGCTGAATATCTCAGATATTCAAAACAACAAACAGCGGAGGACGCGTTTCGCACCTTTCCGACAGACAACCTTTCCCCCACCCCGGAAATACCCCCAGTTGATGGATGTGAATCCGAAATATATAGGGACAATTAAATCTCTCCCAAGGTAACTCTCTCTCGTGTTGTTATTTTCATTTTATCCTTTATACTCTTTCCTTCATTCCTCTACACGTTTTACACGCCACGCATCTGAACGTACACCCACTTAAATCTCTCTCTCCACCACCGGATCTTGTTACCCGGAGATTTACCCATTTGCATTGTCGAGGCTTCCAAACAACTTAAATATATATATATATATATATATATATATATATATATATATACCCACCTTCTACCACCTGATGAAAACCCATAAACAAGGACCCGATCTGAAAATCAGGCCCATTGTCTCTAGCGTGGAGGGCCCGCTTTACAAAATATCGTGGCTGCTTTCCACACTACTGAAACCCATTCTACACACACTACCAGCCCACGTGTGCAGCTCAAAGGAGGTCTTGGAGCGACTACACCATCTGGCGCCCAACACCAGAAAGGACAACGGATATGCCTTCAGTCTTGATGTGGTCGCCCTTTATACCTCCGTACCAGCATCCCCAGCCGTCGACCTGTTGACCGAACGAGTCCGAGCATCTAACTTACACTGCTTCGGACTCACACACACGGACATCCACCAACTCCTTTCCTTCGTTGTGGATAATGCATTCTTCAATTTCCTCGGCCACACGTACAAACAGATCTCTGGGCTACCTATGGGCTCTAGTCTGTCCGGCATACTTGCGATCTCGTACATGGACCACCTGGAACGCAAGGCACTCAACACCTGCCAACCCAACGCCGTCGCCTTCTACTCCAGATACGTTGATGACATACTGATACTCACTTCTTCCCGGGAGATGGCGAATGAAATTCACCAAATCTTTAATGACACTGACCATCACGTCGATTTCACCATCGAACACCCTGAAGAAGACGGGTCACTCGCCCTCCTCGACTTCCGTATCAACATCTCGGAAGAAGGAGACATAAACACCACCTTCTACCGCAAGGCAGCGTGCAAGGACTTATTTGTGCATTACAACTCAGCCCTCCCCAACAACGCTAAGAGAGGCTATGTCCTAAATGAACTTACACGGATCACTAATAGATGCAGCGACCCGATGGGTGGTCTCACCCATACCACGCAATTCCGTAATCTACTCAAGTCTAATGGATATCCCAAGCGACTGATTAACGGAATTAGAGACCCCAGACCCAATAGACAGACACCCACTAGAAACTTAGATAAAAGCAGGTGCTTCTTTAAAATCCCTCACCTGAGTGAATATACCACGAATGCCATCCGCAGGGCCATACGGATGGAGGGACTTGACATACATTTGGCCCACACAGGACCTTCGCTCCGAAGATGCCTCTCTACCAAACCCGACGAGTCAGATGGGACGTGTTCCCTCACCAACTGCCCGATACGGGGGGCAGATTGCCTACGCACCTATGTCGTATATAAGATTCAATGCGATAAATGTAACAAGTTTTACATAGGTAGCACCATCCGACCCCTACATGTTCGTATCAAAGAACATGTCAACACCAACGCATCTTCCTTCCGTAAACACATCCTTAAATGCGGAAACCCACAGGGCAGACCCTTGGTCACAGTCCTAGCGACTGAACGCAGCATCGGATCCTTAAGGATAAAGGAAGCACTTGTTATTAAGAACCTCAGACCCCCACTTAACAACCGGGCTGAGAGAAATGAGCTGACATGGCTAATCTAACCATAGTGACCAGTAACAGCCCCTACGGCCTACTATCTTTCACACACACGCACTTATATGTATACCCATACACATACACACACACATCTATATTTATACACGCACACATGTTTTACAACCTACCACCTTTCACACCCTTTGAATTCCAGCTTCTACGGCCCACTATCTTTCACACACACACACTCACATACATACACACATACACATATACACACACAGTTACACACACATATATATTTCACACACACACACTCACATACATACACACATACACATATACACACACAGTTACACACACATATATATTTACGCACACATATCTTACGGCTTTCACACGCTAGCGCACCCTATTGATTTAACCCAATTGGTCAGTAGCTTTTGCCACAGCCTATCACACGCAAGCGCATTCTTTCCCTCGTTTGAATTTTTCCCCATAACGGCATTCCTATGTTTTAACGACAATACAACTTTCTCCGGCTTAGCCTGTTTCCCCCCCCCCCCCCTTTTGGAACTTTCCCCCCGTTGATGGGCGTGAGCCCGAAATATTGGGATTAAATCTCCACTACGGTAACCCTTCTACCTTTGTTTTGTTTTCGTTTTTTCGTTTCTCTCAATTTTCACTTTTCTCCTATTTCTCACTCACTTCCTACCTCGAGATTTCCCATCTGCATTGTTGTGGCTTTCTAAAACTACATATTTTACATATTTCACAATGCTTCAAGCAAACTTTAACACCCTCATATATATATATATATATATATATTTAAAAACACACAGATACATGCGGACACACACATATATACATGAATGCATCCGCACCCAACTGTGAGTTAAGGGTGCCAACTTCACCGATGTTGCTCAATGAATGACTGGGACAGACCAATTCAGTTTGAACCAGACTGAACCAGTATCAGAGTTAAAAATACATTATGAAGAGAGAAGAAACATTTAGATATAATTAGTAATAAAATGTATCATACCTAAACTGTTCCTAAATTCCTCGACTACGTAGTTTCGTGGCATAAACAAAAACAATATATCAAAGATATAGAGTCCTTGCGAGGTCTGCCAATCTTTGATATATTGTTCTTGTTTATGCCACGAAACTACGTAGTCGAGGAATTTAGGAACAGTTTAGGTATGATACATTTTATTACTAATTATATCTAAATGTTTCTTCTCTCTTCATAATGTATTTTTAACTCTGATACTGGTTCAGTCTGGTTCAAACTGAATTGGTCTGTCCCAGTCATTCATTGAGCAACATCGGTGAAGTTGGCACCCTTAACTCACAGTTGGGTGCGGATGCATTCATGTATATATGTGTGTGTCCGCATGTATCTGTGTGTTTTTAAATATATTAATAACTCCCTCTGGTCGAGCAATCTTTGAAGTGTGGGGACAACTGGAAAGCTTCCATTACTCATACTTCTTGCCTTCTTCACTACCTCTTCTACGGCCTCGATATGAATACCCCCTCCGCCTCCGTGGTATTTTCTTCGTGGTTATAAGAGGCTTAGCTCTGTTTCTCGACCGTTATATCGCGTGACTATCTCCCCCTCCGCCTTTTGGGATTCTTTCTCACGTCGAGTAGACGCGTTCTTGAGACTAGTAAAATGAGGTATCCTCTTGATAAGTTGGCAGACCTCGCAAGGACTCTATATCTTTGATATATTGTTTTTGTTTATGCCACGAAACTACGTAGTCGAGGAATTTAGGAACAGTTTAGGTATGATACATTTTATTACTAATTATATCTAAATGTTTCTTCTCTCTTCATAATGTATTTTTAACTCTGATACTGGTTCAGTCTGGTTCAAACTGAATTGGTCTGTCCCAGTCATTCATTGAGCAACATCGGTGAAGTTGGCACCCTTAACTCACAGTTGGATGCGGATGCATTCATGTATATATGTGTGTGTCCGCATGTATCTGTGTGTTTTTAAATATATTAATAACTCCCTCTGGTCGAGCAATCTTTGAAGTGTGGGGACAACTGGAAAGCTTCCATTACTCATACTTCTTGCCTTCTTCACTACCTCTTCTACGGCCTCGATATGAATACCCCCTCCGCCTCCGTGGTATTTTCTTCGTGGTTATAAGAGGCTTAGCTCTGTTTCTCGACCGTTATATCGCGTGACTATCTCCCCCTCCGCCTTTTGGGATTCTTTCTCACGTCGAGTAGACGCGTTCTTGAGACTAGTAAAATGAGGTATCCTCTTGATAAGTTGGCAGACCTCGCAAGGACTCTATATCTTTGATATATTGTTTTTGTTTATGCCACGAAACTACGTAGTCGAGGAATTTAGGAACAGTTTAGGTATGATACATTTTATTACTAATTATATCTAAATGTTTCTTCTCTCTTCATAATGTATTTTTAACTCTGATACTGGTTCAGTCTGGTTCAAACTGAATGGGTCTGTCCCAGTCATTCATTGAGCAACATCGGTGAAGTTGGCACCCTTAACTCACAGTTGGGTGCGGATGCATTCATGTATATATGTGTGTGTCCGCATGTATCTGTGTGTTTTTAAATATATTAATAACTCCCTCTGGTCGAGCAATCTTTGAAGTGTGGGGACAACTGGAAAGCTTCCATTACTCATACTTCTTGCCTTCTTCACTACCTCTTCTACGGCCTCGATATGAATACCCCCTCCGCCTCCGTGGTATTTTCTTCGTGGTTATAAGAGGCTTAGCTCTGTTTCTCGACCGTTATATCGCGTGACTATCTCCCCCTCCGCCTTTTGGGATTCTTTCTCACGTCGTGTAGACGCGTTCTTGAGACTAGTAAAATGAGGTATCCTCTTGATAAGTTGGCAGACCTCGCAAGGACTCTATATCTTTGATATATTGTTTTTGTTTATGCCACGAAACTACGTAGTCGAGGAATTTAGGAACAGTTTAGGTATGATACATTTTATTACTAATTATATCTAAATGTTTCTTCTCTCTTCATAATGTATATATATATATATATATATATAACGAAGGAGGTGTGGTAAGGAACCAGATGGACCATAACGCACCAATACTCAATACTTAGAGTGGTAGTATGGGAAATAGGAAAATGTTTAACTCCGATGGCAGAGCTCAAACCGTTTCGACGGCGAATTCAGAAATAGCCGTCGTAACGGCTTGAGCTCTGCCGTCGAGGTTAAGCATTTTCCTATATATATATATATGTATATCTTTTCCCTTGTGAGTTCCACACGTGCTTTACGTGCCTCTGTGCCACTCACAAATTTGCTACAGAGCAAAATACCTGTTGATAACGTGATATTCCTTGTTCGACCATTATACCTAAAGCTTATATTTTTAAGCAGACAGTGTTTTGATTTAGGTGTCATAGAAACCCTGCATTGGATTTTAACATCAATTCCAAGGGGTCCAGGTCGGTGTTTTCTTTATCATTCATTTTATTTTGTTTTGACCTGTTTAGTTTGATTTGCTTTTTGGCTTAGGTGGTTGACGCTTTCTTGACCACTTTTTCAGTTTTGTATGGCCTCTTAACATATTGTTTAGCTCTAGTTTTTTAACCATCGAGCGCTTGCCAGTTCATATCTGATTTTTGCGTTTCGTTTCGCCTTGCCTACCCGCCGAAATGCGATTCTCGCTGAATATATATTTATATATATATATGACATGTATTCTATCATATTTCCGGCGGTTGTTATTAAAAATAATGAAATTATATGAGATTAATCAATGTGTGGATAATGAGAAAGTATATATGTCATCAAATTGGAAGACATTCTTCGAAGAACTAGTTAAGGCAAGGAACTTTATTAAGTTCCTGAGACAATTATTACTAATTAACTTATAAATATTTCTTGGTTGCAAATGAATGTCTGAATACGTATCAAATATGTCAAACAGATCATTCTCTTATAATATTTGTTTCACCTCTCTCTTTCTCTCTCATGCTCTCTCTCCCTCTCTTGCTCTCTTTATACAAGTAAATAAACACACACCTGGATATATATATATATATATATATATATATATATATATATATATATATATATATATATATATACTCACGTGTGTTTATGTATATATATATATATGTACGTATGTATGTATTTATGTATGTTCTTCTGGTTTTATAATTTCACAATTTTTTTTCAATAGAGAGAGAGTCGGTTTCTAACATAGACACAAGACTCTCTCATTGGAATTTACACAACATAAACTAGGTAGATATGTATGCATGTGTGCATGCATGTGTGTGCAGGCATGGATGTTGTTTTATGTGAGGATGTGTATGTTTTGAGTTGTATGTGTGCATGTGTATATGCTTTGTATGTGTACATGTGTATATGCAGTTATTAGATGAAAAATTTTGTAATGTTTTACATATTTTTACTGTTCCATTAATGGATTGTACTTATAATTGCCTAACTAGTCGTGTTCTTTCTGTTTCTGTGAAGCCCAGTTTCTCAAGATTTGTATTGAGGCAGTTACTAACATACCCCAGTGGCCAATAATCACAGGTATAAATCTGAAGGTATGATCAGGGTGGAGTATCTGCAGATTTCTCATTAGTTCTGCATAGATATTCTCCTTTTCGCTAATCTTTGATATTATATTGGCATCGTCTGGGCAGCTAACTTCCACTACTGTGCTCGCCTCCTTTTCCCTGTCCCATATAATTTTATCTGGTCTGTTATGCCTGCATTTTATTGGGTTTTTTTGTACTGGAACATTCCACCAGTACTCTTTCATATTATGTATATGTATGTCTTCCCCATTGCTGTAGATTTTAACGTGTTTATTATCGGGGCTATCTTTTCTACGGATTGCATTGTACAGTGTTTTGGCCAATACATCATGCCTCATAGGTAGATAGTACCGCGATGACATATTTGGACAGCTGCTTATGATATGGGTGACATCTGCGATGTTAATTCTGCAGAGTCTGCACTTGTCACATCTAGGTGTTTTGCCTGCATCCCTATCTCTTTTGTGAATCAGGTATTTCGTGTTGATTTCCTGTTCTTGGATTTCAAATGCGTATCGTTCAAATTGGGAGCTAATATAGCGGTTTTTGCTCCAAGATAGACTACTTTCTTTATCTATATTACTCTCACTCTGGAGCTTCCAGGCAACATATCCATGCATGATGTTTTGCTGATAATCATGCAGTTTATCATCCATGGATTCACTGCGGTACTGCTGGGCAACTTCCCTAGGTGTGAGTTTTTGATTATCACGCATGGAATATATTTCAAGGAGTTTCTTGCCAACTCTCATGATCTTATCTATTTCATGCAGATAGATTTGTTCGAGAGACGGGCTCCTACGTTTCGATGTTCGTAAATGTTGTCGAAGGGATATGATGCGACATTCAAATGCTGCCTGGACTGATGTTAGGCCTCTGCCTCCCTGCTTACGTTTCAAGTAAAGGCGGTCTACGTCATTGTTGATGTGGAAGTTTCCGGTATTGTTTAGTGTTTTTCGAGTCCTAACATCAATTGCTCGCATTTCGTCTGCATGTATGTATATATCTGTGTGCGTGTATATATATATATGTGTGTGTATGTGTGGGTATATATATATATATATATACATATACATATACATATATATATATATATATACATATACATAAATACTGATATATGATTGTGTGTCTGTGCGTGTACAACACGTTCACGATTTGGACCATATTTCTGGGTTATATCGTATCACTCACACCCCCTCTCTTTTTCTTTCTTTCTACCTCTCCCTCTCTCTCTCTCTTTCTCTTTCTGTATATATATATATATATATATATATATATATATATATATATATATATATATATATATATATATATATATATATATGTATATATATATATACATATATATATATATATATATATATGTATATATATATATACATATAATAAAAAGTGGGGACCCGACGGCTGAGCTCTGGCCGTTTATATATATATATATATATATATATATATATATATTGAGTTTATGTTGGTTGTATACCAACACCTCAGTATGCAAGCTGGAGCACTCGACGAAGTGCGCAGGTTGGTTTGGTTACTCCGGAGTAGTGTAAAATAAAGTTAAATAAAAGTCAAATGATTAAAATTTAGCTTCGTTTATTACTGCTATATATATTTCAGTGACAGCCATCTTTGGCTGTGACCTCTTCAGGCAGTTTGAATTAGTATGGTATAGACAAGTACATATGTTGTTTAGGTGTGTAATATTGTCAATACTCTGATATGCCCAGTTCCTGGTTGGGTTGTTATTTCACTGAGGAACTGGAGTCATGATATGACTCCAGTTCCTCATATGTACTTGTCTATACCATACTAATTCAAACTGCCTGAAGAGGTCACAGCCAAAGATGGCTGTCACTGAAATATATATAGCAGTAATAAACGAAGCTAAATTTTAAACATTTGACTTTTATTTAACTTTATTTTATATATATATATATGGGTTACAAGGCACGTGGCTCAGTGGTTACATTGATAAAAAGAGATCAATAAAATATGTACCAGTCTTGAACAGTAAGGACTAAGTCAGATAGAATTGACTATAATAAGTTAGTTTCCCAGCATGACTGCAATCTAATGACTAGGAGTCCTCGGACCAGATACAGCCGAGTTCCTACTTAAAATTGGAACCTTCTTAGGAAGGAGACGCCGAGGCGGGGTGACTTACTCCGCGTGTCACTGGTCAGTGTCTGCGGATATACTTTTGTAGAATTGTCCGCAAAGTGCAGCTGAAACACCACCCCTACCTAAGCACAGAACCTATCACCGCTCCCTTTCCCCTCTTTTCCTTCCGTTACCTAATAGTCCTTGCTCTTTTCCTCCTTTTATTTTATGGCATTTATAAACCTTTCCTCTGCTTTCCTATACAAGATCCTCCCCTTCTTTACACTTTCCATCAATTTTTCCTTACTTAATTTTGTTAATATTCCCACCATTGTATAACTTCTGTAAAATATAGTTGACATAATATGTTTATATATAACAGATAACAAAATATTTCAATCATTCTATAACTTCTGTCTGTAAAATATAGTTGACATATGTTTATGTAATAGATAATAAAATATTTCTACCATTATATAACTTTTGTTTGTAAAATATAGTTGACATCTAATAAAAACAATATTCAGAACAAAATATAAAATCAGCTACACTTCTGGTTAACAAGGCGAATTCAATATTCTGATAATCTGCTGTAGTTTTCTTAAATAGTCCAAATTCAAACTGCGTACGCCATCTTGAAAGAAGCATTTCGTGCCACTTATACCTAATTTCAGGAAATCAATTGTAGAAAATTCACTTGCACGCACACACACGCGCGCGCGCGCACACACACACACGTACATATACACATATAGATATATCACGTCGAATAATTAGGAAGTTTTGAAAGAGTAGCTCTTGCTGAAGTGTTGGATATCTTGCAGTATGAGAGAATAGACTAAGTTTTAATGTGAGGCAGTCCTTCGCAATACCAGCGTCCTTCGCCACTACAACAGAGCACACAAACGACTTCCAGCCCGTCTCCCTTGCCGTCCTCCGGGAAACGCCTTCTCCATTCTGTCCGCCGGGGCTGAGGCGAGGCCACCAATATGATTGACTACCTTGTCATTTTATCAGTCAACTGTTGCTGTCGTTAGATAAATAGGTATCTGTAGATGAATGTTGATACTTATTTTCACTTGCGTTTCTTTTATAACAATATGCTGTTATTGAAGGGTTGGTGGTAGAAAATGCAGTTAACATTGCTACCATCATTGTCAGTCTAAGTTGAGAGCTGTGAATATCAATAACAACTGATTATCAAATCCATTGGCGGACCACCAAGTTGCTCATCATTAATTGAGCTCACTCATTAGAGAAATCATTAGAATTTCTTAATTAATGTAGAGTGATTATTTAGGTTTGTCTCAATGTTGCTCTGACATTTTTAACGCCAGCTCCATAATCTCTAATACAATAAATATAATACTCTATCAACTGTATTCTGCTTGGCCTAACGTTCAAACGTTATGCCTATAAAACCTCAACTAGAGGACGAAATTCAAAGAGCAACAACCCAAGGTCGTCATTTTCCTCAATAGAGCAAACTATACACGTGAGTGTCTGTGTGTATAAGAGGTAAATAGCAGAAATCGCCGAGCCCGCAGTCGATCAACTAATTTTACTAATACATATATATATATATAATGGAAAACGAAGAATCAGTGACGCATCGGAAGTCAATTTATTACGTATAACAATTGTTTCCCCGGCGAACAGCTCGAGTTGCGATCTGTGTGTGGATCGAATCTGACTCTGAATTCGCAGGTTCCTCAGACAAGTTTATTGATTTGCTCCGAAATCAATTGTACAAAAGTATTTCCGCGGGGAAACAATTGTAATACGTAATAAATTGAGTTCCGATGCATCACTGATTCTTCGTTTTCCATTTTATCATACTCTGCTCCGTAGGAGCAGAGAGTGCTCAACCGACATACCGCCTATGGACGCATCTTAGCTACCATAAGTCATATATATATATACGTTGTTATAATTTGGTAGGGTCATATTGCAAATAAAAACACACGCACCTGTATATATACTATATATATGTGTGTGTGTATATATATATATATATATATATATATATATATATATATATATATATATATATATATATATATATACATACATAGATATACATAGTAATCGTTGAAAACCGACTTACTATTTCACCCGGTATTCCTGATGATTTCATACGAATGAAACAGTTCTAGTTATGTAGAAATCATTTCTATATTAAATTGTTTATGTTTCCACTCTACTAATGTATTACGTACCTTATTTACTGTGCTTAGCCCCGATATAACTCGCGATCTACACACATATCTGTGTGTGTGTGTCATATATAGGGTGAGGAAGAAAGAAACAAGCAAAAGGCGTATTTAAATCTGATGTTTGCCTACATACACTTGCTTATATCGTTAAGTATATATATATATATACATGCGAAGAGGTGCTGCAACGTTCCTGGCTTTAACCCTTTAGCATTTAAACCGGTCATATTTGGTCAGAATTCTCTCACCTCTTTCTGTTCAAACCGGTTGTAACTGGCCACTCCTACTGATGTTAAGGTATTGTTCTCAAAATAAATAATATCAAAATCTCATAGATTCAATATCATGTGAGATATTATGAGAAATAAAGCCTTTACGGCGAAAATATAATGGTATATATATAGAGTAATGTAAATGCTAAAGGGTTAAGGATATCGCGCAAGATGAGAGCTGTTACCTTTAGAGGGGGGGAAGGACCGCTGCAATAAGTGTGGGAATCTGGGAGGGGAATATGATGAATCATAATTAACTGACCCTCTTTTTATTTTATTTTACCCAAAGAAAGGACTTTTTTCAGCACCCCACGTACTTAATGAGCTGAACTCATAAAAGGTAGAAATATATATTGTTGAAGGTGTTTAATTGTGTGTGTATGTTAGTAGTGTGGGGGGGGGTGTCCCTCTCTGTCTGTCTGTGTGTATGTGTGTGTGGGGGGGGGACGGGGGTTCCTCTATGTCTCTGTGTTTGTATTTGTGTGTTTGTGTGTGGGTATGTGTATTTGTGTGTGTGGGGGTGTTCCTATCTGTCTGTGTGTATGTGTATGTATGGGAGTGGGTGTTCCTCTCTGTCTGTGTGTTTGTATGCGTGTGTGTGTATCCCTCTCTGTTTGTGTGTGTGCATGTGTGTGTTTTAGTGTGTGTGTTTGTGGGGGTGTTCCTCTCTATATCTGTGTGTGCATGTGTGTGTTTGTGTGTGAATGTGTGTGTGTGTATGCATGTGTGTCTATGTGCATGTGTGTGCATGTGTGTGTATGTGTGTGTATGTGTGTGTATGTGTGTGTGTGTGTGCATGCATGTGTGTGCATGTGTGTGCAGGTGTGTGTATGTGTGTGTATGTGTGTGTGTGTGTGTGCGTGCATGTGTGTGCAGGTGTGTGCATGTGTGTACAGGTGTGTATATGTGTGTGTATGTGTGTGTGTGTGGGTGTGTGTGCATGCATGTGTCTGCAGGTGTGTGCATGTGTGTGCAGGTGTGTATATGTGTGTGTATGTGCGTGTGTATGCATGCAGGTGTGTGCATGTGTGTATATGTGTGTGTATGTGCGTGTGTGTGCATGCATGTGTGTGCAGGTGTGTGCATGTGTGTGCAGGTGTGTATATGTGTGTGTATGTGTGTGTGTGTGCGTGTGTGTGCAGGTGTGTGCATGTGTGTACAGGTGTGTATATGTGTGTGTATGTGTGTGTGTGTGTGTGTGTGTGTACATGCATGTGTGTGCAGGTGTGTGCATGTGTGTGCAAGTGTGTATGTGTGTGTGTGTGTGTGTGTGTACATGCATGTGTGTGCAGGTGTGTGCATGTGTGTACAGGTGTGTATATGTGTGTGTGTGTGTGTGTGTGTGTGTACATGCATGTGTGTGCAGGTGTGTGCATGTGTGTGCAAGTGTGTATATGTGTGTGTGTGTGTGTGTGTACATGCATGTGTGTGCAGGTGTGTGCATGTGTGTACAGGTGTGTATATGTGTGTGTATGTGTGTGTGTGTGTGTGTGTACATGCATGTGTGTGCAGGTGTGTGCATGTGTGTGCAAGTGTGTATATGTGTGTGTACATGCATGTGTGTGCAGGTGTGTGCATGTGTGTACAGGTGTGTATATGTGTGTGTATGTGTGTGTGTGTGTGTGTGTGTGTGTACATGTATGTGTGTGCAGGTGTGTGCAGGTGTGTGCAGGTGTGTATATGTGTGTCTGACTTTATATATGTAATCAGATCAATAGCTAAAATCATATAAGTATGTATATTTATCTCTCTATAAATATATATATATGTATATGTATATATGTATGTATGTGTGTGTGTGTGTGTGTGTGTGTGTGAGTGTGTGTGTGTGTGTGTGCGTGAGTGTGTGTGTGTGTGTGTGTGTGTGTGTGTGTGTGTGTGTGTGTGTGTGTGTGTGTGTGTGTGTCTTTATATAGACACAAATATACATAAATATCTGAATGGATATATATAATTATGCATAGTTCTGTGTGTCTATATACATATATATATGCCTATATAAACATGTATGTATGTTGTTTCTACGTTTGGCACAAGGCCAGCACATACCCAGTGTATTACTGGTACTTTATTTTATCGACCCCGTAAGGATGAAAGGCAAAGTTATCCTCGGTCGGATTTGAACTCAGAAAGTAAATAGCCATAACTCTATGCTGTGAAATATGGTGTCTGACGCTGCGTGTATATATCATACATACGTGTATATAGTTAAATACTCATATATCAATATATATACCTCTGTATGTATAAACATGTATATATAAATATATCTTTGTGTGTGTGTGTGTTTGTGTGCTTGTGCGTATGTGTGTATTTCTTTGTATGTATGTGAGTGTCCGTGTGCCCTACTACATGTGTGTCTGCGTGTTGTATATGCGTGTGTCTCTGTATGTGTGTGTATACACATACATATATATAATTAAATGTAATTATGTAAACGTCTGTATACATAAACATGTATGTATAAATAGACATGTATGTGTATGTGTGTTTGTGGTGCGTCTCAATATGTGCGTATCTCTGTGTGTATGTAGGAGCGAATGTGTGTGTCTGTGTGCGTGCGTCTCTGTATGTAGGAGCGAATGTGTGTGTCTGTGTGCGTGCGTCTCTGTATGTAGGAGCGAATGTGTGTGTCTGTGTGCGTGCGTCTCTGTATGTAGGAGCGAATGTGTGTGTCTGTGTGCGTGCGTCTCTGTATGTAGGAGCGAATGTATGTGTCTGTGTGCGTGTGTCTCTGTATGTATTAGCGAATATGTGTGCGTGTGTATATGTGAGAGAGGGAGTGTGTCTGTGTGCGTGTGTCTCTGTATGTATGAGCGAATGTGTGTGTCTGTGTGCGTGTGTCTCTGTATGTATGAGAGAGGGAGTGTGTCTGTGTGCGTGTGTCTCTGTATGTATGAGCGAATGTGTGTGTGTGTATCTCTACGTGTATGAGAGAGTGGTGTGCCTGTGTGCGCCTATGCGCTCATGTGTGTATATATGTACATAGCGTACGTGTGTGTTGGTCTCAGTATTATTCACCATTAACCTGGTTGTATGTTGTAGTTGCTAAGCTCTAGATACTTGACGTCGTCTTGCCAGTTCTGTCTTTCATCAGAAACACTTTAACTTGTCTTCCATGCCAAAACAAACCGATCCCATTTCGTTAGTTCACCCTACAAACAGAAACATAATTTACTTTCTACCTTGCATCATTTCCTTTAAACTTGTGTGTGGCTGATTGTGTAACATTCCCTTTTAGTTGGAAATTATGTTATATCTTTTCATACAAAGATATAATATGGCGGTGGATTAGCAGTATCGGTAGAGGGTCGGACGCCATGCTTTCCAACATAGTTATATCTCCTTACGATCTGAGTTCAAATCCCACCGAGGTTGACTTTGCCTTTCATCCTTACGGGGTCGATAAAATAAAGTACCAGTAATGCACTGTGTAATTGCTGGCCTTGTGCCTAAAGTAGAAACAATTATATCCTTTCATACAAAACAACCTGAAACCTCCCTGATTCCACGCTTGATCTTTCTTTCTTTTTCTCTTTTTCATTTCCTTCCTCACCCATTCCTTTTAGTGTGTTTTGTATCTATTAGATACTACTCAATTATTTTATATAATGCCATTAGCCTCTCATGACGTCAGATTTAGTATATTGAATAAATTGTTATCTTGTTTAAAAAAAAAACACAAAGCTGTTTATTTTAAAATGTTAATATTTATTTTAAAACCTGCCATCTTGATTTTATATAAGTACCTTTATTATGTTATGTTCCAAACAGCAGATAAATCATGAGAGATTTAGTTGTTTATCAAATCCCTCCAAAATGTTTATTATTTTCAAAGTGATTTTGGATACTATAAACTGTGTCTTTCATTAGAAATATAACAAAAAAGTTAAAGTATTTATATTAATCTAAAGACTTTCCATCAAACTTTTATGTAATATTTGCTAAGTAACTCTCCAAAGACCAGCTTAACAATGAAAATATTAGTTATTTTACTTAATCATTTTAAAAAATTTAATTTAAAAAAAATATAAAGTTATATATATATATATAATATTAATTCAAAATATTAACAAAATAGATATTCTTGTGATCAATTATATTTTATGATACATATTTCAGAGGTACTGAATTAAGTTCAACAGTACGTCCTCATCAGATAAAATAAAATGATACATGACATACCTTGACATGGTAGATGGTTAAGATTTAATCAAGGTAATAAATCTTAACCATCTACCATGTCAAGGTATGTCATGTATCATTTTATTTTATCTGATGAGGACGTACTGTTGAACTTAATTCAGTACCTCTGAAATATGTATCATAAAATATAATTGATCACAAGAATATCTATTTTGTTAATATTTTGAATTAATATTAATAACTCTGGAAAATATTAATTGTAGAGTGCTTCCAACCTATTGTAAAACTCATTCTTTGATGTACTCATTGAATCTTGTTTAACTCTTAAATATATATATATATATATATATATATATATCTTAGTCTTAGTCTTAGTTCCTCCAGTCCCTTGTGGAACATTGGGCGACGAGCTGCCTCCACTTGATCCTGTCACTGGCGACCCTTCTAGCACCTCTCCAGGTAATTCATATATATATACATATATTAAAAAATGAGGTTGTTTTACAAAATGAAAAATAACCGAGTGAAAGTATAAAGAAAAAAAGATTAAATCGAAAATGCAACTGGAGTCTTATTTTTAAAAAAATATATATATTTATTTGGTTCCTTTACCGGTTTCGCAGTTCTTCTGCTTTTCAAAAGTAGTGTTGAGATGGAGGGTCTGTGGTTTTTCTCACATCTATATATATATATATATTCATTTAGGCTTGTTGGTTAACCACTGGATAGAACTGGTCATTCCGTATAGTCAACCTTGATGTAATATTAGGGAGAGCACTCGACGTAATGCAACTCACCCGTCTTCGTGCGTTGTTGGTGGTGCGAGTATGGAGTTAATTATTATAAAATAACAGGAGGCTAGACTGGTGTAATTCCTTAAAGGTTTATTATACTATGAACATTTCAATGACCGGGTTCAGTATGAATCCGGTGACATCATCAGGTATTCGAAATTTAACAAAGGAATATAATAAAGGAATATAATAGACGCAATCCATGGGGATAAAAATGCAGAGAGACGAGAAGGCGGCCAAACAATTAGCAGTTGCCAGTCCGGTTGACCGCCTTCAGGTCTTATTATATATACATATTACTATAAGTCTTATTATATATACATATTGCTCAACCGGTTGAGCACTCTATGCTCCTTCGGAGCAGAGTATAATGATATGGAAAACGAAGAATCAGTGATGCATCGAAACACAATTTATTAACGTATTACAGTAGCTTCTCCGGCGAACAACTCGAAGTACGATCTATTTGTAGATCGAACCTGACTCCTCATTCGCTACACGTATCTCAGAAACCTGCGAATCCAGAGTCAGGTTCGATCCACAAATAGATCGTACCTCGAGCTGTTCTCCGGAGAAACATCACTGATTCTTCGATTTCCATATTATATATATATATAACCGTCTCTGTAATCCACGGCTCGTCAGACCCCTTATATCATGTATGTATATATATATAAATAATATATATGTATATCGAAGTGATTTGGATATGTTAAGATTTATAACGGCGGCGAAGATTCGAAACCGAATCTGAGATTTCCCGCCTCTGGGACAAGCCGTGGTTAGTTCTTTCTGCCCAGCAGACCAACCCCTTAGGAGATGCTAACCACAGATCAGATGATATATCTATCCTTCTAACTTCAACCCTTATAAATACAAGGGTTGTTAACGCCCGGCAGAAAAAGTGAAACCACAGACAAGACAGGACGTATTTCGCCAACGCTGTCAAAACAGTCTATCCACTAATTTCTCACACGCCATTCTCGCCTGGCTGATTGAATCCTACTACTAAATGGCTGCAGTTACTCTCTGTTTTGAAATAAACCATGAGAGAGAGGGAAATTCTTTCAAAACATAACTTTCCTCCACTTTCCTATACAGCCAGATCTGCCCTTCTTTACCCTTTTCTCCTTGATTTTTTTTTTTTTTTTCATTACTTAAATATTTCCATCATTGTATAACTTCTATTTGTAAAATATAGTTGACATAATATGCTTATGTATGTATGGTCCCCTAACTCCTGGTGGAGTTGTGGGAGCATGATACTGATATTCGGCGTTTCTAGGGCATTTTAAAACCTGATGGAGCACAATCCTCTTCAGGTCTTAATACAGCAAATTTCTTCCAGAGAAGGAAAGAGCAAGTGACAGAATGGAAATGAGAACGAGATATAGAGGAAGAATCGACCCCAGTACTAGACTGGTACTTTTTTATCGACCTCCAAGGTTTGAAACAAATACCACAAGGCACTCTATCCGACGTTCTAACAACTCTGCCACTTCGCCATCTATGTTTATGGATAACAAATATCAAAATAGAATAAGACAAAAAATTGCTTTGGTTTTCTTTTTTAATTTTTAAAGAACTACGGTATGAAAGCTTAATGGAGTAAGAATTTGTAGCATGTACCATGTTTTCCCGATGACATCAGCCTCTGGACTCTCGCTTTCTCTCTCTCCCCCTCTCTCTCTCTCCGCCACCCTGAGAGCTAGAAGGAGAGAGAGCTACACCAGCATTAGGTTGACAGTTTCATTTGTTATTTCTTTTTCATTAGGTCTACTATAATTTATAAACAGAAGTTATACAACGATGGGAATATAAAAAAAGAAAGCTAATAACAAAATCAAGTAATGTAAAAAGGGGGGAAGGTGTAAAGAATGGCAGATCTGGTTGTATAGGAAAGTAGATGAAAGGACTATAAATGCGATAAATGAGAAGAACAGGAACGAACAAGCAAGAACTATTATGCCGCAGAAGAAAGAGAAGAGGAAGGAGAGAATGTGACAGGCTCTATACCTAGGGTGGGGCGGATAGGCCGCAGTATGAGGAAGGGCAAAGCAGATCCCGATGAGAATTGAACTCAATCACCGGAACATCATAAACATCAAAAGCTTTCACGACACTGCCGAATCGACGCCATAAGATCGCCATAAGTCTTTGACAAAGTGAGGAGAGAAAAACAGTAAATATTGAGAAGATAGATGTTCAATATTCAGAAAGTAGTGTGAAGATGAGGTTAGATAAAAAAGATATTAAGTATTTATAATAGTAATTTTTTTATTTATGTTGATACACAGGTGGTGGCAGCACCTGTTCCCGATCTATTAAAATGTTATCATATATGTGTCAAGACTCTATCAATAAGATAGTGTGTTAGTCCTCGTAAATAAGTGTGTAAGTATAAACACACACACACACACACAAACACATATATATATATATATGTGTGTATGTATATACATATAATTTATACATATAATACACATGTATTTATATACATACATACATATACATATACGTGTGTGTGTGTGTGTGTGTGAGAGTCGGTGTAGAAATATATGCACATTTATATGCTTACATATAAATAAATATATATAAATAAACAGATATACATATGCATATATTGTTAAAGATACGACTATTTCCGTGTATATAGCGATAGTAGGTGAAGGTGATATATATATCAGAAGCAATTATATCCATCTCTTGATAGGCAAAAACACAAAATACATTGAATATATCTGTAACTCTCTCGTTGAGTGGAAACCACATTAAATCTTATTAGAGCAGCCCGCTAAAAGTTTCTATTAACGGTTTTTTACTTACTCTACGCAGACACACACACGTGTGTATATATATATATATATATATACACACACACACGTGTATATATATATGTATGCATATGTATATATATATATATATATATATATATATATATATATATATATATATATATATACATATACATATGCATACAATATTACATATATATTATTAATACTATGTATATATACATATATATATATATATGTGTGTGTGTGTGTGTGTGTGTGCGTGTACATATGTATACAAATTATATATACATACATAAATAAACAGCCAGCTGCTCATATTATTTCGGCTTATGTTTCTATATTTATGTGCTAGGCAGCCGTAAGATACATTTATATATCTCTATATAGAATAGTGTTAACCGAATCTAAGTAACTTTATATATCTCTATATAGAATAGTGTTAACCGAATCTAAGTAAATTTATATATCTCTATATAGAATAGTGTTAACCGAATCTAAGTAAATTTATATATCTCTATATAGAATAGTGTTAACCGAATCTAAGTAAATGTATATATCTCTATATAGAATAGTGTTAACCGAATCTAAGTAAATTTATATATCTCTATATAGAATAGTGTTAACCGAATCTAAGTAACTTTATATATCTCTATATAGAATAGTGTTAACCGAATCTAAGTAAATTTATATATCTCTATATAGAATAGTGTTAACCGAATCTAAGTAAATTTATATATCTCTATATAGAATAGTGTTAACCGAATCTAAGTAAATTTATATATCTCTATATAGAATAGTGTTAACCGAATCTAAGTAAATTTATATATCTCTATATAGAATAGTGTTAACCGAATCTAAGTAAATTTATATATCTCTATATAGAATAGTGTTAACCGAATCTAAGTAAAGTTATATATCTTTATATAGAATAGTGTTAACCGAATCTAAGTAAATTTATATATCTCTATATAGAATAGTGTTAACCGAATCTAAGTAAATTTATATATCTCTATATAGAATAGTGTTAACCGAATCTAAGTAAATTTATATATCTCTATATAGAATAGTGTTAACCGAATCTAAGTAAATCTATATATCTCTATATAGAATAGTGTTAACCGAATCTAAGTAAATTTATATATCTCTATATAGAATAGTGTTAACCGAATCTAAGTAAATTTATATATCTCTATATAGAATAGTGTTAACCGAATCTAAGTAAAGTTATATATCTCTATATAGAATAGTGTTAACCGAATCTAAGTAAATTTATATATCTCTATATAGAATAGTGTTAACCGAATCTAAGTAAATTTATATATCTCTATATAGAATAGTGTTAACCGAATCTAAATAAATTTATATATCTCTATATAGAATAGTGTTAACCGAATCTAAGTAAATCTATATATCTCTATATAGAATAGTGTTAACCGAATCTAAGTAAATTTATATACAAATTTACATGTTTTTAGTATACAGCCATGTAAACATCTTCGATCCCTTATTCCTGAGATGGTCGTGGGGCTAGATCCCTCAAGTACTCCCTCCAGCCAGTCCTGTCAGAAGCAACCGTCTTAAACTCAGCCAGCTGCATCCCCAAGCGAGACCAGCCAAGCTCAGGGATGTAATCCGACAATCTTGCTTAGGGTCTACTCCTGGGACTTCTGCCAGCTGGTTATGTCCATAAAATCTATCCAATGATTCTTTCCTCAGACATTCTACCGCATGCCCACAGTATCTGAGCTGTGATCTCGATGAAGTAGCAACTCTACCTTGAGTGACTCTCTGATCTCCGAGCTATGTACTTTAACGTTACTCTCAAGACATTTCGGAGGAACCCCATTTCGGCCTATATTCGTAATTGTATTCTTCCGGTCATTAGGCAAAATGTATTTCCATAAGTAAAGGTTGGCACGAATGTAAACATGTCAAGTATAATATTTCTTTGCAATTTGAAAAAGATATTCTGACCTAGTTCATCAGAGGATCTTTATATCATCCAAACACCCACAAGGAAATAAGTAATCGAAGGGCTTCTCACTCCTCTCGTACTGTAGTACCCTTAAATGGACGTACTAATTTGCATAGTGTTAGTGCTCGTGTTTGTAGTTTCTCTCGGGTTTCGAATAATGCCCGCGCCCCACTGCTTATTAATTTTTAGATTTGTTCCACAACCCCCACCCCCAACCACCACCACCACCACCACCCCCGCTTATTAAATTTAGCTAATCTATCTCCGGCGAAGTTTTATTTTAAGTGGTAGCATTCCTGCGACAATTCATTTTATTTCATACTTTAAAAAACATTAAATATGACCCCAAAAAGTACATTACTGGAAATCTCATATGTTATAAAATAAATAGGATGGGTTGGGTTCTCAGTATGTAAAATAAATCAACGAAGACGACCTAGAAGAATTGCCGATTTTCCACCCATCCCCGTGCTTATTACAGCTTCCTGCTTATTCCAACTCCCTCGCTTATCATTACCCACTCCCCCTTCCCCGCTTACCCAGCTCCGCCTCCGAGCATGCATTCATTGAAGTTCCGACGTCCGGCAATGGACTTGGTAAACACCACCAAAGTTATTAACTATCTGGCTAACAACAACCCTGAACACGTTTTTGATTTCCATGTGTCTAACACCTGTGGGCATGCCTACAAAATCAGAAAACAGCGCAGCTCCCATGACATTTTTTTCACGCTCACAGTTGCAGAAGCATGGAAACAAACTACCTGCATCAGTTGTTAGCTGTCGAGACACTGCATGCTTTAAAACCTCCATGGAACAAACTACCTGCATCAGTTGTTAGCTGTCGAGACACTGCATGCTTTAAAACCTCCATGGAACAAACTACCTGCATCAGTTGTTAGCTGTCGAGACACTGCATGCTTTAAAACCTCCATGGAACAAACTACCTGCATCAGTTGTTAGCTGTCGAGACACTGCATGCTTTAAAACCTCCATGGAACAAACTACCTGCATCAGTTGTTAGCTGTCGAGACACTGCATGCTTTAAAACCTCCATGGAACAAACTACCTGCATCAGTTGTTAGCTGTCGAGACACTGCATGCTTTAAAACCTCCATGGAACAAACTACCTGCATCAGTTGTTAACTGTTGAGACACTGCATCCTTTAAAATCTCCATGGAAAAAACTACCTGCATCAGTTGTTAGCTGTCGAGACACTGCATCCTTTAAAACCTCCATGGAACAAACTACCCGCATCAGTTGTTAGCTGTCGAGACACTGTATCATAATATATATATATATACGTATATATGAAGAAGTGGGGAAGCAACACAAGAAAACAAGATATAAAAATATTTTACATTACTTCACATGATGTATCTATCGATTTATTCTGTATCTTATAATATTTTCTGCTCTTGTTTATGAATAAATGACCGTTTTTTATGAGTGTTTTCATGAGTGTATGTGTATATTTTCTTTTGTGTTTGTGTTTGTATGTTTGTGTGTACACATATGTTAATATAGTTTATATAAAATGTGCGTGTATATATTCATATTGAAACACATTTCATGTTAAACTTGTATTTCTACATATAAATATAAAACCAATGTTGTCAACGAAATATTAAAAGTCGACTTTATACATTACAATTCAATGCTAGGCTGGTGGAATGGCAAAATCGGTAGAGCGTTGAACAAAGTTATAGCACTTTAAATTCTGAGTTCAAATGGAGCCGAGGTCAGCTTAGCCTTTCAGCCATCCGGGCTCGATAAAATATAGTACCAGTCATGTATTGGAGTCGATGTAGTTGGGTCCCCTCCACCCCTTTCAAACTGTTGGTATTGTGCGTAAATTAGAAATCAATATTCTAAGTTCATATAAGAGAAGGTATCAAAACAATATCAACAGTTGGTTATTTTTCTTATTGTTGGATATGGTTGTTGTAGAATTATACACCACTAGCAGAAAAACCACCATTCGGGTGGTTTTTCTGCTAGCGTATGTAGTGTGTATATTGATATTATACGCAAGTAGATATACATGTAGATATGATACATCAAATGAAATCGTAATTGACAACATATACAGAAATTGAACGAGGACTGCGTTGCACTGCTTATGTAATCAGTAACGTAATCCATGATATATTAAAAAAAGACGATATTATATATAAACTGCATTAGGAGAAAATTAGTGACGGAAATATATGAATGTTTATTTAAGCTAACCGGAAGTGTTGACATTTGAAATTTTTAAAGAAGTGAATCTTTAAATAAATAATAAAATATATTTAATGAACACCCACGAAATTTCGCAGACAGTGTATGTAATATCCATTCATTATTTAGTGGATTGGCAGTATAAGTAGAGAGTCGGAGCCATGCTTTCTAGCATAGAGTTACGTCCCTATACGGACTGAGTTCAAATCATTCCAAGGTTAACTTTGCCTTTCATCCTTACGGGGTCGATAAAATAAAGTACCAGTAATGTACTGGGTAATTGCTGGCCTTGTGCCAAAAGTAGAAACAATTATTTATTGAAAGTAATCCAACTTATTTTACAAACTGGATAAAAAAATATATTCTGGACGCAGTCCCGCACTCCTTACTTGATTACATTTCATGAGAATGTAATCAAATTTACAGCTACCATGTACATAGGGATAACTGTGGTCCTACATGAGTTCATCACATAGGAGATTTTTCAGTTGTTTTATTGACAGAGGTTCTAGTTCTATCATGGAAGGCAATATGAAATTAAGTGTTTAGCTCAAGAACTCAATGTGCCTTTCGATCAAAGATTCGAACACACAGTCTTAAGATCATGAGTCAAACATCTTAACTGCTTGGCCATGTTTATATATAGCATTATATATTGATTTAGGCAGTGGATTGGCAGTATCGGTAGAGGGTCGGACGCCACTCTTTGACGCATAGAGTTACGGCCCTTGCCATTCCGAGTTCAAATCCCGCCGAGGTTAACTTTGCCTTTCATCCTTACGGCGTCGATAACATAAACTACCAGTAATGTACTGGGATAATTGCTGGCCTTGTGCCAAAAGTAGAAACAATTATATATTGATTTAGGCACAAGGCCAACAATTCTGTGAAAGGGAAAGTCGATTAAATCAACTCCAGTGCATTACTGGTACTTTATTTTATCGACCCCTATAAGGACGAAAGGCAAAATTAACTTCAGCAGCATTGAACTCAGATCGTAAAGGGGCTTAACCCTATGCTATAAGGCATGTTGTCCGACGCTCCACTGATACTGCAATTCAATCAATATATATGGGCAGACCACAATTTAATTTTCTAATGGGAGCTTTATCAGTGACTGCGAAGTTTCGGCGATGAATCCTTGTCATATATATATATATATATATATATGTATGTGTGTGTCTGTGTGTGTGTAGAGAGAGAGAGAGAGAGAGAGAGAGAGAGAGAGAGAGAGAGAGAGAGAGAGAGAGAGAGAGAGAGATAGATACGGCCCTAGCTGTCATTGTTGTCGCTATTACAGTGGCTGACCTTGTTGTTGTCGCAGGTGTAGCAGTGGATATACAAACAATGGCCCATCCCTAAAGACAAATAGCACCCCATGAATTCCTGCTGACTACTAATCAGGTTTGACGACATTGGATGGCAACAGGCCACTTTACATGTCAGATATGGCGGCCTTGGCCTCCGGTCCCCGATCTATCTGGCTTTGCAGGCGTTTCTTTCGCCGGTAAGCTTATGCCGCGTCCACGTCACCAGGGTTCTCCAAAACACAAGGGAACCTGAGGCCGCCCGTGAGACGTGGGACCGGCTGGGACTTAGCCCAGTAGACTCTTTCGGCCTCCACCCGCTTTCTGTCCCCACAGTGCCGGCCGCCTTCCACGCCATGCTACCCTCAACGAGGTCATAAAGCATGGCTTGGACGCTGCAGGCTTCCCTTCCTAGCTCGAGCCGGTGGGGCTGGACCGAGGGACGGTAAAAGACCAGACGGCACGACCATCTTCCCGTTCCGCGGTGGCAAACCCCTCGTCTGGATGCCACTTGCAGTGACACTTTCTTCAGCTGCAAGCTGATGCAGTCTGTGACTAACCCAAGTTCTGCTGCACTTCGGGCTGAGGAGGCTTAACTTTCCAAATACCGGTCGCTCTCCGATAGGTTTTCGGTCGTACTCTTGGCAGTGGAGATTTCTGGTGTCCTTGGCTCTAGGGCTATCTCCCTACTCACCACCTTAGGCGCTGAGCTGGCCAGCCGCAGGTGTGAGCCTCGCGAGTTGGAATGGCTCTTCCAGCGCATCTCCCTTGCCATCCTCTGGGGAAACGCCTTCTACATTCTGTCAGCCGGGGATGTGGGGAGGCCAGCATGTGGGACCACATTTGCTCACCATACGGAGAGATGGGGAGGGCCAGAGAAATGGAGGAGATGACAGTGGGGGTTCGGCTGTTCTTACTGGGCTCCTTGGACTCTAGGTTGATGTACTAACTGAACTATATATTAATCTAAGCCCTTTTCAAATGGAAATACTAAACCGTTGCCTGTCCTCTTTCCCTCTTGTTTCTCTCTCTCTCTCTCTATCTATCTCTCTCTCTCACTCTCTCTCTCTCTCTCTCTATCTCTCTCTCACTCTCTCTCTCTCTCTCTCTTGATCCTATTTTTCCCCCTTTCTCTCTTTGTATACCAATCCTATTGGCCAGCTGTACAATACTTTACAATTCCTTACAATTCCTCACTTCTGTGATATTGAAAACCACCATTCACCATCTACCCACTGCCGTCTCCCACCCACCATAACCCAATAAGATGTATATAAAACGAACACGGGAAATATGTCAACAGTTTGGTTGGGACCTCCCATGTAAACTCTCATGTCTGAAGAAGTGTCAAGAGCAGCGGTTCCCAACCTTTTATAATAAATACCACCTTAATGATATAGCAAAACAGTATGGCCCCACAAACAAATTAAAATTTTTGATATCATTTTTTTATGTAGAAATAATTTCGGCATGTCTTTTTATTTCAATCTAATAATTTAAAATAAATATGTATCCTGTTAAAGAAATAACTTTCTTTACTAAGTTTATTTACTAAAACATAAATTGTTATATCCAGATTTAAATAATTATCAAGTGAAGTAAAATCATAATTAGAAAAGGTAGAAAGTTGACAAAAAGTTGAATATTAAAAATTTGAAGCAAGAAAAAGAAAAAATTATGTTAGGAAACTACTCTTCTTTTTTATGTATGAAATTTTGTGATTTTTAGTTATTTCCCGTGGCTCCCCAATAACTTGCTATGGCTCACTGGTTGGGAACCAATGGTCAAGAGTGTGTAGTTCTTTAGAAATGTGTTAACAAAATGATGAAAAGATTGAAGATAACTGAAGAAGATAGATTTTACATTAAACACAACCACAAGGATATGGTCCGAACATGGAAAAGCCCAACTCCCACTGTCATCGCCCCCATCTCTCTCACTCTCCTCATCCCACGGGCTGGCCTGTCCACAGCCCCGGCGGACAGAATGGAGAAGGCGTTTCCCCGGAGGAGAGTAAGGAAGATGTGGTGGTGGTAGTAGTAGTAGTAGTAGTAGTAGTAGTAGTAGTAGTAGTAGTAGTAGTAGTAGTGGTGGTGGTGGTGGTGGTGGTGGTGGTGGTAGTAGTAGTAGTAGTAATAGTAGTATTGGTGGTGGTGGTGGTGGTGGTGGTGATAGTAGTAATAGTAGTAGTAGTAGTAGTAGTAGTAGTAGTAGTAGTAGTAGTAGTAGTAGTAGTAGTAGTAGTGGTGGTACTGGTGGTGGTGGTGGTGGTAGTATTAGTAGTAGTAGTAGTAGTAGTAGTAGTAGTAGTAGTAGTAGTAGTAGTGGTGGTGGTGGTGGTGGTGGTGCTGGTGATAGTAGTAGTAGTAGTAGTAGTAGTAGTAGTATTAGTAGTATTAGTAGTAGTAGTAGTAGTAGTAGTAGTAGTAGTAGTAGTAGTAGTAATAGTGGTAGTAGTAGTAATAGTGGTAGTGGTAGTAGTAGTAGTAATAGTGGTAGTGGTAGTAGTATTAGTAGTAGTAGCAGTAGTAATATTGGCAGTAGTAGTAGTAGTAGTAGTAGTAGTAGCAGTAGTAATAGTGGTAGTGGTAGTAGTAGTAGTATTAGTAGTAGTAGCAGTAGTAATATTGGCAGTAGTAGTAGTAGTAGTAGTAGTAGTAGCAGTAGTAGTAGTAGTAGTAATAGTAGTAGTAGTAGTAATAGTGGTAGTGGTAGTAGTAGTAGTAATAGTGGTAGTGGTAGTTCTAGTAGTAGTAGTAGTAATAGTAGTAGTAGTAGTAGTAGTGGTAGTAGTCTTGTATGACATATGTAGTATGGTTAGAGAGATATTATGGATTGCCTCATGGCCGTCGGGAATAGTCTGAAGGGGCAATCTCGAACATGTAGTACTGTCTAGTCAGGGACCCACAGTAACATGTAGTATTGTCTGATTAGGGTCCCCACAGTAACATGTAGTACTGTCTAGTCAGGGACCCACAGTAACATGTAGTACTGTCTAGTCAGGGACCCACAGTAACATGTAGTATTGTCTGATTAGGGTCCCCACAGTAACATGTAGTACTGTCTAGTCAGAGACCCCACAGTAGCATGTAGTACTGTCTATTCAGGGACCCCACAGTAACATGTATTGATGTCTGGTGAAGAACCCCACAGTAACATGTAGTACTGTCTGGTCAGGGACCCTACAGTAACATGTAGTACTGTCTAGTCAGGGTTCCCACAGTAACATGTAGTACTGTCTAGTCAGGGTCCCCACAGTAACATGTATTGATGTCTGGTTAGGGACACCACAGTAACATGTAGTACTGTCTGGTCAGGGACCCTACACTAACGTGTAGTACTGTCTGGTCAGGGACCCCACAGTAACATGTAGTACTCTCTAGTCAGGGTTCTCGCTGTAACATGTAGTACTGTCTGGTTAGAGACCCCACAGTAACATGTACTACTGTCTGGTTAGGGTCCCCACAGTCACATGTAGTACTGTCTGGTCAGGGACCCCACAGTAACAAGTTGTACTGTTAGGGTCCCCACAGTAACTGTAGTACTGTCTGGTCAGGGACCCCACAGTCACATGCTGGACTGTCTTTCATTTTCCATCGAGGAAGATGAAGGTCTGTCCTGGCATGTGTTGTGTGGGTCCTATTAAGGGACACCCATTGCTTTTTGAGAAGGTCAAAGGCGACTGGTTTAGATATGAAGTCCTGGGCGAGGTTTTTGTTTAGATGTGAGGTCCAGCATGTAAGCTCAGTGAATAATATTAAGGACACACATGAGGTCCTGGATGAGGTCTTGGTTGGGAAATTTGGATTCATTACATGATCTTCGCCACTCTTCCTTCAGACAAAGTTATTTTCTTGAAAGATCTTCACTGATACCCAGAATGGATTGCGTGATTTCAAGCGCATGTTGAGAAGGTTTTTCAGATATTCGTGGATGGGAAGGACAGGCTCGGGCTTGGTAAGAAGTGTAACATGCGAGAAGAATCTATATGATAAATGTTAGGCAAGTTAACTGGAAACTGCTGAGGGTCATATGCACACACACTCCGAACTGTGTGTTTACCATTTGCATACTCAGTTGCAGAGTACTGTTCAGCTGTCTAGGCTGGGAGTTGTCATTCCAAGCAATAATTGTTTCTACTATTAGCACAAGGCCAGCAATTATCTCAGTGCATTACTGGTACTTTATTTTACCGACCCCGTCAGGATGTAGGGCAAATTTAACCTCGGCGGGATTTGAACTTAGACCATAAAGGGGCGTAAATCTAAGTTGGAAGGCATGGCGTTCGACCCTCTACCGGTACTGCCAATTCAGCTCCGGCATACTGACATCTCCACCTATTCAGTGGCTTTCTAACCTGTCTCATATCAATCTGTCTACATTTCCTCACACGAGTCTGTCTACCCTGCTTTACATTGGGGGTTGTAATGTATCTGTCATTAAGTATATTTCACTCCCTCCCCTGTCTTACATAGGGGGTTGTAATGTATCTGTCATTAAGTATATTTTACTTCCCCCCCTACCTTACATAGGGGGTTGTAATGTATCTGTCATTAAGTATATTTCACTTCCTCCCCTACCTTACATAGGGGGTTGTAATGTATCTGTCATTAAGTATATTTCACTCCCTCCCCTACCTTACATAGGGGGTTTTAATGTATCTGTCATTAAGTATATTTCACTCCCTCCCCTACCTTACATAGGGGGTTGTAATGTATCTGTCATTAAGTATATTTTACTTCCCCCCCTACCTTACATAGGGGGTTGTAATGTATCTGTCATTAAGTATATTTCACTTCCTCCCCTGTCTTACATAGGGGGTTGTAATGTATCTGTCATTAAGTATATTTTACTTCCCCCCCTACCTTATATAGGGGGTTGTAATGTATCTGTCATTAAGTATATTTCACTCCCTCCCCTACCTTACATAGGGGGTTGTAATGTATCTGTCATTAAGTATATTTCACTTCCTCTCCTGTCTTACATAGGGGGTTGTAATGTATCTGTCATTAAGTATATTTCACTTCCTCCCCTACCTTACATAGGGGGTTGTAATGTATCTGTCATTAAGTATATTTCACTTCCTCCCCTACCTTACATAGGGGGTTGTAATGTATCTGTCATTAAGTATATTTCACTCCCTCCCCTACCTTACATAGGGGGTTGTAATGTATCTGTCATTAAGTATATTTCACTCCCTCCCCTACCTTACATAGGGGGTTGTAATGTATCTGTCATTAAGTATATTTCACTTCCTCCCCTACCTTACATAGGGGGTTGTAATGTATCTGTCATTAAGTATATTTCACTCCCTCCCCTACCTTACATAGGGGGTTGTAATGTATCTGTCATTAAGTATATTTCACTTCCTCCCCTACCTTACATAGGGGGTTGTAATGTATCTGTCATTAAGTATATTTTACTTCCCCCCCTACCTTACATAGGGGGTTGTAATGTATCTGTCATTAAGTATATTTCACTCCCTCCCCTACCTTACATAGGGGGTTGTAATGTATCTGTCATTAAGTATATTTCACTTCCTCTCCTGTCTTACATAGGGGGTTGTAATGTATCTGTCATTAAGTATATTTCACTCCCTCCCCTACCTTACATAGGGGGTTGTAATGTATCTGTCATTAAGTATATTTCACTTCCTCTCCTGTCTTACATAGGGGGTTGTAATGTATCTGTCATTAAGTATATTTCACTCCCTCCCCTGTCGTACATAGAGGGTTGTAATGTATCTGTCATTAAGTATATTTCACTCCCTCCCCTACCTTACATAGGGGGTTGTAATGTATCTGTCATTAAGTATATTTCACTCCCTCCCCTACCTTACATAGGGGGTTGTAATGTATCTGTCATTAAGTATATTTCACTCCCTCCCCTACCTTACATAGGGGGTTGTAATATATCTGTCATTAAGTATATTTCACTTCCTCCCCTGTCTTACATAGGGGGTTGTAATGTATCTGTCATTAAGTATATTTCACTTCCTCCCCTGTCTTACATAGGGGGTTGTAATGTATCTGTCATTAAGTATATTTTCCTTCCCCCCCTACATTACATAGGGGGTTGTAATGTATCTGTCATTAAGTATATTTCACTTCCTCTCCTACCTTACATAGGGGGTTGTAATGTATCTGTTATTAAGTATATTTCACTACCTCTCCTGTCTTACATAGGGGGTTGTAATGTATCTGTCATTAAGTATATTTCACTTCCTCTCCTGTCTTACATAGGGGGTTGTAATGTATCTGTCATTAAGTATATTTCACTCCCTCCCCTACCTTACATAGGGGGTTGTAATGTATCTGTCATTAAGTATATTTCACTCCCTCCCCTACCTTACATAGGGGGGTTGTAATGTATCTGTCATTAAGTATATTTTACTTCCCCCCCTACCTTACATAGGGGGTTGTAATGTATCTGTCATTAAGTATATTTCACTCCCTCCCCTACCTTACATAGGGGGTTGTAATGTATATGTCATTAAGTATATTTCACTTCCTCCCCTACTTTACATAGGGGGTTGTAATGTATATGATATTAAGTATATTTCACTCCCTCCCCTACCTTACATAGGGGGTTGTAATGTATCTGTCATTAAGTATATTTCACTTCCTCCCCTACCTTACATAGGGGGTTGTAATGTATATGATATTAAGTATATTTCACTCCCTCCCCTACCTTACATAGGGGGTTGTAATGTATCTGTCATTAAGTATATTTCACTCCCTCCCCTACCTTACATAGGGGGTTGTAATGTATCTCTCAATAAGTAAATTTCACTTCCTCCCCTACCTTACATAGGGGGTTGTAATGTATCTGTCATTAAGTATATTTCACTCCCTCCCCTACCTTACATAGGGGGTTGTAATGTATCTGTCATTAAGTATATTTCACTCCCTCCCCTACCTTAAATAGGGGGTTGTAATTTATCTGTCATTAAGTATATTTCACTTCCTCCCCTACCTTACATAGGGGGTTGTAATGTATCTGTCATTAAGTATATTTCACTTCCTCCCCTACCTTACATAGGGGGTTGTAATGTATCTGTCATTAAGTATATTTCACTCCCTCCCCTACCTTACATAGGGGGTTGTAATTTATCTGTCATTAAGTATATTTCACTCCCTCCCCTACCTTAAATAGGGGGTTGTAATTTATCTGTCATTAAGTATATTTCACTTCCTCCCCTACCTTACATAGGGGGTTGTAATGTATATGATATTAAGTATATTTCACTCCCTCCCCTACCTTACATAGGGGGTTGTAAAGTATCTGTCATTAAGTATATTTCACTCCCTCCCCTACCTTACATAGGGGGTTGTAATGTATCTGTCATTAAGTATATTTCACTTCCTCCCCTACCTTACATAGGGGGTTGTAATGTATATGATATTAAGTATATTTCACTCCCTCCCCTGTCTTACATAGGGGGTTGTAATGTATCTGTCATTAAGTATATTTCACTTCCTCCCCTACCTTACATAGGGGTTTGTAATGTATCTGTCATTAAGTATATTTCACTCCCTCCCCTACCTTACATAGGGGGTTGTAATCTATCTGTCATTAAGTATATTTCACTCCCTCCCCTACCTTAAATAGGGGGTTGTAATGTATCTGTCATTAAGTATATTTCACTCCCTCCCCTACCTTAAATAGGGGGTTGTAATGTATCTGTCATTAAGTATATTTCACTCCCTCCCCTACCTTACATAGGGGGTTGTAATGTATCTGTCATTAAGTATATTTCACTCCCTCCCCTACCTTAAATAGGGGGTTGTAATGTATCTGTCATTAAGTATATTTCACTCCCTCCCCTACCTTACATAGGGGGTTGTAATGTATCTGTCATTAAGTATATTTCACTCCCTCCCCTACCTTACATAGGGGGTTGTAATGTATCTGTCATTAAGTATATTTCACTTCCTCCCCTGTCTTACATAGGGGGTTGTAATGTATCTGTAATTAAGTATATTTCACTCCCTCCCCTGTCTTACATAGGGGGTTGTAATGTATCTGTCATTAAGTATATTTCACTCCCTCCCCTACCTTACATAGGGGGTTGTAATATATCTGTCATTAAGTATATTTCACTTCCTCCCCTACCTTACATAGGGGGTTGTAATGTATCTGTCATTAAGTATATTTCACTTACTCCCGTGTCTTACATAGGGGGTTGTAATGTATCTGTCATTAAGTATATTTCACTCCCTCCCCTACCTTACATAGGGGGTTGTAATGTATCTGTCATTAAGCATATTTCACTCCCTCCCCTACCTTACATAGGGGTTTGTAATGTATCTGTCTTTAAGTATATTTCACTCCCTCCCCTACCTTACATAGGGGGTTGTAATGTATCTGTCATTAAGTATATTTCACTTCCTCCCCTACCTTACATAGGGGGTTGTAATGTATATGTAATTAAGTATATTTCACTCCCTCCCCTACCTTACATAGGGGGTTGTAATGTATCTGTCATTAAGTATATTTCACTCCCTCCCCTACCTTTCATAGGGGGTTGTAATGTATCTGTCATTAGGTATATTTCACTTCCTCCCCTACCTTACATAGGGGGTTGTAATGTATCTGTCATTAAGTATATTTCACTTCCTCCTCTATCTTACATAGGGGGTTGTAATGTATCTGTCATTAAGTATATTTCACTCCCTCCCCTACCTTACATAGGGGGTTGTGATGTATCTGTCATTAAGTATATTTCACTCTCTCCCCTACCTTACATAGGGGGTTGTAATGTATCTGTCATTAAGTATATTTCACTTCCTCCTCTATCTTACATAGGGGGTTGTAATGTATCTGTCATTAAGTATATTTCACTCTCTCCCCTACCTTACATAGGGGGTTGTAATGTATCTGTCATTAAGTATATTTCACTCTCTCCCCTACCTTCCATAGGGGGTTGAAATGTATCTGTCATAAAGTATATTTCACTCCCTCCCCTGCCTTACATAGGGGGTTGTAATGTATCTGTCATTAAGTATATTTCACTCCCTCCCCTACCTTAAATAGGGGGTTGTAATGTATCTGTCATTAAGTATATTTCACTCCCTCCCCTACCTTACATAGGGGGTTGTAATTTATCTGTCATTAAGTATATTTCACTCTCTCCCCTACCTTCCATAGGGGTTGTAATGTATCTGTCATTAAGTATATTTCACTCCCTCCCCTACCTTACATAGGGGGTTGTAATGTATCTGTCATTAAGTATATTTCACTTACTCTCCTGTTTTACATAGGGGGTTGTAATGTATCTGTAATTAAGTATATTTCACTCCCTCCCCTACCTTTCATAGGGGGTTGTAATGTATCTGTCATTAAGTATATTTCACTCCTTCCCCTACCTTACATAGGGGGTTGTAATGTATCTGTCTTTAAGTATATTTCACTCCCTCCCCTACCTTACATAGGGGGTTGTAATGTATCTGTCATTAAGTATATTTCACTTCCTCCCCTACCTTCCATACGGGGTTGTAATGTATCTGTCATTAAGTATATTTCACTCCCTCCCCTACCTTAAATAGGGGGTTGTAATGTATCTGTCATTAAGTATATTTCACTTCCTCCCCAGCCTTACATAGGGGGTTGTAATGTATCTGTCATTAAGTATATTTCACTCCCTCCCCTACCTTACATAGGGGGTTGTAATGTATCTGTCTTTAAGTATATTTCACTCCCTCCCCTACCTTACATAGGGGGTTGTAATGTATCTGTCATTAAGTATATTTCACTTCCTCCCCTACCTTCCATACGGGGTTGTAATGTATCTGTCATTAAGTATATTTCACTCCCTCCCCTACCTTACATAGGGGGTTGTAATGTATCTGTCATTAAGTATATTTCACTTCCTCCCCTGTCGTACATAGAGGGTTGTAATGTATCTGTCATTAAGTATATTTCACTTCCTCCCCTGTCGTACATAGAGGGTTGTAATGTATCTGTCATTAAGTATATTTCACTTCCTCCCCTGTCGTACATAGAGGGTTGTAATGTATCTGTCATTAAGTATATTTCACTTCCTCCCCTGTCGTACATAGGGGGTAGTAATGTATCTATCATTAAGTATATTTCACTTCCTCCCCTGTCGTACATAGAGGGTTGTAATGTATCTGTCATTAAGTATATTTCACTTCCTCCCCTGTCTTACGTAGGGGGTTGTAATGTATCTGTGATTAAGTATATTTCACTCTCTCCCCTACCTTACATAGGGGGTTGTAATGTATCTGTCATTAAGTATATTTCACTTCCTCCTCTATCTTACATAGGGGGTTGTAATGTATCTGTCATTAAGTATATTTCACTCTCTCCCCTACCTTACATAGGGGGTTGTAATGTATCTGTCATTAAGTATATTTCACTCCCTCCCCTACCTTAAATAGGGGGTTGTAATTTATCTGTCATTAAGTATATTTCACTTCCTCCCCTACCTTACATAGGGGGTTGTAATGTATCTGTCATTAAGTATATTTCACTTCCTCCCCTACCTTACATAGGGGGTTGTAATGTATCTGTCATTAAGTATATTTCACTCCCTCCCCTACCTTACATAGGGGGTTGTAATTTATCTGTCATTAAGTATATTTCACTCCCTCCCCTACCTTAAATAGGGGGTTGTAATTTATCTGTCATTAAGTATATTTCACTTCCTCCCCTACCTTACATAGGGGGTTGTAATGTATATGATATTAAGTATATTTCACTCCCTCCCCTACCTTACATAGGGGGTTGTAAAGTATCTGTCATTAAGTATATTTCACTCCCTCCCCTACCTTACATAGGGGGTTGTAATGTATCTGTCATTAAGTATATTTCACTTCCTCCCCTACCTTACATAGGGGGTTGTAATGTATATGATATTAAGTATATTTCACTCCCTCCCCTGTCTTACATAGGGGGTTGTAATGTATCTGTCATTAAGTATATTTCACTTCCTCCCCTACCTTACATAGGGGTTTGTAATGTATCTGTCATTAAGTATATTTCACTCCCTCCCCTACCTTACATAGGGGGTTGTAATGTATCTGTCATTAAGTATATTTCACTCCCTCCCCTACCTTAAATAGGGGGTTGTAATGTATCTGTCATTAAGTATATTTCACTCCCTCCCCTACCTTAAATAGGGGGTTGTAATGTATCTGTCATTAAGTATATTTCACTCCCTCCCCTACCTTACATAGGGGGTTGTAATGTATCTGTCATTAAGTATATTTCACTCCCTCCCCTACCTTAAATAGGGGGTTGTAATGTATCTGTCATTAAGTATATTTCACTCCCTCCCCTACCTTACATAGGGGGTTGTAATGTATCTGTCATTAAGTATATTTCACTCCCTCCCCTACCTTAAATAGGGGGTTGTAATGTATCTGTCATTAAGTATATTTCACTTCCTCCCCTGTCTTACATAGGGGGTTGTAATGTATCTGTAATTAAGTATATTTCACTCCCTCCCCTGTCTTACATAGGGGGTTGTAATGTATCTGTCATTAAGTATATTTCACTCCCTCCCCTACCTTACATAGGGGGTTGTAATATATCTGTCATTAAGTATATTTCACTTCCTCCCCTACCTTACATAGGGGGTTGTAATGTATCTGTCATTAAGTATATTTCACTTACTCCCGTGTCTTACATAGGGGGTTGTAATGTATCTGTCATTAAGTATATTTCACTCCCTCCCCTACCTTACATAGGGGGTTGTAATGTATCTGTCATTAAGCATATTTCACTCCCTCCCCTACCTTACATAGGGGTTTGTAATGTATCTGTCTTTAAGTATATTTCACTCCCTCCCCTACCTTACATAGGGGGTTGTAATGTATCTGTCATTAAGTATATTTCACTTCCTCCCCTACCTTACATAGGGGGTTGTAATGTATATGTAATTAAGTATATTTCACTCCCTCCCCTACCTTACATAGGGGGTTGTAATGTATCTGTCATTAAGTATATTTCACTCCCTCCCCTACCTTTCATAGGGGGTTGTAATGTATCTGTCATTAGGTATATTTCACTTCCTCCCCTACCTTACATAGGGGGTTGTAATGTATCTGTCATTAAGTATATTTCACTTCCTCCTCTATCTTACATAGGGGGTTGTAATGTATCTGTCATTAAGTATATTTCACTCCCTCCCCTACCTTACATAGGGGGTTGTGATGTATCTGTCATTAAGTATATTTCACTCTCTCCCCTACCTTACATAGGGGGTTGTAATGTATCTGTCATTAAGTATATTTCACTTCCTCCTCTATCTTACATAGGGGGTTGTAATGTATCTGTCATTAAGTATATTTCACTCTCTCCCCTACCTTACATAGGGGGTTGTAATGTATCTGTCATTAAGTATATTTCACTCTCTCCCCTACCTTCCATAGGGGGTTGAAATGTATCTGTCATAAAGTATATTTCACTCCCTCCCCTGCCTTACATAGGGGGTTGTAATGTATCTGTCATTAAGTATATTTCACTCCCTCCCCTACCTTAAATAGGGGGTTGTAATGTATCTGTCATTAAGTATATTTCACTCCCTCCCCTTCCTTACATAGGGGGTTGTAATTTATCTGTCATTAAGTATATTTCACTCTCTCCCCTACCTTCCATAGGGGTTGTAATGTATCTGTCATTAAGTATATTTCACTCCCTCCCCTACCTTACATAGGGGGTTGTAATGTATCTGTCATTAAGTATATTTCACTTACTCTCCTGTTTTACATAGGGGGTTGTAATGTATCTGTAATTAAGTATATTTCACTCCCTCCCCTACCTTTCATAGGGGGTTGTAATGTATCTGTCATTAAGTATATTTCACTCCTTCCCCTACCTTACATAGGGGGTTGTAATGTATCTGTCTTTAAGTATATTTCACTCCCTCCCCTACCTTACATAGGGGGTTGTAATGTATCTGTCATTAAGTATATTTCACTTCCTCCCCTACCTTCCATACGGGGTTGTAATGTATCTGTCATTAAGTATATTTCACTCCCTCCCCTACCTTAAATAGGGGGTTGTAATGTATCTGTCATTAAGTATATTTCACTTCCTCCCCAGCCTTACATAGGGGGTTGTAATGTATCTGTCATTAAGTATATTTCACTCCCTCCCCTACCTTACATAGGGGGTTGTAATGTATCTGTCTTTAAGTATATTTCACTCCCTCCCCTACCTTACATAGGGGGTTGTAATGTATCTGTCATTAAGTATATTTCACTTCCTCCCCTACCTTCCATACGGGGTTGTAATGTATCTGTCATTAAGTATATTTCACTCCCTCCCCTACCTTACATAGGGGGTTGTAATGTATCTGTCATTAAGTATATTTCACTCCCTCCCCTACCTTAAATAGGGGGTTGTAATGTATCTGTCATTAAGTATATTTCACTTCCTCCCCTACCTTACATAGGGGGTTGTAATGTATATGATATTAAGTATATTTCACTCCCTCCCCTGTCTTACATAGGGGGTTGTAATGTATCTGTCATTAAGTATATTTCACTTCCTCCCCTACCTTACATAGGGGTTTGTAATGTATCTGTCATTAAGTATATTTCACTCCCTCCCCTACCTTACATAGGGGGTTGTAATGTATCTGTCATTAAGTATATTTCACTCCCTCCCCTACCTTAAATAGGGGGTTGTAATGTATCTGTCATTAAGTATATTTCACTCCCTCCCCTACCTTAAATAGGGGGTTGTAATGTATCTGTCATTAAGTATATTTCACTCCCTCCCCTACCTTACATAGGGGGTTGTAATGTATCTGTCATTAAGTATATTTCACTCCCTCCCCTACCTTAAATAGGGGGTTGTAATGTATCTGTCATTAAGTATATTTCACTCCCTCCCCTACCTTACATAGGGGGTTGTAATGTATCTGTCATTAAGTATATTTCACTCCCTCCCCTACCTTAAATAGGGGGTTGTAATGTATCTGTCATTAAGTATATTTCACTTCCTCCCCTGTCTTACATAGGGGGTTGTAATGTATCTGTAATTAAGTATATTTCACTCCCTCCCCTGTCTTACATAGGGGGTTGTAATGTATCTGTCATTAAGTATATTTCACTCCCTCCCCTACCTTACATAGGGGGTTGTAATATATCTGTCATTAAGTATATTTCACTTCCTCCCCTACCTTACATAGGGGGTTGTAATGTATCTGTCATTAAGTATATTTCACTTACTCCCGTGTCTTACATAGGGGGTTGTAATGTATCTGTCATTAAGTATATTTCACTCCCTCCCCTACCTTACATAGGGGGTTGTAATGTATCTGTCATTAAGCATATTTCACTCCCTCCCCTACCTTACATAGGGGTTTGTAATGTATCTGTCTTTAAGTATATTTCACTCCCTCCCCTACCTTACATAGGGGGTTGTAATGTATCTGTCATTAAGTATATTTCACTTCCTCCCCTACCTTACATAGGGGGTTGTAATGTATATGTAATTAAGTATATTTCACTCCCTCCCCTACCTTACATAGGGGGTTGTAATGTATCTGTCATTAAGTATATTTCACTCCCTCCCCTACCTTTCATAGGGGGTTGTAATGTATCTGTCATTAGGTATATTTCACTTCCTCCCCTACCTTACATAGGGGGTTGTAATGTATCTGTCATTAAGTATATTTCACTTCCTCCTCTATCTTACATAGGGGGTTGTAATGTATCTGTCATTAAGTATATTTCACTCCCTCCCCTACCTTACATAGGGGGTTGTGATGTATCTGTCATTAAGTATATTTCACTCTCTCCCCTACCTTACATAGGGGGTTGTAATGTATCTGTCATTAAGTATATTTCACTTCCTCCTCTATCTTACATAGGGGGTTGTAATGTATCTGTCATTAAGTATATTTCACTCTCTCCCCTACCTTACATAGGGGGTTGTAATGTATCTGTCATTAAGTATATTTCACTCTCTCCCCTACCTTCCATAGGGGGTTGAAATGTATCTGTCATAAAGTATATTTCACTCCCTCCCCTGCCTTACATAGGGGGTTGTAATGTATCTGTCATTAAGTATATTTCACTCCCTCCCCTACCTTAAATAGGGGGTTGTAATGTATCTGTCATTAAGTATATTTCACTCCCTCCCCTTCCTTACATAGGGGGTTGTAATTTATCTGTCATTAAGTATATTTCACTCTCTCCCCTACCTTCCATAGGGGTTGTAATGTATCTGTCATTAAGTATATTTCACTCCCTCCCCTACCTTACATAGGGGGTTGTAATGTATCTGTCATTAAGTATATTTCACTTACTCTCCTGTTTTACATAGGGGGTTGTAATGTATCTGTAATTAAGTATATTTCACTCCCTCCCCTACCTTTCATAGGGGGTTGTAATGTATCTGTCATTAAGTATATTTCACTCCTTCCCCTACCTTACATAGGGGGTTGTAATGTATCTGTCTTTAAGTATATTTCACTCCCTCCCCTACCTTACATAGGGGGTTGTAATGTATCTGTCATTAAGTATATTTCACTTCCTCCCCTACCTTCCATACGGGGTTGTAATGTATCTGTCATTAAGTATATTTCACTCCCTCCCCTACCTTAAATAGGGGGTTGTAATGTATCTGTCATTAAGTATATTTCACTTCCTCCCCAGCCTTACATAGGGGGTTGTAATGTATCTGTCATTAAGTATATTTCACTCCCTCCCCTACCTTACATAGGGGGTTGTAATGTATCTGTCTTTAAGTATATTTCACTCCCTCCCCTACCTTACATAGGGGGTTGTAATGTATCTGTCATTAAGTATATTTCACTTCCTCCCCTACCTTCCATACGGGGTTGTAATGTATCTGTCATTAAGTATATTTCACTCCCTCCCCTACCTTACATAGGGGGTTGTAATGTATCTGTCATTAAGTATATTTCACTTCCTCCCCTGTCGTACATAGAGGGTTGTAATGTATCTGTCATTAAGTATATTTCACTTCCTCCCCTGTCGTACATAGAGGGTTGTAATGTATCTGTCATTAAGTATATTTCACTTCCTCCCCTGTCGTACATAGAGGGTTGTAATGTATCTGTCATTAAGTATATTTCACTTCCTCCCCTGTCGTACATAGGGGGTAGTAATGTATCTATCATTAAGTATATTTCACTTCCTCCCCTGTCGTACATAGAGGGTTGTAATGTATCTGTCATTAAGTATATTTCACTTCCTCCCCTGTCTTACGTAGGGGGTTGTAATGTATCTGTGATTAAGTATATTTCACTTCCTCCCCTGTCTTACATAGGGGGTTGTAATGTATCTGTCATTAAGTATATTTCACTTCCTCCCCTACCTTACATGGGGGTTGTAATGTATCTGTCATTAAGTATATTTCACTTCCTCCCCTACCTTACATAGGGGGTTGTAATGTATCTGTCATTAAGTATATTTCACTTCCTCCCCTACCTTACATAGGGGGTTGTAATGTATCTGTCATTAAGTATATTTCACTTCCTCCCCTACCTTACATAGGGGGTTGTAATGTATCTGTCATTAAGTATATTTCACTCCCTCCCCTGTCTTACATAGGGGTTGTAATGTATCTGTCATTAAGTATATTTCACTTCCTCCCCTACCTTACATAGGGGGTTGTAATGTATCTGTCATTAAGTATATTTCACTTCCTCCCCTACCTTACATAGGGGGTTGTAATGTATCTGTCATTAAGTATATTTCACTTCCTCCCCTACCTTACATAGAGGGTTGTAATGTATCTGTCATTAAGTATATTTCACTTCCTCCCCTGCCTTACATAGGGGGTTGTAATGTATATGTCATTAAGTATATTTCACTCCCTCCCCTACCTTACATAGGGGGTTGTAATGTATCTGTCATTAAGTATATTTCACTTCCTCCCCTACCTTACATAGAGGGTTGTAATGTATCTGTCATTAAGTATATTTCACTTCCTCCCCTGCCTTACATAGGGGGTTGTAATGTATCTGTCATTAAGTATATTTCACTCCCTCCCCTACCTTACATAGGGGGTTGTAATGTATCTGTCATTAAGTATATTTCACACCCTCCCCTACCTTACATAGGGGGTTGTAATGTATCTGTCATTAAGTATATTTCACTTCCTCCCCTGTCTTACGTAGGGGGTTGTAATGTATCTGTCATTAAGTATATTTCACTCCCTCCCCTGTTTTACATAGGGGTTGTAATGTATCTGTCATTAAGTATATTTCACTCCCTCCCCTGTCTTACATAGGGGGTTGTAATGTATCTGTCATTAAGTATATATCACTTCCTCCCCTACCTTACATAGCGGGTTGTAATGTATCTGTCATTAAGTATATTTCAATCCCTCCCCTACCTTACATAGGGGGCTGTAATGTATCTGTCATTAAGTATATTTCACTCCCTCCCCTACCTTACATAGGGGGTTGTAATGTATCTGTCATTAAGTATATTTCACTCCCTCCCCTACCTTACATAGGGGGTTGTAATGTATCTGTCATTAAGTATATTTCACTCCCTCCCCTACCTTACATAGGGGGTTGTAATGTATCTGTCATTAAGTATATTTCACTCCCTCCCCTACCTTACATAGGGGGTTGTAATGTATCTGTCATTAAGTATATTTCACTCCCTCCCCTACCTTACATAGGGGGTTGTAATGTATCTGTCATTAAGTATATTTCACTCCCTCCCCTCCCTTACATAGGGGGTTGTAATGTATCTGTCATTAAGTATATTTCACTCCCTCCCCTACCTTACATAGGGGGTTGTAATGTATCTGTCATTAAGTATATTTCACTCCCTCCCCTACCTTACATAGGGGGTTGTAATGTATCTGTCATTAAGTATATTTCACTTCCTCCCCTGTCTTACATAGGGGGTTGTAATGTATCTGTCATTAAGTATATTTCACTCCCTCCCCTACCTTACATAGGGGGTTGTAATGTATCTGTCATTAAGTATATATCACTTCCTCCCCTACCTTACATAGCGGGTTGTAATGTATCTGTCATTAAGTATATTTCAATCCCTCCCCTACCTTACATAGGGGGCTGTAATGTATCTGTCATTAAGTATATTTCACTCCCTCCCCTACCTTACATAGGGGGTTGTAATGTATCTGTCATTAAGTATATTTCACTCCCTCCCCTACCTTACATAGGGGGTTGTAATGTATCTGTCATTAAGTATATTTCACTCCCTCCCCTACCTTACATAGGGGGTTGTAATGTATCTGTCATTAAGTATATTTCACTCCCTCCCCTACCTTACATAGGGGGTTGTAATGTATCTGTCATTAAGTATATTTCAATCCCTCCCCTACCTTACATAGGGGGCTGTAATGTATCTGTCATTAAGTATATTTCACTCCCTCCCCTACCTTACATAGGGGGTTGTAATGTATCTGTCATTAAGTATATTTCACTCCCTCCCCTACCTTACATAGGGGGTTGTAATGTATCTGTCATTAAGTATATTTCACTTCCTCTCCTGTCTTACATAGGGGGTTGTAATGTATCTGTCATTAAGTATATTTCACTCCCTCCCCTACCTTACATAGGGGGTTGTAATGTATCTGTCATTAAGTATATTTCACTCCCTCTCCTACCTTACATAGGGGGTTGTAATGTATCTGTCATTAAGTATATTTCACTTCCTCCCCTGTCTTACATAGGGGGTTGTAATGTATCTGTCATTAAGTATATTTCACTCCCTCCCCTACCTTACATAGGGGGTTGTAATGTATCTGTCATTAAGTATATTTCACTCCCTCCCCTACCTTACATAGGGGGTTGTAATGTATCTGTCATTAAGTATATTTCACTCCCTCCCCTACCTTACATAGGGGGTTGTAATGTATCTGTCATTAAGTATATTTCACTTCCTCCCCTGTCTTACATAGGGGGTTGTAATGTATCTGTCATTAAGTATATTTCACTCCCTCCCCTACCTTACATAGGGGGTTGTAATGTATCTGTCATTAAGTATATTTCACTCCCTCCCCTACCTTACATAGGGGGTTGTAATGTATCTGTCATTAAGTATATTTCACTCCCTCCCCTGTCTTACATAGGGGGTTTTAATGTATCTGTCATTAAGTATATTTCACTTCCTCCCCTGTCTTACATAGGGGGTTGTAATGTATCTGTCATTAAGTATATTTCACTTCCTCCCCTACCTTACATAGGGGTTGTAATGTATCTGTCATTAAGTATATTTCACTCCCTCCCCTACCTTACATAGGGGGTTGTAATGTATGTCATTAAGTATATTTCACTCCCTCCCCTGTCTTACATAGGGGGTTTTAATGTATCTGTCATTAAGTATATTTCACTTCCTCCCCTACCTTACATAGGGGGTTGTAATGTATCTGTCATTAAGTATATTTCACTTCCTCCTCTACCTTACATAGGGGGTTGTAATGTATATGTCATTAAGTATATTTCACTTCCTCCCCTACCTTACATAGGGGGTTGTAATGTATCTGTCATTAAGTATATTTCACTCCCTCCCGGCCTTACATAGGGGGTTTTAATGTATCTGTCATTAAGTATATTTCACTTCCTCCTCTACCTTACATAGGGGGTTGTAATGTATATGTCATTAAGTATATTTCACTCCCTCCCGGCCTTACATAGGGGGTTTTAATGTATCTGTCATTAAGTATATTTCACTTCCTCCCCTACCTTACATAGGGCGTTGTAATGTATCTGTCATTAAGTATATTTCACTTCCTCCTCTACCTTACATAGGGAGTTGTAATGTATATGTCATTAAGTATATTTCACTCCCTCCCGGCCTTACATAGGGGGTTTTAATGTATCTGTCATTAAGTATATTTCACTTCCTCCCCTACCTTACATAGGGGGTTGTAATGTATCTGTCATTAAGTATATTTCACTCCCTCCCCTACCTTACATAGGGGGTTGTAATGTATCTGTCATTAAGTATATTTCACTTCCTCCCCTACCTTACATAGGGGGTTGTAATGTATCTGTCATTAAGTATATTTCACTCCCTCCCCTACCTTACATAGGTGGTTTTAATGTATCTGTCATTAAGTATATTTCACTCCCTCCCCTACCTTAAATAGGGGGTTGTAATGTATCTGTCATTAAGTATATTTCACTTCCTCCCCTACCTTACATAGGGGGTTGTAATGTATCTGTCATTAAGTATATTTCACTCCCTCCCCTACCTTACATAGGGGGTTTTAATGTATCTGTCATTAAGTATATTTCACTCCCTCCCCTACCTTAAATAGGGGGTTGTAATGTATCTGTCATTAAGTATATTTCACTTCCTCCCCTACCTTACATAGGGGGTTGTAATGTATCTGTCATTAAGTATATTTCACTCCCTCCCCTGCCACGTGTGTAATCTATCTTTCTCATTTTCTCATATAGGCAAAAGCTAATTTTCTTCTATATCCCGAAAACATCTGGGAAAAGTATTTATATCCGTGTATATGCATACTCAGACACAAACACACATATATATATATATTATATACACACACATATGTTTGTGTATGTGGGTGTGTACGCGCGTGCGCAGGTGTGTGTGTGTTTCCGCGAAATTAAAATTCTAAAGTAAACTTCCAGTCCGGCATTCAGTTGTTTTTAATATATATATATATATATATATGTGTGTGTGTGTGTGTGTGTGTGTGTGTGTGTGTGTGTGTGTGTGTGTGTGTGTGCGTGTGTGTGAGTGAGTGTGTGTATACATATAAATATATATATATATATGTGTATATGCATATATATATGTGTGTGTATGTGTGTGTGTGCAAACAGCCTCTTTAATCCATATCAGTAGAATTTATGTTGGCGTGTAAACATAACTGCAGAGGCTAATGTTTCCTGGTGATTACCCTTCATCAGTACCGTATACTGTTTACCTGCCAATTGTCAGATGTAGTGAAAATATATATTTTCTAAAATACACAGTGACTGATCGGCCTGATTTGCATATTAGCAGACTGGCCGATCAGTCAGATCTGCATATTAACAGATCCATTGATCAGCCAGATTTGCATATCAGCAGATAGGCCAGTCAGTTTCATCTATACCAGCAATTAATGGTCGGCTTTGCCATATTCAAATATCTAACAAATAATTTATCGCTCTACATGGCTGAATACAATAAATGTAATCTGAGGTTTTGAATATTAATAATAATATTCGATTCGTTTGCAATTACGCCAACAGCTTCTTTATATATATATATATATATATATATATATATATATAATTAACTAATTAATTTAATTAGAAAATTCTGTATTGGTTAATTATTTGTGTTTGTTTTATAAAATCTTGTCGAGAGCTTGTCATGATGATTATCGGAAATTAAAATATTTTCTTTGTCACACAGTTTGAATGACCCGCCAAAAACCGGGGGTTATTTCCCTTGCTGGAATTAACACGTGACAGCTTAGGATACGATACGCTGCATCTAGCAGCAACATTTAGCCTATCACCCCTGTTCTGGGTAGAACGAAAACCTGTTGAAAAACTGAATCCTCTATTCGATCATGAATACCACGAGCTTGCCAGTCACGTAAGTCTGATATTTGATTTCGGATTCAAAGAAACACTTTAAACGTATAATCGTTTGATTTATCCAGGTGTATTTTTCTCAACCTGTTAGTTCTATCGTTACTTTGGTATATTATTGTGTGTTAGATTTTCCCTACCACAATCTTCGATTTGTCAAGCTATTTAAACGTATGTTATTACTCTAAGGACCTACCTTATCGAGTGCTTTGCTAACTCATCATTTCATATAAGTAGGCCGTATTTGCTTGCAAACCGCCAGAGATTTGATTTTACTAAATTTCCAATCATATATATATATATATATATATATATATATATATATATATATATATATATATATATATATATATATATATATATTATATATATATATATATATATATATATATATATATATATATATTATGAAGAGAGAAGAAACATTTAGATATAATTAGTAATAAAATGTATCATACCTAAACTGCTCCTAGATTCCTCGACTACGTAGTTTCGTGGCATAAACAAAAACAATACATCATAAAGATGTAGATGCGTTCTTGAGACTAGTAAAATGAGGTATCCTCTTGATAAGTCGGCAGACCTCGCAAGGACTCTATATCTTTATGATGTATTGTTTTTGTTTATGCCACGAAACTACGTAGTCGAGGAATCTAGGAGCAGTTTAGATATGATACATTTTATTACTAATTATATCTAAATGTTTCTTCTCTCCTCATAATGTATTTTTAACTCTGATACTGGTTCAGTCTAGTTCAACCGGATTGGTCTGTCCCAGTCATTCATTGAGCAACATCGGTGAAGTTTACACCCTTAACTCACGGTTGGGTGCGGATGCATTCATGTATATGTGTGTGTCCGCATGTATCTGTGTGTTTCTAAATATATTGTTAATAACTCCCTCTGGTCGAGCAATCTTTGAAGTGTGGGGACTGCTGGAAAGCTTCCATTACTCATACTTCTCTCCTCCTTCACCACCTCTTCTACGGCTTCGATATAAATACCCCCACCGCCTCCGTGGTATTTTCTTCGGGGTTATAAGAGGCTTAGCTCTGTTTCTCGACCGTTATATCGCGTGACTATCTCCCCCTCCGCCTTTTGGGATTCTTTCTCACGTCGTGTAGACGCGTTCTTGAGACTAGTAAAATGAGGTATTCTCTTGATAAGTCGGCAGACCTCGCAAGGACTCTATATCTTTATGATGTATTGTTTTTGTTTATGCCACGAAACTACGTAGTCGAGGAATCTAGGAGCAGTTTAGGTATGATACATTTTATTACTAATTATATCTAAATGTTTCTTCTCTCTTCATAATGTATTTTTAACTCTGATACTGGTTCAGTCTAGTTCAACCGGATTGGTCTGTCCCAGTCATTCATTGAGCAACATCGGTGAAGTTGGCACCCTTAACTCACGGTTGGGTGCGGATGCATTCATGTATATGCGTGTGTCCGCATGTATCTGTGTGTTTCTAAATATATTATATATATATATATATATATATATATATATATATATATATATATATATATATATATATATATATATATATATATATATATATATATATATATATATATATATATATATATATATACATATATATATATATATATATATATATATATATATATATATATATATATATAAGGTAAAACAATGAAATAAAAATTCAAGTCATTAGAAATATACTTCACTGCTTTACGATCGTTTCTAGGTGATAATAATACATCGTACGCATATTTCGTTATCGGTCAATGTAGGGTTAGTATATACAAAATATATATATACAAAATATCAAATAAGGAATATATTTACCTACACGTATATCATCATCCGTTGTCAAAACCAATGAAAATTTTATTCAAAATCAATAGTAAATTGAGTTCTATGACCTTATTTGGAGGTAGCTGAAGAACAAATCAATCCAATGGATTTTTGCCATATGATGTTAAGATGAAATATAACTCACTTTAGTTGAGGTCATTGCCCTTTGAAAGGAATGGTTGAATGGTATTAAAAATAGAATTACTATAAAGAACCTATGAAGAAAAGGGATTGTTTTATTGATAGTGAAATGTAGATGGTGGAGTGAAGTTTAAAAAGGAATGTAAAAATTAAATGTTGAGTTGTGTTATATGGAATTTTTAGGTGAATATAAATAAGTAAATATAAAATATACAGAGATAACTAGGATAAATATAGATAGGTAAAGTAATATATATATAAGGAAAAAAGATGAAATCGAAAATGCAACTGGAGTCTTATTTAAAAATATATATATATATTTATTTTTGTTCCTTTACCGGTTTCGCAGTTCTTCTGCTTTTCAAAAGTAGAGTTGAGATGGAGGGTCTGTGTTTTTTCTCACATCTGGTTGCTCTTTGAATGTTTTATATGGAAAAAAGTGGCTCGAAACGCCATGTTTTTAGAGAAGTAATTTGAATGGTTGGTGAATAAGTATAATAAATTTCGCGCCAGTTCGCGTTACAAAGTTCTTCAAACAAAGGGGGGTGGGGGGCTCAGGTTGTTTTTTCATATATGAGTGAAGTTTGGTTGGTTGATGCAGTCACGTGAATAAGCACATCAGCTTTCGCGCCAGTTTGTTTGAATTTCTTTTTACTTAAAAAAAAGTGGCACACGAAGGCTTTATTTTTCGAGCCACTTTTTTCCATATAAAACAAGTAACATTCAAAGGCCAACCAGATGTGAGAAAAACCACAGACCCTCCATCTGAACTCTACTTTTGAAAAGCAGAAGAACTGCGAAACCGGTAAAAGAACCAAATAAATATATATATATTTTTTTTAAATAAGACTCCAGTTGCATTTTCGATTTCCTCTTTTTTCCTTATACTTTCACTCGTGTAGGACACCTCGGTTATTTTTCATTTTGTAAAAAAAACCTCACTTTATAATATATATATATATATATATATATATATATATATATATATATATACTGTATATATATATATATATATATATATATATATATATATATATATATATATATATATATATATATATATATATATGTATATATATATA
>OZ024742.1:345931092-345941893 GCA_964016885.1 Eledone cirrhosa
ACTCCTCTTCAGAAAATTGTGATCTTTTATAGAGGAAATATTCTTTATATTAAAGACCAAAAATTCCCTGAACCTAAGGAACAATTTATTCATTTGCTGTAGACATAGTTTGAACTCAACGTTTAAATATAAATTTAAAATGTAATATATAATTAATTAATTAATTCTATTAATATATTGAACCTATCGATAAATCATTAGATTCCTTCATTTTTTGACTGCTTTTACACTCAAGTAAAAAAAACTTTTCTCCCTAAATATAAATAAATATAATAGACTCTTCTAGAGAAATATACTGAAAGCTCTTAAAAAGGGAAAATATTTTTTGATAGTTTCTCCTATTTTCGAAAGTTTCTCTTTTGAAAGTTTCTTTTTCTTTCTCTTATGGATATAAAATACGTAGAAAATGTTATACTAAATTTATTAAACATATTATTATTTTAAAATTATAACTTGAAATATTCTATAATATTTTTAAAGTTATATTGTTTTAAAGTTATATTGCTTATAATTATATTTCCAAATCGTAATATAATTCTTTTGTATTTTATGTACTTCAATTATACTATGTACTGTATTTATATATCTATTTCTCTCTATGATGTGTGTATATATATATATGTGTGTGTATTGATATACATGTACATATATTTATGTGTGTATGGGTATCTCTATGTATATATATATGTGATGCATATCTACCTATTTGTGTGGGTACGTCTATGTATGTATATGTGGGAATTGTGTATATATATATGTGTGTATATGCATACAATTCGATTGCACTTAATTATAAGGATTATCCTAATGTTCGCGACAAATAAACATATATAATAACAGTCATAACTACATAACAGGTAATCTTATTAAATATAAACTTATATAAAAAACATTTGTATAATAACATAAAGTGTGTATCTTAACAATTGTAACATTTATATAACTAAATAACGTAATTTTCCTTCACGCTGCTTTGATATTACATAGAAATGATTTTCTCTGATTTTATAAGATTCCTATATCTTAAATTAAAAAATCCTTTATATTTTGTATGTATATATTATATACGTAGATAGATATGTATATATGTTTATACGTGTGTATATATATTTATATGTATGTATATTTGCGTGTGTATATGTGTTATATTCTTCTAATAATATATAGATTTTTAATAATATATAGTCTTAATAATAATATATAGATTTCTTAATATATAGATCTAAATTTTTAATGTATTGATCTCAATATTTTAATTGATTAACTAAACATTTCATCATATTTAAACAATGGTTAAAATTCTCATATTATATATGAATCTTCTATTCATGATTATTTACATTTCTAATTTCATTTATTCATTTCATCTCAAATGTTAAGATAACTCAACAACCTATCACTTAGAGTTTTCGCTCTCTCTCTCCTTTCTCTTTCTCCTCTCTCTCTCTTCTTTTTCTTTTTTCTCTTTCTTTTTTCTCTCTATTGTTCTACTCTCTCTCTGTCTCTTTCTCTTTCTCCGTAACCCAACGGCTTATTTAAAAATATCCAATACTAACTTACCTAATAGTATAATTAAAGATATAACTCCACTATCCCGGAGCTTTCAACAGTAATGGTTCCATTCTTTAACGGTATGTAAATATTTATTCATAAAACTGCTCTATATTATATTTTATCTAATGAAAGCACACCATAATTTAACTTGGTGTCCTTGAAATATGTATAATGAAATAAATATGGTTTTATAAGTATAGTTTCCATTTGTTAATATCGTACATATATATATATATAAATTTATATGTGTGTGTGTCTGTGTGTGTGTATATATGTATATATTTAAGTTAACGAGGTATCGTTATTACTTTCAATAAACCCTATTGTACAGCCGATTCGTGTTATTTTTCACTCATTTACTACACACACACACACACACACACACACACACACACACACACACACACACACACACACACACATATATAAATATATATATATATATATATATATATATATGTGTGTGTGTGTGTGTGTATTTAAGTTAACGAGGTATCGTTATTACTTTGAATAAACCCTATTGTACAGCCGATCCGTGTTATTTTTCACTCATTTACTACACACACACACACACACACACACACACACACACACACACACATATATATATATATATATATATATACACATATATACACACACACACAAACACACACATATATATATACACACATATATATACACACACACAAACACACACATACACATATATACATATATACACACATATACACACACACACATGCACACACACATATACATATATATGTATATATACATATATATATATATTTATAAATATATGTATGAATATATATTTATATGTGGAATCTTGCATATATATGTATATATGTGTGTATGTGTGTGTGTGTCTGTGTATGCATGCATATATATGTGTGTGTATATATATATGTGTGTGTGTGTGTACCTTGTTCAGTAAATTAGTTTATGGCAGCAATGGGATCAGCTCTAAGTGTTATAACAGAATACAAATAGTTTGGAAATGATATTGGAGATTCACTTTAAAATAGTTTTATTGCATATCGAACGTTACATGTGATTCGTAGATGATTGTTTCTAGGTCTTTCGATCTAACCCCAGTATCGATCTGCTCATCCGACTTGTGGATTCAAATCAAAACATTTTTATTTCCGATGAATTATGTTATAACATAATTGTTTCTACTTTTGGCAGTAGGCCAGCAATTACCCAGTGCATTACTGGTACTTTATTTTATCGACCCCGTAAGGATGAAAGGCAAAGTTAACATCAGCGGGATTTGAACTCAGAATGCAAGGGCCGTAACTCTATGCGTCAAAGCATGGCGTCCGACCCTCTACCGATACTGCCAATCCACCGAACATCTACTATATAAATTGGAAGTGGTAGGATGTTGTATATTTAAGTAAGTAGGTGTAGTCGGATAAATGTCGAAATAGCTTGGTGGAATGCAGCGAAAATGTACACAGTTATGCAGAATGATCCAAGGAGGCGTTGGGTCGAGTTTCAAGCTACTAGCTTCCATGGTTACGGAGAAAATCTATGAAACAGGAATTTCCCATTCAAATTGAACTGAGAGTAAACTGTGAACGCAGAAGTAAATATTTCGAGAAACGTTGCAAGCGAAGGAAAACAGGAAGACGATATTTTGGTTCGTGAAGACGTTCCCTGGCAATGAACGGAAAAAAAGCGAGAATAATACGTCGTTATGTAGTGCGAGAAGAACAATTTCATGCAAAGACAAGACCAAGTTTATGGTGTAAATGGAGTCGTTAGACTAATATTCTATTTAAAATAACAGAATGATTTCCAGCGCCGGAGTTTAAGAATGATGTAAATAAAATTGAAAACGAAAATGACAGAGGTTATTAAAATAGTAAAAGTAAATAGTGAAGATTTAGGCCAGTACATATGTATGCCCCGACGGACATACACATACATACGCCCACACAAATACATACACACCCACGCATACACACATGCACACATACACACACACGCACGCACGCACGCACGCACGCACGCACGCACGCACGCACGCACGCATGCGCGTATGCATAAACCTTATGCATTTCTACAGTATTTTCCCCAAACTTAAGACATTGGTTACTTATGTACTCCAGATGGTCATGGGCACTTTCATTTTTCCAGATATTGATTATAGGGCCTCCCGGCAGATAACCCCCTTTAACCACTTCCTTAGAGTCGACTGAAGCACTGCAGTGCAATGCAACAAAACGTCATAACTTCTGGAGTTCGCAACCGATTTTCACAAAACTTGACACATGGGCTACGTTTGTCCTACAGATGAATGTGAACTCTCAAAATTGGCACATATTGAGTAGGAGACTCCTGGGGGCAGGAACCCCCTTTTGGAAAAAGCCGATGATTTTGTAAAAGTATAGTTTTCGAAGCAGCACTGAAGTATTGACATAAATGGTATACACAACTGCTATTTAATACACGAGCAACGCCGGGTACCTCTGCTAGTTATATAATATAATCTATATTATACTAACAGCGTTGTCTGTCTTTCGTCTGTCCGTCACGCTCATGTTATGTAGAGATAGGGAAGCGCCAAGGGAAAAATATGTACTTAAATAGAGAGAGAAAAGGAACATCCTTTGTTTAGAGTGAGAGGGAAAGAGAGAGAGAGAGTGTGTGCGTGAGCGCGCGCGCGCGCGCGTGTGTGTGTGTGTGTGTGTGTGTGTGTGTGTGTGTGTGACAGAAAGCAGCAGAAGATGTCGCCCTCATCTGGTATAATATATAATATTATATAATATTACATCATATTGGCAGTATCAGTAGAGGGTCTGACGCCATGCTTTATAGCAAAGAGTTACGGCCTTTTATGGTCTGAGTTCAAATCACGCCGAGGTTAACTTTGCCTTTCATCCGTACGAGGTCGATAAAATAAAGCACCAGTCACGTACTAGGTAATTGCTGGCCTTGTGCCAAAAGTAGAAATAATTATATTATATATTATACTATATATAATACATGTCGTTGCAATGGCTTAAAATATCTCTACTTTAACCGTTTTCAATCACTGAAATAATTGTATTCGTCTTTCTTTCTTGTTCCTGCATTCGAAATAATATTTCCGTTTTGTCAACTTTTCATTCTATCTACATTGACTTTGTTTTTGGTGGTTTCGATAGATTCTTTGTTTTTCTTGGGATTGTGTTGTCGCAGTTCTTCGAAACTATTCCCTATAATTATTTCTAGTGCTGTTTACTTGCTAGCAGTTATAGTGTTGTAAGTTACTAATGCAGCTATAGGGTCTGGGCAACCCATCGCTTTAAAAGTGAATTATGCAACCTATGGTGTGTGGCTGAAGAATTAATCATTGTTTCATGTATTGTCACCTCGGATCTGTGTCATATATATATATATATATATATATATATATACTATATTATATTTTGAGATTAAACTCTCAGTCGTTTACAATTAATAAGCTCCAAGAAAGGGGCATTTCCGAGCAGTTAAATACATTAATATATATGATAAACACAAAATGTGTTTGCATTGTAACAGACAAAGTTAGCTATCAATGAAATAAACTAATTAAAGTGAATACGATTTGTCTGTCTCGATATAAGTCAATAAAGACAAGCTTATATTGGCAAAGGCCGTGATTCCTGCACAAATTTAAATTTCAAAATCCAAACCCGCTCCGTAGATGAATTTGAACTTCGAAACCCAAATATGTTTCGCAACGATGGTACATAAATTGAAAAATAAAGAGAATCGAAATGGAATTGAAATAAAGAGTGAAATATCCAAATCTTCTGTGCTTATCGACAGGAATCCAGTAAAATTAGTACGTTTCACCATCAAAAATTTTGCAGGTCTGACTACACGTGTGTGTAGCCAGGCCAAACTAGCCGTCCCGCATTCCCGGTGCTAGAAATAACAGCCGTTTATACGGGATTAAAGATCAACTCTACAGTTAAGGAGCAATATACTTTTTATTTCAATTCCATTTCGATTCTCTTTATTTTTCAATTCATGTACCATCGTTGCGAAACATATTTGGGTTTCGAAGTTCAAATTCATCTACGGAGCGGGTTTGGATTTTGAAATTTAAATTTGTCCAGGAATCACGGCCTTTGCCAATATAAGCTTGTCTTTATGGACTTATATCGAGACAGACAAATTGTATTCACTTTAATTAGTTTATTTCATTGATAGCTAACTTTGTCTGTTACAATGCAAACACATTTTATGTTTATCATATATATTAATGTATTTAACTGCTCGGAAATGCCCCTTTCTTGGAGCTTATTAATTGTAAACGACTGAGAGTTTAATCTCAAAATATAATATAGTATATTGCTCCTTAACTGTAGAGCTGATCTTTAATCCTGCATAAACGGCTATTATTTCTACTACCGGGAATTCGGGACTGCTAGTTTGGCCTGGCTACACACACGTGTAGTCAGACCTGCAAAATTTTTGATGGTGAAATGTACTAATTTTACTGGATTCCTGTCGATAAGCACAGAAGATTTGGATATTTCACTTTTTATTTCAATTCCATTTCGATTCTCTTTATTTTTCAATTCATGTACCATCGTTGCGAAACATATTTGGGTTTCGAAGTTCAAATTCATCTACGGAGCGGGTTTGGATTTTGAAATTTAAATTTGTGCAGGAATCACGGCCTTTGCCAATATAAGCTTGTCTTTATGGACTTATATCGAGACAGACAAATTGTATTCACTTTAATTAGTTTATTTCATTGATAGCTAACTTTGTCTGTTACAATGCAAACACATTTTGTGTTTATCATATATATTAATGTATTTAACTGCTCGGAAATGCCCCTTTCTTGGAGCTTATTAATTGTAAACGACTGAGAGTTTAATCTCAAAATATAATATAGTATATTGCTCCTTAACTGTAGAGCTGATCTTTAATCCCGCATAAACGGCTGTTATTTCTAGCACCGGGAATGCGGGACGGCTAGTTTGGCCTGGCTACACACACGTGTAGTTAGACCTGCATAATTTTTGATGGTGAAATGTACTAATTTTACTGGATTCCTGTCGATAAGCACAGAAGATTTGGATATTTCACTTTTTATTTCAATTCCATTTCGATTCTCTTTATTTTTCAATTCATGTACCATCGTTGCGAAACATATTTGGGTTTCGAAGTTCAAATTCATCTACGGAGCGGGTTTGGATTTTGAAATTTAAATTTGTCCAGGAATCACGGCCTTTGCCAATATAAGCTTGTCTTTATTGACTTATATCGAGACAGACAAATTGTATTCACTTTAATTAGTTTATTTCATTGATAGCTAACTTTGTCTGTTACAATGCAAACACGTTTTGTGTTTATCATATATATTAATGTATTTAACTGCTCGGAAATGCCCCTTTCTTGGAGCTTATTAATTGTAAACGACTGAGAGTTTAATCTCAAAATATAATATAGTATATTGCTCCTTAACTGTAGAGCTGATCTTTAATCCCGCATAAACGGTTATTATTTCTACTACCGGGAATTCGGGACGGCTAGTTTGGCCTGGCTACACACACGTGTAGTCAGACCTGCAAAATTTTTGATGGTGAAATGTACTAATTTTACTGGATTCCTGTCGATAAGCACAGAAGATTTGGATATTTCACTTTTTATTTCAATTCCATTTCGATTCTCTTTATTTTTCAATTCATGTACCATCGTTGCGAAACATATTTGGGTTTCGAAGTTCAAATTCATCTACGGAGCGGGTTTGGATTTTGAAATTTAAATTTGTCCAGGAATCACGGCCTTTGCCAATATAAGCTTGTCTTTATTGACTTATATCGAGACAGACAAATTGTATTCACTTTAATTAGTTTATTTCATTGATAGCTAACTTTGTCTGTTACAATGCAAACACGTTTTGTGTTTATCATATATATTAATGTATATATATATATATATATATATACATATAAATACACACACACACGCACGCACACACACACACACATACACACAAACATATATATATATATATAATACCTATATATATTGAGAAGTGCGCTAGCACACATACAGATATACCTTTATCATACATTCGGCTACTAGTGGATTTCTTTGTCGGCCGAAACCGCGGTATAATAACTAAATTTACTAAGAATAATGTAAGTGAAATTGCGTTTGCCTTTAATCTACTTTTGCTTACTCTGCTTTTTTTTAATAAATATAAATATTATATTCCTCTATATTGTATAAATATTATTATATCTTAATATTGTATAAATATTATTATATCTTAATATTGTATAAATATTATTATACCTTATGTGACGTGTCCCCTGTATAAATTTGATTGTGAATTCTGACGCTACTACTGTGACTGAATGATTTATCACAGATATCACACTGATATGGCTTCTCTCATGTATGAATACGTTTGTTAGTAGTTTTACTTTCTTTAATATGAGTATGTATACGTACATACATATATGTATGCAGACGTACAGTAGTATGTATATACATACATGCACATATATATATATGTACGTATGGGTTTACCGAACATTTATTATAATGCTCGGTTTGTTTGTAAACAAACAGCCCGAATTATTAGCCGTACAGTGTTCGGCAACCATCGTTGCCATTTTGTTCAACACTGACAAAGGAACGATGAACTAGTTTCTAGTTTATTAGCTGTCAGCAGCACCGCATACCTTCCTGTCAATTGATTGAACGTTTGAAAGTATATACTTTCCTTATGCATATTAACGGCTGAGTAGCCTAATTTGCATATCGAGTGAGTTAGTCGGCCGGGCGTACCGAAAACGATCCAGATAAATAAACAAGTTTTGTGTTTCGGATACCTAAATATGGAATGTTACGCGATGGGGCCCCCCACAGCCTCGGCGGACAGGATAGAGAAGGCGTTCCCGCGGAGGACGGGAAGGGAGACGCACTGGAAAAGCCACTCCAACTCGCGGGGCTCACACCTGCGGCTGGCCAGCTCAGTGCCTATGGTGGTGAGTAGGGAGGTAGCCCTGGGGCCGAGGACACCAGAAGTCTCCACTGCCAAGGGTACAACCGCAAACCTGTCGGAGAGCGACCGGTATTTGAAGAGCTTGGCCTCCTCAGCCCGACGTGCAGCAGAACCTGGGTTAGTGGCAGACTGCACCAGGTTGCGGCTGCAGAAAGTGTCGGTATAAATATTATTATACCTTAATATTATATAAATATTATTATACCTTAATATTATATAAATATTATTATACCTCAATATTGTATAAATATTATTATACCTTAATATTGTATAAATATTATTATACCTTAATATTATATAAATATTATTATACCTCAATATTGTATAAATATTATTATACCTTAATATTGTATAAATATTATTATACCTTAATATTGTATAAATATTATTATACCATAATATTGTATAAATATTATTATACCTTAATGTTGTATAAATATTATTATACCTCAATGTTGTATAAATATTATTATACCTTAATGTTGTATAAATATTATTATACCTCAATGTTGTATAAATATTATTATACCTTAATATTATATAAATATTATTATACCTTAATGTTGTATAAATATTATTATACCTCAATGTTGTATAAATATTATTATACCTTAATGTTGTATAAATATTATTATACCTCAATGTTGTATAAATATTATTATACCTTAATATTATATAAATATTATTATACCTTAATGTTGTATAAATATTATTATACCTCAATGTTGTATAAATATTATTATACCTTAATGTTGTATAAATATTATTATACCTCAATATTATATAAATATTATTATACCTTAATGTTGTATAAATATTATTATACTTCAATGTTGTATAAATATTATTATACCTTAATATTATATAAATATTATTATACCTTAATGTTGTATAAATATTATTATACCTCAATGTTGTATAAATATTATTATACCTTAATGTTGTATAAATATTATTATACCTCAATGTTGTATAAATATTATTATACCTTAATGTTGTATAAATATTATTATACCTCAATATTGTATAAACGATGATCTGAAAATTTGAATTTTAGTACTTAATGTTTATTGATCTTTTTATGACATCATTGGGTCGAATATTTATTTCGATCTATATTCTGTGATACTTGTTGTTCCCTTAATAAGTTAATTTTGATGGAGTTTTGATGCATTTTGATTGAGTTTTGATGCATTTGGTAAACTATTTTTAGTTTTTCTCTGAACCTCCAGCCATTTTAACTATAATTGAACTGACCACCTTTTTAAAGCAAAGAACTCGTGGGTTTTATATGAACATGCGTTGGCTTTGATATCAACACAAGTCAATACATTCGAATCCCTTGTATAGGTTTATTTATCTGTTAAACAATGCTTACAGAGGACGAATTGTCTTGATTTACTAATTAACTAATTTAGTTATGGTAAATAGTATTTTTTTCTTTATCCTTCGAAACTGCGGTATAAGCAACTATGATTGGATTTAGTAATTATAATGTAAATAAAATTATGTTTGCTTTAAATGTATATTTGCTTACTTTACATTATTTTATTAAATATAAGGCGGTAAATTGGCAGTATCGGTAGAGGGTTGGACATCATGCTTTGGACGCCATGCTTTGACGCATAGAGTTACGGCCTTTGCCATTCTGAGTTCAAATCCCGCCTAGGTTAACTTTGCCTTTCATCCTTACGGGGTCGATAAAATAAAGTACCAGTAATGCACTGGGATAATTGCTGGCCTTGTGCCAAAAGTAGAAACAATTATTTTATTAAATATAAATATTATTATGCCTCAATAATATTCTGTAAATGATGCTCCGAAATTTTGGATTTTAGCCTTTAATGTTTAGTGATCTTTTTCTGGATCGAGATAATTTACTTCGATCTATATTTTGTGAAACACATATACCGTATATGTGGTTAAGGGAAATTGGATGTGATCTACACATGCATATTCATATGTGTGAACAGAAATGTGAATGTACTTATATTTTTTTATTTATTATTGGTTTTGATGTATTTTTTATTTTTGTTTTGTGATTTGTTGTGGGTTTTTTTAAGTTTAGAATTTTTTGAAATTTACGTTACAAAAGAATTTCATAGACATTCCTACTTCTACAAATAAATGGAGAGACTTGGCATCAGCACGCCCATTATTATTACTATGTATACTAATATACTCTTGCTTGCCTATCATTTCATATGATACAGATATAAATATATACGTCAC
>OZ024742.1:345942093-345947093 GCA_964016885.1 Eledone cirrhosa
CATCCTGGTTCCTTACCACATTTCCTTCGTTATATATATATATATATATATATATATATGGTAATAATAATAAATGTGTAGACTAAAACCCCCGTTAAGGGTAAAAGCAGCGATTCTGTCCTTATATATATATATATATATTATGTGTGTGTGTATATATATATATATATATATATATATATATATATATATATATATTAATAAGAGGAATTCCAACTTTGTCTGATTTACTCGTTTTATTTACAATCCTTTAAAATATATATAATGGTATTATAATGAAATAGTATGATAGAATATTAAATTCTAAGTGTTAATTGAACAAGTACTTTCATGCTTTCGCAATCCTTCAGGTTCATGATATGTGGTGACAGTCGAGTTTGCAATTTTCAACTGTAATGAGATGGGTAAATTTCCTACCTTTTATACATTTTTATACAGAGAAAAGTGGCTCCAGAATGCAAAGCCCTGTGAAATGTATTTTGGACCAATCAGTGTGTAGTTTCACTGAATTACTACAGCTGATTGGTTTAAGCGTCACGGCTGGTTGAGCATGCCAACGACCAATAGTCATATCCAACGTATCAATTGTTTTGCTTTTTGAAGTGATGAAAATAGCATTTTCTATTAATCATCATCATCAACATCACTTTTATTATTATTATTATTGTTGTTGTTGTTGTTGTTGTTGTTAGTGGTCGTGGTCATAGTGGTAGTAGAAGTAATACCCCTAGGCGTTATTATTGTTCATTTAGCTTGGGTTTGAATTTATCAATAAAATTCTTTTCTTTGATTTTTCTCTTGATTTCACTTGGGCTGTGTAATTTGTAGAATGGGAATATTATAAATATTCCCTGACCACATGTTGCCAGGTGGCCGCTTAGGGGTATCTGACGGACATTTGGGTCTCTGATTTGTTGACGGTGTACCCGTGCACGTTCCGATAGTGCATTTCCAGTTTGACCGACATATAGTTCTTCACAATTCGGGCATTTAATGCAGTAAATTAGATTTCTGCTTTTGCAGTTCATATTTGCATTTGGGAATATTTTTCCAGTCTTTGTTTTCATATATTGACCGGCGTGTATGGATTGACATGTGCCGCATCGATTATCATTGCATTTAGATACAGTGAATGATTGGTCTTTGTTGTTAAGGTCAAACTTTGCTTTTGTTAGTAATTGCTTCAAATTTTAATTCTTTACTTTGAGCAATGATCGGTAGGTTTGCTTTGGCAGTGTTGAAGATATTCTGGTGACATGGGTTGTGTGTCATTATAAATGGTATGACCAGTTCTTGGTTTCTTCTTCTTTGGGTTGTTCTAAGCTGTTGTATAGGTATTTTTATAGCCCGCTGTATGCCATTTTCTATAAGTAGAGATGGGTATTTTTGTTTGAGCAAAAATTCTCTTAGTTCTGTTAGGCGTTTGTACCTGGTATTCGTATCTTCTACAATGGTACAAATTCTTCTGGCTAGGCAGTATGGGATGTTGCGTTTTGTATGAGGTGGATGGCACGACTTAAAATTCAGATATTGATGGGTGTCTGTGTGTTTATAATATATATCCGTGGTAATGGTGGTGTCGTTTTTTATTATCATTATATCTAGGAATGGTAATTTGGTCCTACTCATCTCTTTTGTGAATTGGAGAGATGGGTGTAGGTTATTCAGGAGGATATTGATCTCATCCAGAGTATCTAGAGATTCTGTCCAGATGATGAAACAGTCGTCAAGGTATCTCTTCCAAGATTTTTCAATGTACTTTCTAAAGTCAGTACTATATTTTTCCTCTATTTCTTGGTAGAGTTGTTGTTCTAAGTATCCCATTACAGAGTTCGCGTAAACGGGAGCAAACTTCGTTCCCATCGCTGTGTCTCTAATTTGGATGTAATTCTTTCCATTGAAGAAGAAAGTGTTGTTTTCCAGAATAAGTTTAACTGCGTCTAATATAAATGGCGCTGTGAATCTAATGGGAATCACTTCTCTATGTTTTCCCACCCAGTATTTAACCGCCTTTATTCCTAAATCATGTGTAATGTTGGTGTAAAGGCTTACCACATCAAAACTGAGTAGAAGTGAATTCGTTTCCGTGGTTTTGGGAAGATGGGACAGGAAGTCGATATCATCCCGGATAAAACTGGGTATGTGAATACATAGTGGTTTCAAAATAATGTCAACAAAATTGCTTAGACGGTGAGTGGGGCATGTTGGACCAGCTATAATAGGTCTAAGTTTTAAGTCTTTTGGGTGTAATAATTTAATGTACTCACTGTTTTGTTCTCTTACTGCCAGTTGTATTTCTTTTGATTTGTGAACTTTCGGTAGGCCAACAGGTTGCTGGGTTTCGGCTCAAAATTGGTGATGTAGTCTCTTTCCTTATCAGTAAATGAGTTGTGGTATTTTGAAGCCAGGTTGTTGATCTTCTTCATGATGTTGTGGTCTATATTTGACGGTATTTCATGATAGAATGTTGTGTCTTTCAGTTGTTTCTCAACCAAATCCTTGTAGTATTCAGTATCCATTATAACAACTGCACCCCCTTTATCTGCTTGTTTAATTATTATTGTTTTATCATTTTGTATACGTTTAAGTGCAGACATTTCTGATTTGGTAATGTTTGGCCTAACATTAGTATTATGTCTAAGAGGAAATTTAGACAGGATGTCAATGTATTGGTCGAGATAGATATTTCTTCCTTTTGGCGGAGGGAAATTTGATTTATTCTTTACTAGTGATTCATCACTCTCATTATTTTTATCAGCGAAGAATTCTACAAGACGTAATTTTCGACAGAATTCTTGGGTATCCTCCTTCAGTTCTTGGTGGTTGATTGTTGGATTCGGTGTGAATTTCAGTCCTTTTGACAGAATTTGCATTTCATCATTGTCAAGATCTCTTTTAGATAAATTAATTATTTTAGGATCTACGTGTACAGCTGTTTTGGGTATGTTTCCTCCTGGAGTTTTTCTTTTTCCTGTTTTTGTTGTCCTGACGTTAAAAAATGAATTTTTCTCTGTTCAGGATTTATATTCCTGTTGGTGTTCGCTTGATGAACTTTTGGTCGTGATATTATATTTGGTTTCGTTATGTATTTTGTCCTATTTTTGGTATTCTGTATATTATTTTTCTTCCTGTTAGCATTATTTTTAACAATCTGGGAAAATGACCTAGGTTTGCTTTCAGGTTTAGATCGTTTTTTCGTCCAGTTTCTTGTGGGCAATCTCTGTTGAGATCTTGAGAGTGATCTGGTTATTCTACGTTTTGTTTCCACATTCCTTGTTGGTAGTCTCTGTTGAGATCTTGAGAATGATCTCCTGGTTTTACTACTTCTCATGGTCTGGTCAAAGGAATACCTATCGTGTTTGTGCTTTTTGTTCATGTTGTGTGCGATAGGGTGTTTTTGTAGAAAAAGCGAAGAGTTATTACCGTAGTTCTTCTTTGATTCAAGGTAAGGTGAGTGTTTGTGTTGGCACGTGTTCTGGCGTATGTTGTGTTGATGAGATTGTCCACTTTTAATGCTTTTTCTCAGGGTTCCAGAGTCTTTACCGTAATTTGCAGCATATTCATCGAGAAATAATTGTTTCTGCTGCCATACCTTTCTTGATTTGTTTTCTTCTTTTGAGATATCTCTGATCCATAGTTCTCGTAGTTTTTTCAGCTATAATACCAGTCGTTAGCTTTGAAATTTCAACTTCAATTTGGTCATCAATAGCTTCATATTACATTATTCTTAGTAAATTTAGTTATTATACCGCGGTTTCGGCCGACAAAGAAATCCACTGGTGTGGATGGGGTGGGGGTAGTGGGACGGGGTGTATTTTTGTTATATATACATATATATATATATATATATATATATATATATATATATATATATATATATATATATTAGAATTGGTGCTCTGAAATAGCGATATATATATGAGTGTATATATAGTGTATTTTGCAATACACTGTATGCTTAATTAAAAGCATTTGGAAGATCTTACGCTATTGTTTTAGAGTAGTGACAGTCTCACTTACTTTAAATTTTCAGTAAATAGGGGAGATAAAGCTGACAGAGCTCTGTTTCGTACTTTTTGGTACTTATCAAAGCTAAGTACTCCACCTGTTTGCTGAAAATCATGAGTGTTTGTTTCTTATAGAATTCTAGTAATTCTAATTTTTAATTTCTGCTTGACCGGCAACCGCTCTGTATAATCAGTTCCTGATTATTACTAGAATTCTATAAGAATCAAACATTCATGATTTTCAGCAAACAGGTGGAGTACTTAGCTTCGATAAGTACCAAAAGGTACGAAACAGAGCTCTGTCAGCTTTAGCTCCCCTGTTTGCTGAACATTTAAAGTAAGTGAGACTGTCACAACTCTAAAACAATAGCATAAGGTCTTCGAAATGCTTTTAATTAAGCATACAGTGTATTGCAAAATACACTATATATACATTCATATATATATATATATATATATATATATATATATATATATATATATATATATATATATATATATATATATATATATATATATATATATATATATGGGCGTTCGGCCAACCCCCTGTATCGTGAAAAGAAAATCTTTTTCGGCGAAATTATTGGATTTTTCCAAATTTAAAGGTTTCTTAGGAGCTTTCAATGTTTATTTTAGGTTTTGCCGTCTGAAGAGCTCAGGCTATCCTAATTGATAGCCCTCAGTGAAATACGAAGTTTTAAATAAACCTGAATCAATTGGATATGGCCGCCGATCTTTTATTGATATATAATGCTCTGTCTTGTACGAGTTATACAGGTCGTTGACCGCTTCTTTTTATCTACTTCAAAACCGACAGACTATGGTATGATCCAGACATCCGTATTCTGTTAACCCCATACTCTCTCTCTATCTATCTATCTCTTTCTCTCTCTCTCTCTCTATATATATATATATATATATATATATATATATATATATATATTAAAATCGAAGATTCGGCTGTAGCCAAGCTAGCGGAATACCACCAGG
>OZ024742.1:345954593-345967093 GCA_964016885.1 Eledone cirrhosa
TATAGCAGGTTTGAGGCAATCACAAATTACTCCATAAAGCGATATGTTAATACAATACCGTCCAGAGTAAACACAACAGTTAAAACGTGTGACACCAAGAAAAACGACCGAAGGCAGTGGCCATATTTATACCACAACCACGATAAATACAGAAAGGTTGAACACCTACCTGGACCTACTCATATTGATTAAAATCGATATAATCGATAAAAATCAGAGACAGGTTTCTGGGACCTCTGAAAGTTATATAACAAGTTGCATAATGTCCATGCAATACACGTGTGCTCTTCCACGATGGAACCGGAGATCCCTTCATCGGCAGGCTTTGTTCCTTACGTCCAAATTTCGGTCTGACAATAGAGGCATTTTCGTCATAGTAATAATCTTACCTGTGTTAACACGTGACCTATTCCAAAGGAGGAAGATCATGCTGGCCGAAATTGTGGCGGTTGTTTACAGGGTGTGAAAACAAGGGACTTTCACCGCCTCAATACAAGAGCTCTTAACTAGTGTTTTAGCGTTATCGATCACCTATATGAATCTAGGACCATACGGTAGAGGGTCGGACGCCATACTTTGCAGCAAATAGTCATGGCCCTTTATGGTCTGAGTTCAAATCCCACCGAGGTTAATTTTTCCTTTCATCCTTACGGGGTCGACAAAAATAAAGTACCAGTAATACACTAGGGTAATTGCTGGCCTTGTGCCAAAAGAAGAAACAATTATAGTAAGGAATGAATCGAAGTTATATATATATATATATATGCGCGTGTGTGTGTGAATACATATATATATATATATATATATATATATATATATATATATATATATATATATATATATATATATATGTGTGTGTGTGTGTGTGTGTGTGTGTGTGTGTGCATGTATATATATATATATATATGTATAAAAAGCCACAGTATGACCCTCAATAAAAACATAGGGAAATGGAATTGTGAAGTGTGAGGTCGTCTACTGCTCCCTAAATCTGGGTACATCCCTCCTTTAAAATCACATACAAAGCCAACTATATGCAGCTTTACCCCTCCAATTCTGGGTGAGATAACATGTGAATTGTGCAAAAAAAATCTGCAAATCAACCTCTGGTCTTAAAAGGCATATGAGGGTACATAAGGATAACATCCCTGAAACTGACCCAATCAATCCATTAGAGGGAACATTGTTTGTCTGTCACATTTGCTGCACACAGCGTAAATCAGCAGCTGGACTTAAAAGTCACATAAGAGACCATGAACGGACGTTTGGAGTGGGTGGCGGTCGATGTGGGTGCTTAGAGGAACAGCAATCAGCTGCAAAGATGAATCATGTATATATATATATATATATATATATATATATATATATATATATATAATAAAGTAACTAAGTCAAATATTTAAAGTTTGGCTTCGTTATATACTCAAAAATAAAAAAATAATATATATATATATGCATGCATGGTGATTGCTTCATCTTTGCAGATGATTTCCGTTCCTCTAAGCACCCCCATCGACCGCCACCCACTCCAAACGTATATATATATAATATATATATAATATATATATATATATATATATATATATATATATATATATATATATATATATATATATATATATGGAGAGGGACCGTGTATATATATGTGTGTGTGTGAGTATATATATATAGAGAGAGTGAGTAATATAGATAGATAGATAGATAGATAGATAGATAGATAGATAGATAGATAGATAGATAGATAGATAGATAGATAGATAGATAGATTTCTTTATTTGCCACAAGGGTGCACAAGAAAAGGGGACAATACAAAGACACATGCCGGGGATTTTACATACAGTCGTGTAAAAATATTATTAAAAGAGACGAATTTAATAATCGAAATCCCCAATAGGGGGGAGGCGTTACAAATGGGTTGTTTAATACCCCGTCGATAGAACAACCCTCAACTCCAGGAGCGTGTTGTGCAAGTCCTCCTTTCTTCCTTTTCCTCTCTTCTTCGACTTACAGGTTTATATACAGAGAAAGCCCAATCACTCGGGCCATTTTTGCTACATTCACCCACCTCTCAGTAAATTTATTGGGGTGCAGTGCCTCTCCCTCCATTCTGATTCTCCTTCTAAAGTGGTACCTAAAGAAGGGAATGAGTTGTCCGGAGAGAAAGGCATGTGTCCTCAGTCCTCTCAATCTCAGTACGACGACGTGCTCGGAGAATTAGATAGATAGATGTGTAAATTCTCGACTGCGTATATCTCTGTATATGTATATATACGCTATTTTGGTTTAGCTTTCATGTACTAATTAATAATGCAAATCGTTTAAAAATGTCAACAATATAGTAATCATGTAAGAGTGGCAAAAAAAATGAGCTATTATTAAAAGAGACAACGTATTACTGTGTAATATATAGAATAGGTTAGGATCATATTGTAATTAATATACATCAAACAGAAAAACAAACTCTCACGTATTTGTTTTATATATTAGCCTAAATATACAGGTGCAACAATGTGTGACGTCAAGAAGTTGGTTTCATTAGCACGTTGTCATGGTACGTATATATATATATATATATATATATATATATATATATAGGTTAACAAAGTATCGTTTAAGGTAATCCAGCTAGAGGTTGTGAGTACTCTGTGTTGAGGATAGTTTTAACGTACGGCGTTGTTTGACTCAATAAGAAGCTTCCTTAGTCAGGTGGCCAGTTTAAAACAGTTCCTAGGCAGGCGGTCCTTGAAGTAATAATAGTAAAAGAATGAAGAATAACATGGTCAGCTGTACAAAAAGTGTTTATTTACAGTATTAACAATTGTTTCATTAATCAGGTGAATCTAAAAGCCGCTGATCGATAAGAATTACGTCACTTGACCTTAATTACAGTGTTGCCTGATCAAATTATCAGAATATTGGTGTGTGTATAACACAGGGGACTGGTATTTATAGATACATCGGAGAATAACATAAAAGTAAACAATAATAATAATAATAATAATAATAATGATTTCTTTATTAACCACAAGGGTTTACATAAAGTAGACATTAAGGACAGTGCAGGACAATACAGGACGGTACAAATGGGCATTTCTGCGTGTAAAAAACAAAAACAGAGGATGTAACAAAAAATAACAATGAAAAATTCCCCAATAGGGGGGAAACTTCGGAGGGACATTTGTGGAGAAAGCCCAGTAAAAGGCCACAATGACCCTGACCACCAAGGCAAGTGCCCTCTCCCAGTTTTCCACCTTTAATTTACAGATATATACTCAGAGTAGGCCCATTCACTCGGGCCATTCTTGCTTCTCTCACCCATCTTTCAACAAAATGCTGGGAAGAGAGCACTTCCCTCTCTACTCTGATTTTCCTTTTCAAATGAAATTTGAAAAAGTCAATCAGAGCATCACCGAAGAGTTAATGGCTCGTCTTCAGCCCTTTCAAACGTGTCCACCATACTATCTCTTTCGCCATGGCCACCAGACAGATAAAAACTGCCTGCCCTTCCCGGCTGAAGGAGGAGGGCTGGGCAATCCTCACGATGGACTCAGATGATAGCCGGATCCGTCCTAAACGCGACAGCAGGTGTTCGACATAAACCCACAAGTCAGCAATTTTCGGACACTGGACGAGTGCGTGCAGGACGGTTTCGTCGCCCTGCGCGCATCTCGGACATGCCCGGCTGACGGCACCTCCATGCCTGTAGAGTTTATCCCGAACTGGCAAGGCTCCTCGGTAGCACTGCCAGGCCAGAGATTTCTGGAAGTTGTCCATAGACCCCGGCCCGAAAGTTCTTCCGAAGAGATTGGCTAGTTGATTTTCGTCGACGCCTAGAGTTTCCCCAAGTACGTCGTCGCTCTTCCCCTCCACTAATCCTCTATAGAACGCCGAGGTGGAGTTTCCACCGATCACATTGCCCGATTGGTCGAGGGCTGTGAGCGCCTGAAGACATTCCAGTCTCCAGGCGCTCCCTCTCGGTCTTCGCTTGACCCAGGACTGCAGCTCCGTCAAGGAAACGAGCTGGGGAAATACGTGTCTAGCAAACGGCGACCACACCTGATCACCGTGGCGGAAGAGGTGGAGATGTCGTAGCCTGAGCGCGTGCCTGTGCATCATCAGCCGCGGCATTCCCAGCCCTCCACGTAGCGGGTGTTGACAACAGATGGACCGCCTGAACATAGGAGCGCGTCCCTTCCACAAAAAGCGAAAGAGCAAACGCTCCAGCACAGTCAGGCGAGGCTTAGGACAGGGTACGACGGTCAGGCGGTAGCAGATGACAGACACGATGTACGCGTTAGCCACCTCCGCTCGACCTTTCAGGGATAGCTTCCTCTCCGCCCATCTCTGGGTGAGAGAAGCCACTCTGCTCGTCACCTCGTCCCAGTTTTTGTCCGTCTGGAGGTCCGGACCGAACCAGACCCTAGCAATTTAACCGGTCCGTCCGTCCAGCGTCCGACGACGCTGTTGGACAGCATGGACCTGCCTCTCCAGGTGCCGAGCCGCAGGCCCACTGACTTTTCCTGGTTGATCATAGCTCCTGTCACCGCTTCGTATTCTCTTAGTGTAGTGCCGATTGCCTCGATGTGTTTGACGTTCGACACCACTACGGTGACATCGTCCGCATATGCTGACACGGATCTTCCGCATCCTAGTTCGCGCGGGACGCCCCTCAACGTCTCCAGTTTGTGCAGTAATGGCTCGAGAGTCAATACGTACAAGAGGGACGAGAGGGGACATCCTTGGCGGACCGAGCGCATGATGTTGAACGGTTCCGACAGGTGACCGTTCACTCTCACCACAGAGCAGATGTCGCTGTGCATGGCAGCGATCCAGCCTCTGAAGACGGGCCCAAAGCCAGCCGCCCTCAGGACTGCCGCTAGGTAACGATGGTCGATCCTATCGAAAGCTTTCGACTGATCTAAATTGATCAAGGACCCACCCGTGCTAGGTTCCCTAGCTACCCTCTCTACGATGTATCGCATGAGGTGGAGGTTGTCGTGGATGGATCTGTCGGGAATGGCACATGTCTGCGCCTCTCCCACCAGACTACCAACGACAAGCGCCAACCTCTTTGCTAGCACCTTGGCCAAAATCTTGAACTCTGTGTTTAGCAGAGTTATGGGCCGGAAATTATCTATGTTATCCCCCTTGTTCGGATCCTTTCTCAGCAGTGCCACCGCTCCTCAGCTCACAGGACTGGGAATTCTCCCGTTCTGTTGCCAGTTGCAGTAGACATTCGCCACCTCCGCCCGGCCTTTCAGGGACAGTTTCCTCTCAGCCCATTTCTGGGTGAGGGAGGCCACCCTGCTCGTCACCTCGTCCCAGTTTTTATCCATCTGGAGGTCCGGTCCGAACCAGACCCCGAGCAATTTAACCGGTCCGTCCGTCCAACGCCCGACGACGCTGTCGGACGATATTGACTTGCCTCTCCAGGTACCGAGCTGCAACCCCACCCACTTTTCCTGGTTTATCTTTGCTCCTGTCACCGCTTCGTATTCCTTGAGAGCGGTGCCGAGCATCTGGACGTGCCTGGTGCTCGCCACCACCACGGTGACATCTTCAGCGTAAGCCGACTCGGATTTCCCGCATCTTAGTTCACGTGGGACGCCCCTCATCGCCCCCAGTTTGTGCAGTAACGGCTCGAGAGCCAATACGTACAAGAGGGACAAGAAGGGACAACCCTGGCGGACTGAGCGCATGATGCTGAACGGCTGCGACAAGTGACCGTTCACCCTCACAACTGAGCAGATGTCGCTGTACATTGCTGCGATCCAACCCCTGAAAACGGGCCCGAAACTGGCTGCCTCGAGGACCGCCGCCAGGTACCGATGGTCGACCCTATCGAATGCTTTGGATTGATCCAAGTTGATCAGGGCGCCACCCTTGCCAGGTTCCTTAACCACCCTCTCTATGATGTATCGCATGCAGTGGAGGTTGTCGTGTATGGATCTGTCCGGAATGGCGCGTGTCTGCCGTCCGGACCCTTGACGACAAGCGCCAACCTCGTTGCTAACACTCTGGCCAAAATCTTGAACTCTGCGTTTAGCAAGGTTATGGGCCTGAAATTATCGATAACAACCCCCTTGTTCGGGTCTTTTCTCAGCAGCGCCACTGCTCCCCGGCTCACAAAACTGGGAATGCTCCCGTTCTGCTGCTAGTTGCAGTAGACGTCTGCCAAGAGGTCACCGAACAAGTCTGGCATAAATGCATAAAGCTCGTAGGCCAGACCATCTAAACTTGGCGATTTACCCCTTTTGCAGTTAGCGATCGCTTCCCGTATTTCACCGGCTGTTATTGGCTTTTCACAACACTGTGCTGCGGTCGTCGAGAGCCGAGGCAGTCTGTCGAGGTATGCACTGAAGTCCATGCCCCGATCCGGGCCGCCGCCGCTCCCGAACAGTTCAGCAAAGTGCTGCTGAAAAGCTTCACACATCCGCTCGGGTTCGAGCATCACGCACCCGTTTTGGTCAGACAAAGACCGAATTGTGGCTTTGTTGCCACGTCGCGCCTCTGCCACCCGGGCCCATTGGACGGCTATTGTCCCCTCGTGTTTCAGAGCACGCGCTCTAGCTCTGACAGCGCAGCCTTCGTGTTTTGCGTTGAAGAATTGGTCGAGTGCCAATCTCGCCACAAGTACGTCGGTTGCGATGCCTGTCCCAAACGCCTCTTCTAGCTTTCTGACTAGCTCTCCCTCTACTCTATTTTCCTCTATCACTACTCCTTTACTAAACCTAATCGACTCTACTTTAATTGCCCTTTTCAGGGCGAACCACCACCTGTTGTTGACGACCGCTCCCGTCAACGCCCGCTTAACTAATACGCTAATCCGGTCTCTGTAGGCTTTGCGCGCCGGGAAAGACGCGTTCAGCTTCCAGTAACCAGGCCCTTGTCTATGAAGTCTGTCTATGTCGATCTCACAGATCACAAATTTGTGGTCTGTGTAGTCGACTATTTTAAATTGTGGACAACTTATACTCTTATCTAGTTCTCTGCAGAATACCCTATCGAGATACGATCTGGATGACCCGATGCGGTTTGTCCATGTCCACATTGGCACATTCGGGTGATCCAGTCGATACCTGTCAGACAGTTCAAAACGTCTTAGCAGGTTGGTGAGGCTCTTGCACCCTCCTCCCCTATCCACTAGCCCCACACAATCCCAGCGTGCATCCAAGATACCGTTCCAGTCGCCCACTAACACTAAAGAGCGGGACGTTCCAAGAAAGGTCTCTAGACGTCTGAAGAAATCTGGCCGCCCTGCCCCTGTTGGGGCGTAGACGCCTACTAGCCTGAAAGCATTGCCATCGCTGCCGGTCACGTCCAGCACCACCGACTTACCTTCTGGGTCTAGGAAGATGGCCCGTATCGCGAGATCCAAGCTTCTCCGAAAAATGACGGCAACCCCTCCCCCCGATCCTGGACGGCTGGGAGATGCGTATACATCGTAGCCGCCGAAGATCGGTGCGAAGGCTTGTGCTTCGGAGATTCTGGTTTCACTGATGGCCACCACATCTATGTTTAGTGACCTGAGGTCATTGAGCAGGTGACCCTGCTTCCAAGATGACCCCCAGGCCACGTGCATTAATACTGCCTATTCTGAGTACAACCATGTTGGATGAGAAACGGGGGCAAGTGAGAAAGGGTCACTTACCTTGTTCGTGTGGTGAAGGGACAGTAGAACCGTCCCTTTCGCTGGTCATGGGTGTTTCCAAGAGGATGTCAGTGTATAACCTCTTGGTAACCGACCCTCTGAAGTCTCCAACTGCGTTGGGGAATTTTTGTTTTAAAGGTTTGTACTGTTCTACTGAGATTTCGTTGTTGCTTATGTTTGTCGGGAGAGTTCTTGGTGTTGGTGGGGTGTAGTAGTTTTTTCTGTGATGTCTGTGTGCTGCTTTATATATTGTATGAGTTCTTTTTTTGCCAAGTTTATGGCTGTGTACTTTTGGGGGGGAGTGGTGATTTTGTTGCTGTTTTCTTCTTGTTGGTGTTTGGTGTGTGTGTCTTGTGTTTGCGTTGTTTGTGTTTGTGGTGGTGATGGTGGTGGTGGTGTTGCTGCAAGTTTCCTTGCTGCCTTTACCCCTCTTTGTATGCCTTCGCTCTTGGAGGGTGAATCTAAGGGATTTTTTGTTTTTTTGTTTTTTGTGGCAGACCGTTTGCCACTTCACTCCCGCCTCAAACTTCATGTCGGATTCTGTGGCGTCTGGGAGGGGTATGTGCTCCACGGCTGTTGGTGGTGGTAGTGGAGCCCTCTTTGGAAATTGTGTTGCTGGTGTATCTACTTCAAATGTAGCTATTGGTGCTGCCGATGATGCTGCTTTAGTTATCCGTGGCCTTGGTACGGGTGCTACGGACGTTTCCCTCCTACTCACCGTGGAAGGGGCTTCTTCGTTTGTTTCCTGTCCTGCTCTTGGTAGCAGCGGACCAGGTATTGGAAGGAGAGGGGCCTTCTCCGCTGTCTTCTGCGGGCAAAAGGCCCTGAGGTGACCCTTCGACCCACAGAGATAACATTTTGGCCGTCTTCCTTCTACACTTATAGGGAGTTGGAGTCCTTCCTCGATTAGCCCAGACTCACTATAAAGGCTGGAGACATGATATGATGGGCAGGGTGATCCACTGGCACCTATGTAAAGTAAACAATTTACCACATTCTGAGAAGTGGTATGAGCATAAGGCAGAGTCGGTGATAGAAAACTATCAAGTGAAGGTGCTGTGGGATTTTAGGATACAGACGGACAAGAAACTGGAACACAATAGACCTGAACTGGTGGTTTTGGACAAGGAAAAAAGATCGTGCCTGATTGTGGATGTGGCCTGCCCATTCGATACGAGAGTGCAAGAGAAGGAGGGGAGAAAATTAACCGATACCAGGACTTAAAGTGGGAGGTAAAAAGGATTTGGAACTGCCATGAAGTCAAAATGGTCCCGATTGTCATAGGCGCACTAGGTACTATCTCAAAGAGTTTCCAGGGATGGTTAAAGAAAATTGGCCTCGCCCTGCTTTTTGGAACACTTCAAAAGGCATGCTTGCTGGGAACAGCAAGAACACTCCGATACGTCCTGAATATCTGACGCTGCAGGTAGTGGCTTGATATTCATTTCAACAAACTTTCCAGTTAACTAACATCAATGACTGAGACTCAAAGAACAATAATAATAATAATAATAATAATAATAATAAGAAGAAGAATAAGAAGAAGAATTTCATTTATTGGCCTTAAGGGCCGACATCTAGGGGACAATACAAAGACAGGGACCGTGGGGGTTTACAGTAAGGTCAAGTAAAAGTGCACAATGGCAAGACCAATTCAACAATGAAGATATAAAAAATATAAAATAAACTATGCATAAATATAACAAAATAAATTCCCCTATAGGGGTGAATGACCCAGGGGTGACTCAGGTACCCCACCAATCCTGAACCACCCTGCGCTTCTAGGGCACTCAGGGAGAGCACCCCTCTCCTTGAGTTAGTTAGCCTATAGGCGCCTGGTCAGAGTAGGCCCATTCACACGGGCCATTCTCACCACATTCATCCCCCTTTCAGTAAATGTACTAGGCGGGGGGCAGCATCTCTCTCCACCCCCACCTTCCTTTCCAGGTGAAACTTGAAGAAGTTGATGAGGCATTGGCCGAAGAGAAAAGTGTCTGTCTTCAGTCGATTCAATCTGGTCCACCATATAATCTCTTTCGCAATGGCCACCAGACAGATGAAAATTGCCTGCTCTTACTGACCAAAGGAAGGTGGCGAGTCGATCTTCTCTATGGACTGGGCCGATAGCCGGATCCGTTCCACACGCGACAGTAGCTGTTCGACATAACTCCACAAGGCAGTACGGTTTCGTCACTCTGTGCGCATCTTGGGCAGGTCTGTCTGACAGCACTTCCGTGCCTGTAGAGTTTATCCCCAACCGGCAGTGCCCCCCGGTAGCGCTGCCATGCGAAGGATTTCTGGAAATTGTCCATCGTCCCCGGCTCGAAAGTCCTCCGCTACAGATTGGTCAGTTCGACTTCGTCGAGGCCCAAAGCCTCTCCGAGTGCGTCATCGCACTTGCCCACCACTAATCCTCTATAGAACTCAAGAGTGGAAGTTGCACTGATCGCATTGCCCGCTTGGTAGAGGGCAGTGAGTGCCTGGCAATATTCAAGGTGCCAGTCACCCTGTCTCGGTCTCTTCTAGACCCAGGACTGCAGCTCATTCAAAGAAACGAGCTGCGGAAAAGCACGTCTGATAAACGGCGACCACACTTGTTCACCGTTTAGGCAGAATATCTGGAGATGCCGCAGCCTCAGCGCATGTCTGCACATCATTAGCCACGGCATGCCCAGCCGTCCGCGTACAGGATGCAGGCAGCAGATGGACCGCCTCACCAACGGAACTTGTCCTTTCCACAAGAATTTGAAGAGGAGCCGTTCCAACTTGACGAGGCGCGGACGGGGACAAGGCACGACGGTCAGGCTGTAGTATATGACGGACGCGATCTACGCATTCGCCACCTCCGTGCGACCTTTCAGTGATAGCTTCCTCCCAGCCCATTTTTGGGTGAGACTGGCTACTCTGCTCGTTGCCTCATCCCAATTCTTTTCCACCTGGAGTTCTGGTCCGAGCCAAACCCCGAGCAACTTTACCGTTCCGTCCGTCCAGCGCCCCACGACGCTGTTGGACGGCATAGACTCTCCATGTTCCGAGCTGCAAGCCCACCGACTTTTCCGTGTTAAGTTTGGCTCCTGTCACCCTTTCATATTCCTTCAATAAGGTGCCGACCACCTCGATTTCTGAGGTGTCCGACACCATCACGGTGATGTCGTCAGCATATGACGACACCGCCTTTCCACGTCCCGGTTCGAGCGGGATGCCTTACAACAGTTCCAGCTTCCGCAGTAAAGGCTCGAGAGTCAATACGTACAGAAGGGAAGAAAGAGGGCACCCTTGACGGACCGATCGGGAGAGCCGAAATGGTTCTGAGAGGTGGCCATTAACCTTGACCACCGGCGTATGCCGCTGTGCATTGCAGCGATCCAGCTTCTGAAAACAGGGCCGAAGCCAGCTGCTTTGAGGACAGCCTCCAGATACCGATGGTCGACCCTATCGAATGCTTTCAATTGATCTAAATTGATCAGTGCCCCACCGAAGCCAGGTTTACACCCTACCCTCTCTATGATGGATCGCATGAGGTGGAGATTGTCGTGTATGGACCTGGCTGGGATTGCACAAGTTTGTGCCTCCCCAACCAAATCCTCGATGACAAGTGCCAATCTCTTTGCTAACCCCTTCGCCAAAATCTTAAACTCTGTGTTGAGCAGAGTTATGGGCCTGAGGTTGTTTAATGTATCCCTCTTGTTCTTGTCTTTCTTATCAGCGTCACCACTCCCCTGCTCACAGAACTGGGAATACTCCCATTCTGCTGCCAGTTGCAGTAGAGTGCTTCGAGGAGATCGGAGAACAAGTCTGGAATATTTACGTAAAGCTCGTAGGGCAGGCCATCCAAACCGGGTGACTTGCACCACATGCGGCCGACAAAGGCGTCCTGAATTTCGACTGAAATAATCGGCTTTTCGCAGCGCTCAGCGTCGACTGTCGAGATGCGCGCCAAGCCGTCAAGGTAGAGACTGAAATCCGCTACTCTTTCTGACTCGCCACTCTCCCCGAACAACCGAGCAAAGTGCTGGCGAAAGGCCTCACACATACGCTTGGAATCGATTATTTCGTGTCCGTCTCGGTCCGCCAAAGACCGAATTGTGGTTTTATTACCACGCTGCGCCTCCGCCACGCGGGCCCATCGAACAGCTTTGTTTCCCTAGTTTCTCAGCGCACGCGCCTTAGCTCTGCCAAACCTTCGTGTTTCGCATTGAAGAAATGGTCTAATGCCATTCTTCTCGCCGCTAGCACGTCAGTTGCAATGCCACTACAAATAGCCTCGTCTAACTTATCTACCATCTCCCCCTCCTTTTTATTTTTCTCTAACGCTAGTTCTTTACTGAACTCTATCGAAGTTACTCTAATCTCTCTTTTGAGAGCCCCCCCCCATCTGTTGTTGATGATCCACCCCACCCCCCCTGTCAACTTTTGCTTAACTAAATTGTTGACTCGGTCCCTGTAAGCCTTACGTACCGGAAATTACATGTTCAGCTTCCAGTAATCCGGTCCCAACCTACGCGTTTTATCTAGGTCGACTAAACAGATCACAAATTTGTGATCTGAATAGGCGACCGTTTTAAAAATTGGGCAGCCTACATAATACAGTTTCTGATAATAATAGTAGTGGTGGTAGTAGTCGTAGTTATAGTGGTGAGTAGGTAGATGTGTAAAATAGTAATTACAGTAATGATAATAATATCATGAAAAGAATTTTTGGAAAGACGATATATGATAGGTAAAATGCTCAGCTTTCGTAGACGGGGTATTGGCAGCATTCTAATATAGTGGATTGAGTTCATGAATTGTCGAAATAAAAAGGAGAAAAAAATACTAACTACAGACAATAGGGTTTGCTAGATTCAAT
>OZ024742.1:345972093-345982093 GCA_964016885.1 Eledone cirrhosa
CCCAACCCACGCTCTCCCCCCCGGCTCCTTTCCCTGTTCTAGGCCCCGCTGCAACACCTGTCCCCACATCACCAACACCACCACCTTCCAGGGTCCCAACGGCCACTCTCTCTCTGTCCGGCATGCCTTCCGCTGCACCTCCTCCAACCTAGTCTACGAACTTCGCTGCACGTAGTGCAGCGCGACTTACGTCGGACAGACGGGACGTCGCCTGGCGGACCGATTCACTGAGCACCTCCGGGATATTCGTCTCGATGGTAGTTCCCCCGTCGCCCACCACTTTGGTGCCCCTGGACATTCCGCACGCCATCTCACAGTCTGTGGCCTACTCCAATGCCACGGAACACCTGCCAATCTCCTTAGAGTCGAACAAAGAACCATCTTCATCTTACAGACCCACACTCCCCCCGGCCTGAACTCCCCACCCTTATTTCTTTAGCCTTCGACCGCCCCCCTCCCCCCACACATATCCCCCACTAACACCACTAACACCCCTCCTTTTCACCACCGACCCCACAACTAACAATACTAACACCTCCACACCGCCCCTCATCCGACCACCCTACTCCAACTAACATACTAACATCCCTCCCTTCTTCTCCTCCCCCCCTCCTTATCACACGCACACACCCACCGGCACATATATACACGCGCTCACACTAAACACACACCCTACTACCACCACTAACCCTCACCCCCACACCTCCATCCCACCACCCCGCAACTAACCTCACTAACACCCCCTAACCCCAAGCACACGAACACACGCACCCACCTACACCACCCACCCCACACGCAACTAACATCACTAACACCCCCAACCCCACGCACACGTACCCACACACCCTCGTACACCACCAACTCTACACACCCTACCACCACTAACCTCCACTCACACCTGCATTCAACCCTTTCCCCACCTCCCGTATACTAACACCCACTAACACCCCCTTCATCAAACTACACACACACACCAGTACACCACACGCCCTCCATCGAACTACACATACCCTTCTCTCCCCGCTCCACCCACACCCTTTCTCCACACTCACTCATCCCACTAACACCTCTACTAATACACACACACACCCTCCTCACTCCAACTTTCAAACCTACCCATCCTCGCCCCTTTATCATTCCACCTGACTGCTGCTATGCCCTCTGACCACCTCCCAGCACAAACAGACACACAGCACTCCCACCCCTTTGACCACTTCCTGTTGCGCGCGCACCCCACATCTCTCCTCTTCCGACCATCTCTTCATGGAATACTCGTATGTGGAACTTGACCACCGTGGAATCTGCTAACATCATAGGAATTTACCAACATTTCAACCATCCTCTTACGGAATCACCTATATAACTCACCCACACACACACCCCAAAAAAATGTTTTTCTCCCACACGCCACCTACACCGACAACACGCTTAAACCCCACACACACGTGCTTTCCACCACATATTTACACCCTCAGCCTCCTGATTCCTCTCCCCCCACCCCTCTATCCACACACGCACAGACACTCCGACCTACACCCACCCCCACACACCTCTTCCTGAACATGCAACCCCGTTCTTCCGCCAACCCTTGCTTTCACATACACACACACACACACACACGTACACCTACACACACACACCACCTCCAGCCCTCCCCGCTCGGACACCCCCGTCTCCCTCTCCCCACTCCACCCGCCACCACCCCTACACACCCCACATCCTTCCACCACCTGTTTTACCCCTTTTTAATTTCAGTTTATTTTGATCATGCTTTTATATTTATTTTTATTTCATTTATTTTTATTTTGATCATGCTTTATTTTTATTTTTATTTTTAATTTCATTCGCACCGTTTCCTTTCGCTATATGTCTCTCCACCACTCCCCTACACACCCTTTGAACTCTGTTCCCACACACTTCTCACCTGAGGAAGGGCTTATGCCCGAAACGTCGTTCCCCACCACCACCCCACTCCCCAGAGCGTGAAATTAATAAACATTCGTTGTACTGCCTCTCTGTTTTGTTCCTGTTCAAATTTTCCATTATATATATATATATATATATATAGTTAGGAAAGCAGAAAATTGTTTATTGTAATCCAGTTCGTGGTTAAGTTTCTTGGACGGTTTCCAACTTACGGTTAGGAGTAACTCCACAAGTTTGTAAGAATGTGGTTAGTAAATCACGTTCAATCTTGGAGTATAAAGAATAAAAGAGAAAACACAGGTAAGCATTTAAGAACCCACCTACCAACCCTCAACTGGATGCCTTTGAACAGGACTTACTGAAGATGATTATGAATATCAAATTCAAAAAGCGGTTGAATAATAAACTCCAGAATGACATGAATACATTCATATAAAAAGCTGCGAACTACCAATGGAATTATTGTCAAAGCGGACAAAACCTCAAATGTGTATATGATGGATATTAATACATACAATAGCTTCATACAGAAGGAATTACATAGGAAATACAGAAAAACTAAGGAGACGGCATTGATAAATATCAACAACGAGGCACACAATATAGTCAAACACCTAGGAAAAGAGGAGAGAACAGAGCCACTTAGGCCATGTACCCCCAGATTTAATCTCAATGACCACAAGGTAAATTTTGATTATAACCCCACAATTAGACTTATATGCCCGTTCAAATCAGACATTGGGAAAATTAGTAAACATATATTAGACAGAGTAATAGCACAAATGAAGAATAAACTAGTGATTAAACTATAGGGTAACACTACAGAAACAATTAAATGGTTTAACAATATAGCTAACAAAAAAGTATCTATGTTTATACAATTTGACATTAATGACTATTACTCCTCTATATCACCCAATAGCTTGGATAAAGCCTTAACATTCGCCAAAGCCAATTCTGACCTCGTCTTGACGAGATACAACTCGCACCTCCACTCTTTCAAAAAACACAATCTAGCCAACTCCACTTCACTATCTAGCTACATACACTCTCTGAAAACTAGGAATAGAACATATACACTTCAATGGGAAGTAGTAGGTAGGGCTACATCGTATAAACCACCGAATAAATGTTGTAACCTCTGTCTTCTAGAGACCCATACTATAATCTTTTCGAAACTAAACCTCCTAAATAAAAAGTCAGAGATGTGTTCATTGTGCCAGCACCACTACCGACACTCATTCCATATCTTTAAACCTAGCCGCTAGTATATAACAATGTCAGATTTGAATTCATCGCCACCATTAACACTTCACCTCTAAAATGTTTCTTCCCCCACAGCATCACACTCTTTAATCTGCTCTTTCCTCAACACAAATCCTATTTATGTCTAACATTATACTCTAGAAATAAAGATCTAGTTACCACCTTATAATATAAATACTTTAGAGTACTTATAATATATACAGTAATTGAAATATAATATAATATGTATAGACATTAAATGTAATATGTGACAATGAATTATATATACATTTATAATTAAATGTATAAATTAATCACGTTGTATATAAAGGATTAATTTATTAACATAAGGGATTTATCTAATTTAACATCTAAACAGCTATACATTATTCCATATCTTGCTTAATATTGGGTAGAACAATCTAATGAAACCTTTAATATATTATGAGAGAGTAGACTCTATTTAAAATTAAATATAAATATATAATATTTTGTATAAGGGATTCAATTGTGACACAATATAATGTCTATCAGAGCAAAGAATTTAAATATTATAATGAGCTAGTTACCTCCCCTTACGCATTAGCTCCCCTTAATTCCATATCCACTTCCGGATATTAAACCGTTGAAAAATCTCGCTGTAGAACAGCTCTAATCCTTGAATATAAATACAATAAGACCAAGTTACAATCCATTACTATAACTAACTAAAAACATTCAATACAAACATTAACTAAAATATAACTTAACATATGTAATGGATGGGAAATCAGTAACTTTCATATTCTACACACATACAAATTTGAACTATGCAGAAACTATCATCGCTTTACATCCCCCATAATACACTAACATATTCGTTTAAAGTGCTTCTATGTTATGTAATACCTTGCCATATAGTACTCATATATGCCTAATACATTTGCTTCTTTCCTTCCCATATATATGACTAACGCATGTTCAATATCTACACGCTTGAATATGTACTTCTTTCCCAATGCCTCTTTAATTATTAGACTATTCTATTGTATCATCTGTCGCATGTATTCCACTATGCGCTTTTAATTTTAATTTTAATTTTAATTTTAATTTTAATCTTAATTTGAATTATTGTACAATTCTCGTATAATATATGTCGCATCCATTACACCCTATATATACTAAACTGTTGTTCACAACATCAATAAATATGTATCTGTATGATTCTTCAGTTGAATAGGAGGTTAATTATATGTACAAACATTGATAATGCTCCGATGACTCCAAACTAAAGTTTGGAAGAAACAATTGTCAGCCATTAAATGATTTTAAACATAACTTTGATACTTGTGTAATCTATATTACTGCTCTGTAAAACAACTGATGTTCTTACATTGAACTATTTCTGTTACTGGTAATAAGGTAGTAATAAATTACTGACCTTTCCTGTTTATAGTTATTTATAGTATAGTATAGACATAACTATAAATAGTATCTTTATTATTATTATTATTATTATTATATATATATATATATATATATATATATATATATATATATAAATATATATATATATTTAACCACACACATACATAAACACACACACATGTATATATATATATATATATATATATATATATATATATATATATATATATATATGTATATATATATATATTTACACACACACATACATACACACACACACATGTATATATATATATATATATATATATATATATATATATATATATATATATATACATATATATACATATAATGTAAACAGACCGTGTAAATGCCTTTACAATATAATACATACAACCATCTGGTATGTATTATGAAATATCAACCGACAGTAACCTTCAACATAATGTAATGGCGGTGTTTACATCTTGGATGAAGCTGCCCATCCTCTTTGACATTTTCGCCCAACATTTTATAAGTATATAACTTAAGATTCCCTTTATATTTGGAGGTTTTGCGTTGATCTACAATGCTGTATTGAATATATATATATATATATATATATATATATATATATATATATATATACATTCATATATATACATTCATATATATATCGCTATTTCAGAGCACCAATTCTAATATGTATATATATATTGGAAAGAGAGTCTTTTTTTTTTTTCTTTTTATTTACAAAATGAAAAATAACCGAGGTGTTCTACCCGAGTGAAAGTATAAGGAAAAAAGTATTGGTTCCTTTCACGGTTTCGCAGTTCTTCTGCTTTTCAAAAGTAGAATTGAGATGGCGAGTCTGTGGTTTTTCTCACATCTGTGAGAAAAATGTGAGAAAAACCACAGACTCTCCATCTCAACTCTACTTTTGAAAAGCAGAAGAACTGCGAAACCGGTAAAGGAACCAAATAAATATATAGTTAATAAAAAAAGACTCCAGTTGCATTTTCGATTTCATCCTTTTTCCTTATATATATATATATATATATATATATATATATATATATAGGAAAAAAAAGTATGACCCCGACGGCAGAGATCAAGCCGTTTCGACGGCTATTTCTGGTCTCAAATAGCCGTCCATAAATAGCCGTCGAAACGGCTTGAGCTCTGCCGTCGGGGTCATACTTTTTCCTATTTCCCACTCTACTACCCTAAGTAGTGAGTACTCTGATACGTTATGGTCCATCTGGTTCCTTACCACAATTCCTTTGTTATATATATATATAATAAAATATATATATATATATATATATACTGCCAAATCAACTTTTTCAAATACAAGTCGATGTTGAACGGTATGTCAAATCTATTTATCTATAAAACTGTCTATATTGTATTTTGTCTGAGGAAGGCATAACATATTGTTAGTATGATATCCCTGAAATATATATAATGAAATAAATATGGTTTTATAAATATAGTTTCCATTTATTTAATATCGTAAATATACTCCAAATACTTGTTGAGTGCTTTTATATCAGTTATAAATATTTACTAGTTGTAACCCAACAATTTAAATATAACTTTCCATGTATATATATATATATATATATTAATATATATATATGTATATATATTTATATATATATATATATATATATATATATATATATATATATATATATATATATATATATATATATATATATATATATGTATGTGTGTGTGTGTGTATGTATAGAAGCCCATACTGGAAGGAAGATATGCTGTAAATTCTAATTCCGTGAAATCACTATACATATTTAAATGGCCCAGCTCCATCATTCATTTATGATGCAAGACAGGACGGTCTTTCACAGAATTATAGTTTAGAGTATATCTTCCAGTACGGCCTTCTGTTGTCCTTTTAAACACTTTACTCCGTTTCCTGCACCAACACTGGATACCACATCTACGATAGATGACGTCCATAACCTCGAGTGTTTTAGTAATTCGTTGCATCAGGATTAGCCTTCTAAGAACCACCAGTTCTACACTTAGCTGATCAAAATAACTTAAATGGTATATATATATATATATATATATATATATACCAGAACTGGTGGTTCTAGAAGGCTAATCCTGATGCAACGAATTACTAAAACGCTCGAGGTTATGGACGTCATCTATCGTAGATGTGGTATCCAGTGTTGGTGCAGGAAACGGAGTAAAGTGTTTAAAAGGACAACAGAAGGCCGTACTGGAAGATATACTCTAAACTATAATTCTGTGAAAGACCGTCCTGTCTTGCATCATAAATGAATGATGGAGCTGGGCCATTTAAATATGTATAGTGATTTCACGGAATTAGAATTTACAGCATATCTTCCTTCCAGTATGGGCTTCTATACATACACACACACACACATACACACACACACACACACACACACACACACACACACACATATATATATATATATATATATATATATATATATATATATATATATATACATATATATTTATATATATATATATGTATGTATGTATGTATATATATATATATATAAATAACAAAACTACATGCTGAAGTTACATATATCGTTTAATCATAATAATAATTTCCACGGTTCTCCATGCAATCGAGATGTCCTTCATGCATTTGCTGTTGATTATAATCAACAGCAAATGCATGAATATATCAAAATATATCAAATTGTTTACAGCTACAAGTGAAATCATTCTTTTCCTTTTTTTCAAATTACACCGTGTAACATATTTTTTGTTCCCCGGTTCTAAGTGTCATTTCATGGTTTGTTATATCCCATTATTATGAAAAAAAACACTATTATTTAATCAGAAGTTTGGGTTTGTTGTCAGGAGTTTGATATTTCGAAATGTTCATATTTTTCAAGAAAAAACACATTTTTTTTAAATTTATCAGTTCATATAATTAAATCAGCAGAGTATATATTTATTTTATTACACAAGCTTATCAAAAGCAAACAAGTAAAAACAAATAACACTTATGAAGCAACTTATACACGTCAGAAATGACTGGATTTCCTGGATTTTCAGTTGTAGTCCAGATCGCATTCCCGCACTAGCCCCCAGATATAGTCCCCCATCATTTTTTTATTGTAGTGGCCCTGGTACCTCTGCTCTATCTCTTTTCACATCTTGGTGGAATCGTTCGCCTTGTTCTTCTGAGTAGGCGCCCATATTGTCCTTCAATCTTTCCAGGTGAGCGTCCAGCATATGGAGTTTAAGCGACATCCTGCATCCCATGGGGCCAAAAGCCTTTATCAGATCCTGCACCAGTTGCTGGTAGTTTTCAACTCTGTAGTTGCCCAGGAAGCCCTTAACAACTGCCTTGAAACAGTTCCATGCTGTTCTCTCAATCCTATTGAGCTTATTGGAGAACTCGGTAGACTCAAACACCTTCTTTATCTGAGGTCCAACAAAAATTCCACCTTTGATTTTGGCCTCAGATAACTTGGGGAAGAACTCAAGAAGGTACTTAAAAGCGGCTGATTCTTGGTTGAGAGCTTTCACAAACTGCTTCATCAACGCCAACATAATGTGCAGTGGCGGCATGAGCACAATCCTGGGATCAACCAGTGGCTCCCACATGACGTTCCGGGTCCCAACTACAAATTCTGTTCGCTGCTCCCAATTCTTTCTTTTGTAGTGGTCAGAGGTGGTTCTGCTGTCCCAAAGCAGAGGAAGCATTGGAATTTGATAAAGCCTCCTTGCAGTCCAAGCAGGAAAGTCACCATCTTAAAGTCTCCAATGATTTCCCAATTGTACTGGTTGTATTGCAGAGCTTCCAAGAGGACTTACATACTCTAGTAATCTTCATTCAGGCAGACTGAATGAGCTAGGGGCAGTGTCGGGAACTTGTTTCCATTGTGGAGGAGGAGAGCCTTAAAACTTGTGGTAGAGCTGTCTATAAATAGCCGCCACTCCTTGGGCACAAACGGCACCCCAATAACGTCAAATAGTCCAGGCACGTCATGGCAGAAGCAGAGGCCATCCCTAAGAGTGTAAAAGCCAGAGAAAAGTTCGTGTCGACTTCTCTGACTTGTCAACTGCACTTCATCCTGGAGACGAATAGCTCTGCATTGGACTTGGTCAGGACCCATATCCCTGACCAGGTCATTGACTTCTTTTTGGTTTGGGAAGTGAGGAACTTTTTCTGGTACCTCAGGCAGGTAATCCAAGTCCTCAGCATCCATCTCCTCCTCTTCATCAGAATACTTGTCTTGGAAAATAAATTTGATATGCAATACAAAATAAATATTGGAAAGGGAAATACATATTTAAATAATATAAAAGAACACTAATCATACTAATGAAAATTCGTGCTTAAAACACAACTTACCCTTTATTCAGGGTGCGAAAATCCAGTATCAATAAATCTCTTTAATCCACTTTTTAACAATTTTATACTTTATTGCACTTTTATAATTTTCTTTAGGTATTACTCTTTATTGTATAATTTTAATTTAACCTGAAACATATATAAAAAAAATCATTTAACATAAGCAAATTACGACGTAAAATCCAGCATACAAATAATTCTAGTGAATAGCTTAGAATTATTACAAACCCAAACTTTTAACTGTTTAATAGCAATTTTTTATTTATTTGGGACCTAAGCAACACAAAAAAAGTGATTACAAGCCAGGAACAGAGAAACATTTTTTTTTTGTTACACGGTGTTATGAGAACGGTTCCCTCAGATGAAAACGATATGTTTGTTATGTCACTGGCAGGAGAAACACACATCCTAATGCCTGTGTGCCCAGAATACATATGAGGTCCTTGAAGGGTTTGCCAGCTGTCGTGTTTGCTAAAAAAAGCTATCAACGAAAAAAATAATTATCTATATATATAAAACTGAGGATGTCTGTCTGTGTGTGTATGAGTTCGAATCCATAAAACTCGAGAACCACCCAACTGACTGTTTTCAAACTTTACACATGTAATACTTGTTTCAGCAAAAAGAATTTCAAATGTTCTATGCCCCAGGGACCACATTAGGCGATTTAGCGATCTCGCTCTATAATTCTTAATCTTTCTCTTTTTAGATAGATACATACTTATAACGTCGCGCCCTTATAATTGTTTCTATTTTAGGCATAAGGCCAGCAATTACCCAGTGCATTATTGGTACTTTATTTTATCGACCCCGTAAGGATGAAAGGCGGGATTTCAACCTCGGCGGGATTTGAACTCAGATCGTAAAGGGACGTAACTATGCTGGAAAGCATGGCGTCCGACCCTCTACCGATACTGCCAATCCACCGCCCTTATAATATCTGTCTATATGTCTGCCTGTCTGCATTACGTCATTTCCTTGAGGATGTCTGTGTGTGTGTGTGTGTGTGTGTGTGTGTGTGTGTGTGAGTTCGTATCCCTAAAACTCGAGAAGTACCCAACC
>OZ024742.1:345987093-345992093 GCA_964016885.1 Eledone cirrhosa
CAGACCCGTAAATATATTTTCCGTGCTATTTCCAATTTCACCTTTTCTCTATAACCACTGTTTTGTATAGAACCTTACTTCCCTTTTCCTTTTCATATATATATATATATATATATATATATATATATATATATATATATATATATATATATATATATATAGCAAAATATAAGCACAGGGGACAAGGACGAACAACGGAAAGAACACGGACATAGCCCTTCTCGTCAGCTAACTGCTGAAGATTACTAAAAAGAAAGAAGTGTCGTTGGTGTTGCCCGTACTGCGGATGGAGGGACTGGCCTTGACAGAATATGATATTGTTTCGAAAATAACATGAGGGGCCTTTAGAGTGCGTGGCTCGGATCAGAGAGTCACTCCATGTGGAGCCGCTGCTTCTCTGAACTGAGAGATCACAGCTCCGAATGTATAGACATGTGGCTAGAATGTTTCAGGAAAGAATTGCTGGAGAGCCACTCCAGGTAGAGCTGCTGCTTCTCTGAACTGAGAGATCACAGCTCCGAATGTATAGACATGTGGCTAGAATGTTTCAGGAAAGAATTGCTGGAGAGCCACTCCAGGTAGAGCTGCTGCTTCTCTGAACTGAGAGATCACAGCTCCGAATGTATAGACATGTGGCTAGAATGTTTCAGGAAAGAATTGCTGGAGAGCCACTCCAGGTAGAGCTGCTGCTTCTCTGAACTGAGAGATCACAGCTCCGAATGTATAGACATGTGGCTAGAATGTTTCAGGAAAGAATCGCTGGACAAATTTTATGGGCAAAACCAACCGGCAGAAGACCCAGGGGTAGACCCTGAGCAAGATGGTTGGATAACATCCATGCGCTTGGTTGGTCTTGCTTGGGGATCCGGCTGGTTCAATTTAAGACGGTTGCTTCTGACAGGGCCTACTAGGGGGAGTATTTGAGGACTCAGTCCCCCACCACCCTCTCGGGAATAAGTGGGCGAAGAAGAAGAAGAAGAAGAAGAAGAAGAAGAAGAAGAAGAAGAAGAAGAAGAAGAAGAAGAGGCAGTCTAATGAAATGACTCTGCATCAGCAATGTTAAGTTAGATACATTATTGTTATATTACGTGTTCCAGCCAACAGCTAAAGCCATGCTGGGGCAACGCCATTAAAATAAATTAGTTTGGAGATGCCGGGTATCGAACTCGGGGCCTTTCGCATGCAAATTATTTCTAAATTCGGCATAAGATCAATTATCTTTTTTTTTTTTGGGGGGGGGGGATAAGTTGATGAAATTGACACCATTATTCAACTGGTACTTTATTTTATTGACCTCGGAATGATGAAAGGTAAAGTTTACCTCAGCTGGGTTTGAACTCAAAACCTAAAGAACCGTAGCTAAATTCCACAAAGCAAATAACGATTTTGTTAAATCCGCGGCAACTTGGTCAAATATATATATATATATATATCTTATATATATATATTTGACCAAGAAACCCTGCATTTGAATTTTACCATCAATTCAATTTGGGTCCAGGTCTGTTTTTTTATCATTTATTTTGTTTGACCTGTTTAGCTTGATTTGTTTTTTGGCTTAGGTGGTTAATGCCTTCTTGACCACTTTTTCAGTTTGTATGGCGTTTTAACATATTGTTTAGCTGTAGTTTTCTTAATTATTGGAGCGCATTTCTACGATTTTGCGTTTCGTTTCGCTTTTTCTACCAGTCGAAATACGATTCTCGCTGAATTTATATTTATATATCTTATATATAAAGTGAAGTTGGGTGGTGTTTGTTTGTTTGGTGTCCCGAACTTGCAGTCTACACCGTTCATCCGATTTTCATGAAACTTGACACAGATACAAAACTCGACCCGTAGATTGGAATAGGCTACATGAAATTTCGATAAGCCAAAAATCGATATTTTCAAAAATCGTCCGATTTCGACGAAACTCGACGCAGTGTGTATTTTGATCCGGGGATGAATGTGGGCTACATTAAATTTTCGAAAAATTGATAATTGGATCACCAGAGGAAAAAATCGATATTTACGAAATTTGTCCGATTCCAATGAAATTTGACGTAGGTATGTATTTTGATGCGGGGATCAACGTGGGGTATTTATAATTTAATAATCAGACCCGCAGAGGCAAAAATCCGGCAACCGAAAAACGCCATTCTTCTTGCTTCCATTTGTCGCGACTCCCGCCATGCAAAAAAACGTTCAATCTATCAGGATTATACACTGCAAATCTCTTTAAATTAACGCTCACTATATTCAGCAAACCTTTTATGCCGATTCTTCCATTTCTTATATAAGGACTATCAAGACTATACGCCGCGCATCATCCTGTATTCTCAAGCGATCATCGAGCCTCCATGCGCTCTCTTTATTCCCGTGGTCCCACTACCGTAGCATAATGAGGCATCCGTCAACCCCTGCCATCTCCCTTCCCTGCACGCCGTCGACCCACTGCATCGTTGTTCATCACCATGCGCATCTCTGCCGTGTCAGCCGCAATTCATTCCCCGGCCCTTTCCATTGCATGCCCTCCGTGGTCCCTAAGGACTGCCACGGCTCAACATGCCGAATCCCTGCCACCGTCCACCCCTGCCATTTTCATTGCCTACACTCCGGGAGAGATCAAGACTTCCATGCCTGACCAAGCCGCATCCCGCCACCGTCAACCCCTGCCCTCTCCCTTCCCTGCACGCCGTCGTCCCACTGCATCGTCATGCCTCAGCGCCGCATTACTGCCCTGTCGGCCACCATCCCCTTACTCAGCCCTTTCTTTTGCCTGCCCGCCGTGCTCCTTCAAGACTGCCATGCCTAACCAAGCCGCATCCCTGCCACCATCAAGTCCTGCCCTCTCCCTTCCCTGCACGCCGTCGTCCAAATGCATCGTCATGCCTCACTATGCCGCATCCATGCTCTGTCAGCCGCCATGCCCTCCCCTGCTCTATCCCTTACCCGCACGCCTTGGTCTTTCACGAGTGCCATGGCTCACCATGCGGAATCCCTGCAACCGTCAATCCCGGCTATCTTCCTTCCCTGCACGCCGTCGACCCACTGCATCGTTATGCCGCCTCACCATGCCGTATCCATGATCTGTCAGCCGCCATCCTCTCCTCAGCTTTTTATTTTGCCTGCACGCCGTGCTCCTTCAAGACTGCCATGCCTAACCAAGCTGCACCCCTGCTACCGTCAACCCCTGCCCTTTCCCTTGCCCGCACGCCTTGGTCCCTCACGACTGCCATGGCTCACCATGCGGCATTCATGCCCTGTCAGCAACTTGCTCAAATGTCATCAGCATGGTTTATTCCTGCGCCGCACATAACCGCCCATTATCTCAGACCATAGATAGCACCGAACATGAAGACAATCCTGTGTAAGTCTTTTTACATTCATTTTGACCATATTTAACAAAATTAAACAACAATTCATCCCTTTCTCCTCCAAAGCCTACCGATCATGTATGGCCGATAAACTTCCTGCCTTGCACCCGGTTTTCTCAAACAATCATCGTGCCTCCCGGTGCTCTCTACATTCCCGAGGTGCAACTCAATTGGCATGCAGCATCCACGCCCTGTCAGCCGCCATGCACCCTGCCCTTTTGTCATGCCTCATCATGTTGCATACCTGGCCTGTCAGCCGCCATCCACTCCCCGACCCTTTCCACTGCCTAGGCATGGCAGTCTTGAGGGACCAAGTCGCATCCCTGCCACCATCAACCCCTGCCCTCTTCCTTGCCTGCTGGCCGTCGTCCCACTGCATTGTCATGCCTCAGGATGCCGCATCCATGCACTGTCAGCCACCATCCCCTCCTCGACCCTTTCTTTTGCCTGACCGCTGTGCTCCTTCAAGACTCCCATGGCTATCTATGCCGCATCAATTCCTTGCCACCCGCTTAAACGTCATCAGCATGGCTTATTGTTGCCCCATTTGACCACCGATTTTTGCAGGCTAAACACAATACCAACGTGCACGATAGTCCATGGTAAATCTTTTTAATTACATGTTCATCATGCTAAGCAAAGGATAAATAGCAACTCTTTCATTTCTCCTGACATGCCTTTCTGTCAATTATGGCCGAGAAGCATCCTGTGTAGCATCGCGTCTTCTCAAGCGATCCGCGTGCCTTCCACTGTCCTCACAATTGACTCACAACGCCACATCTATTCCCTGCGGCGCCCTTAAACATCATCAGCTTGGCTTATTTTTCTGCCGCGTTTAACCGGCCCTCATTCTAGGCCATAAACTACAAAACCGCACGATAATGTTTATTATCAATAATTTTTATTGATACAACACCGACTATAATCATCTAACTTCACTTTGTAGGATTGACGCGAATCACAAGGAAAACAATCCTCTGATATACAACCCCACCAAATTCTTTGGTCTACCTAGATTTCAATGGCTATATCCTTTGCTTTTGTACAGTTGTACATTTGACAATATCGCAAAACATTATTCCACTTGATTCTTACCTTTCAGCTAAGAATTGGGCAGTGCCTTAAAATCCCGGTTTATTTACGTCCAATTTTTTGGTATCTTATGAATGGAGACTCTAAAACCCTTTTTCTCATAACCTGATACATGCGTTACACATGCTCCATGGATGTTTGTGGACTATTTTTTCAAAATACCAATATCACAGATTGGAGCACAAAAAGAAACGTTTGTTATTCATTTATTTCAGTTAAAGCATCCTGCTGGAATTTAGCGCAGACCCGTTTAAATCCAGCGCCTTATAACCCCGAGTGTAACCGGGTACACCAGCTAGAAAGACAAATGGAAACATTGTTTCCTCGGTCTGATTTGACGAAAGTCGATTTAGTTCCACAACAAATTAACAAACCATACTTGAAGACGCGTTGAGGCTGTTGCAAAGGGCAATAACCCTAGACACAATTTTTATCAACTTTTTTTCACCTATAGCAAATTTACCGGGACAGGTTTTTAGTTACTCAAATCTACTTCAGAGGTCACGCATTCATGTAAAAAATCAATAAAACTGAAGCGGAGGTTCGACT
>OZ024742.1:345999593-346062093 GCA_964016885.1 Eledone cirrhosa
GCCAACGCGTGGGACCCCATTTGCTCATAATTGTGAAAGAGTGGGCGTGAGGGAGGCAGTGACAGTGGGAGATTGGTTCCTTTGTTTTCGGACCTGGTGTATATGTATTTCACGGACACACACTCACACAGCTATGGTAAGTGTGAATGTGAACCTTGTCCGTTATCTCTGTCATTGTATTAACGAACATTCATTGTTCTGTCAGTTTTTCTTTTGATAATTTATTTAATTATTGAATTATTTTCTTTCTATCAACAACTTCAGCGTCCTTTTTTTCCTAGTTCCAAACTGATAATAATAAAATTAAGTAATGAAAAGAGGGAGAAGTGGTAAAGAAGGTCAGTTCTGGCTCTATATGAAAGTAGAGGAAAGGACTGAGAGAAAAAGAAGAGAAAAAAGGAAGAAAGGGTGGGAGAACGTAAGAGAGCGATGGGCCTAGGGCAGGGCGGTGTTTCTGACTCTGACCTTACAGAACCACTTGAGTTTATTAAATTGTTAGACCTTATGATAGTTTCATAGGAAATCACGCCTTTTCATTTAATATGGCAGAGCACAATCACTTGTTTGTATAAGTATTCTTGGAATAAATGAATGTTTCTATTCATGGGTGCAACAGTAACATTATATATACATAACTGCATTGTTAAGGCTGGAGAAATCTTAATACAGGATTAAAACTCGTCCGATTTATCCCTTCTTTTCTATTCGCCAAGTCATAGCATACACAGAAAATGAGTTTAGATGTCTGTGAACTAAACATACATATCAGTCACCCTTCTCCAACACCACGATGTTGTCCAAAGGAAAGGCAAAGGCTGATACAACTTGGTACCAGTGTTATCAGAAGTCGTGTTTTCCCAGTTGAGTGGACTGGAGTAACGTGAAATGAAGTGTCATGCTAAAGGACACAACGCGCTGCCTGATCCAGAAATAGAACTCACAACCATACAATTGTATCTGTGTTGTGTGTCAAGCACCCTAAGCACATAGCTACGTAACTTCACTCGTTAGCTGATCTACATCCATAAACACAATTTACCTTACTAATGAAAGATTTCAGATTTAAACAATTATTTTATTTTAAAATTACTTCTTGTTTTAGAAATTGTGGCATCTTACGTTGATTTCACCTCTTTCCGTAGAATATATATATTTCAAATAATAAATATATTTTTTCGTAGAATATTTTGATTTTATAATATCAATTTGATGTTTGTTTGATTCCCACTGTGCAAAATATAATTTACTGTCAGATAAAAAAATAATATATATCAATTTAATATATCTTGTAATGGAATGATACATTATTATAGACTTCTATGATATCTTCATATCTAATACAATTATTTTTATATTATTTTTATATTATATTTTAACGATATAATCTATGGAAAAGTTGAACTGTTGATCACGAAAATAATATTGCCATGTAAAAATAACTTATTTAACTTTAGTAGAAAACTTAAACATTTCTTCCAAGTTATCATAAATGTCTCTGGATTTTATTTAGATTCTTTTAAAATCTGGTTTTTATTTCAAAGATTAAAGTAGCTGGATATTTAGTAGAGCGATAATAGAATATATTGAGATGGAATATTTTCACTAGAGAAGACGATATTGGGCGTATCACTCATGTTATCTTATATCAAGTGAATCGATATCATCATAGTCACCATCACCATCACCATCACCATCAACATGATAATCATCACATCGTCGTAATTATCGTTATCATCATCGCCATCACCATCGTCATCATCATCGTCATCGTCATCGCTATCGGCATCATCATCATCATCGTCATCGTTATCGTCATTGTCATCGCCATCGTCATCGTCATCGTTATCGTCATCGTCATTGTCATCATTATCATCATGATCATCATTATCATCATCATCGTCATCATCATCGTCATCGTCAATGTCATCGTCATCATCATTATCCTAATCATCATCATCAATATAATCACCGTCGTCAGCATTGTCGTCATCATGAGATTTATTTTTCAACATAGTCCTTGGAAAGAAGCAATGCAGTCATTAGTAAGAAGAATTGAAATTAATGCATGCAAGATTTCACAGCTCTAGCATCACTCCTTCACACTCAACTTATAAAATACTTCTCTGTCGACCCTCGTATGTCTAGATATCCGCAACATTTTGTCAGGTATTAAAGAGAAATCGATATAAAAGAAGTAAGATTCAAGCTTTCTTTTGACTTTTACAGTCACAAAAGATAACAACTGATGCCAATTTGCTATTATCTGGATTTCAGTGATGAACGAGTTAGGTTTACATTTACAGAATAATGGGTTTCTTATAATAAGGAAATTGGCTTAAAACAAACTACCTGCCGAGTAAATGTTCTGGGAATATTCTAACAACAAACCTACAGTAAATGTACTGGGAATATTCTAACAACAAACCTACAGTAAATGTACTGGGAATGTTCTCACAACAAACCTACATTAAATGTACTGGGAATATTCTAACAACAAACCTACAGTAAATATACTGTGGATGTTCTCACAACAAACCTACAGTAAATGTAGTGGGAATGTTCTCACAACAAACATACAGTAAATGTAGTGGAAATATTCTCACAACAAACATACAGTAAATATACTGGGAATGTTCTCACAACAAACATACAGTAAATGTAGTGGGAATGTTCTCACAACAAACATACAGTAAATATACTGGGAATGTTCTCACAACAAACCTACAGTAAATGTAGTGGGAATGTTCTCACAACAAACATACAGTAAATATACTGGGAATGTTCTAACAACAAACCTACAATAAATGTCGTGGGAAGGTTCTAACAACAAACTGTAAGTAAATGTCGTGGGACTGTCTAACAACAAACCTACAGTAAATGTAGTGGGAATGGTTCTAACAACAAACCTACAGTAAATGTCGTGGGACTGTCTGACAACAAGCCTTCAGTAAATGTAGTTTGAATATCTAACAACAAACATACAGTAAACATACTGGGAATGTTCTGACAACAAACCTACAGTAAATATACTGCGAATATCTAACAACAAACCTACACATACACACTTAGTTTTCATCATATGGTGTTGGACAGATATAGATATATAAAAAGTACATGATAAAATGACAAGTCAGTCAATCATATTGATGGCCTCCCCACAGCCCCGGCGGACAGAATAGAGAAGGCGTTTCTCCGAATGACGGCAAGGGAGACGCGCTGGAAGAGCCATTCCAACTCGTGAAGCTCACACCTGCGGCTGGCCAGCTCAGCGCCTATGGTGGTGAGTAGAGAGGACACCAGAAGTCTCCACTGCCAAGAGTACGACCTCAAACCTGTCGGAGAGCTGGATATGGTAAACGCTTTAAGATAATGTTTCACAGTTGACAGAAAGAATTGTTTGTGTAAATGAAGGAATAACATATCGAAGGAAACCACAGAGATACTACTACAATAAAGAGTTACTACCCTTAGAGACACTGCTCATTGCCTTTAGATCTCCGTCGGTTCTCACGACGAGTGTTTCAGTTAAAAATATTTCATTTTAATCTCATAAAAATAATAATTTAGATGTTTTTAGAAATTATAGCTAGTGCTTTGAAAGTATAACTTAATTATATCGTATCACTGGAACACTCGTCGTTGTAACTGACTGAGTGCTACCACATCCCACCATGTCTTCACATTATTCGATATATAGTATTTATTTTACATGCAACGAGGGCGGTGGATTGGTTGAATATTTAAGGGATCGAACAATATGTTTATAACATTTAATTACAGTTCTTTAGGTTCCGAGTTCAAATCCCGCCGAAGGTTTAATAAAATGAAGTACTAGTCATAACCTGGGGGTCGATATCGTCTACTTCTTTTCACCGTTAAATTGTTGGTCTTGTTAAATTCTAACAGCAAAACGCCTATAAACCGTTGAAGAGGCAGATTCCTTAGAACATTGGATAGAATACGTTGTGGTACCCGTTCCGGTTCACTATGTTCAGCGTTCCAATCCCGCCGAACTCAACTTTGCCTTTCATTCTTTCAAGATCGATAAATGAAGTACCAGTTGAATACACGGGTTGATTCTCTCTCTCTCTCTCTCTCGCGCGCGCTCTCTCTCTCTCTCTCTCTCTCTCTCTCTCTCTCTCTCTCTCTCTCTCTCTCTCTCTCTCTCTCTCTCTCTTTCCAGAAGAAATCGGCTGTGTTCAGATCTGGAGATTGTTCCACTCCGCCATGTTTAAATTGCCGTGTGTAAGGACGGCGACACCACCTCCCCTACGACTCCACCAGGAATTAAGGGCTCTTTCTATATGTTTCCTATCTTTTTCTACATACATGTACATTCCGTGTTCAACTCTTCTTGGATCGATTTTACATTTCATTCACCAGAGATCGATACAATAATTAAGTTGTGTAGCATATACTTAAATACGAGGGGCTGCTGAAAAGTTTCTGGCTTTAAGGGTATCGCGAAAAGGTAGAGCTGTTACCTTTAGAGGGGAGGTAGGACCACAGCAATATTCAACACATTCAACATATTCGCCTTTCAGAGGAATATGTTGAATAAAATCATAATTAACTGACCCTCTTGTATTTTCTTTTAACTGATCCTCCTGTATTTTATTTTACCCAAAGCCAGGAACTTTTCAGCATCTCCTCAAATGTGTCCCTCCTTTCTCATACTATATTTGTGACGCGGGGGATCATCCCGGGTAGGTTAAGGTTACTTGAAGCAGTGAATCCACAGCATTTCGATCAGAAACCGTCCGTGTACCAAAGACGTCAGACCTTTATATTGTCAGCTATCCACGATTCCAACAATAGACGCCATATATAAGAGATTATATCTGTAGTGACCTACATTCCGCGGGCTCACATACATTCTCTGTGCGTGATTTGGCTCAGCTCAGCCAATCAGCGCCAGTAGAAGAGGATGTATCCCTACGCATTCTGAGGGAGAAATAGCCCGCAAAGATTTGAGGACGCTATCACTTCCAGCTAGGCCGTGCTAAGGTAAACACCACTTGTTCTTTTGCTCCGCCAGCACAAACAATATGTAATGACACAACAATTTTACTACGGAATTGGCTAAACGCCTCAGCCAGTCGACCGTATTTTCTCTTGTAATCTTAATTGATTTGTTTTATTTCTCTTGGCATGCCAGCTCAACCTCTGTTAATAAATAATGTAAAACCAAGCTAAAGTCGTTGTCGATATTCCTATCATATCTTTCTACCAAACCTGTTTCCTCGTGGCAACATTACAACACTCTACATAACTCTCCGCTAAATTGGTGACAACTATTCTCTACCAAATATCTATTCCACATATATAGTTATACAACGCAATTAATTCAATCGACCGATTGAATTTCTATTTTACAAATATTCTACAATGTGATAAATCGTTATTGCATTTCGGCCCACGAAATAACGAAAAACAACCTCCGAGATGTGAAGCAAGTGCTCAATGATTCAGATGAACCAGAGCTATAACAAACGTTAAAGGCCAAACACACTGAGACGATGGTTAAACAATCATTTGCATAGCCAAATAAAAGATCAAGTAATTCGGGTATTGAAAATTTACCCGGACCCCTGGAAGGTTGGTAAAATCCAGTATTAGGGTTTCTGCGGCTCCTAAATCAAGTACCGTCCGCTTACATAAATAATGTCAGGCTTCTAGTAAGATGATTGAACAAGGAAGCCACTTTCTCAACAGGTTTTAGTTCAATGTTAATACAAGGACTGACTATTGCTGACTCCACGTGGGGATCGGCAAGGGAGGCAGCCCCTATATCAGGCGAATAAATTCAGTTGTGTATATTTTTGCAAGAATGCAAAAACATCACAAATCGAATAGAGTTCTCAACAGAAGGGTTAAAATTAACATAAGCTATTCATCAGTCAATAGAATCAACTAAAAAATCAAGAAAATTAACTGGTCAATAGCTAGAGTCTGGAGATAAATACAAACATAAATGATCGAGATTCGCATTTCGGCCCACGAAATAACGAAAAACAGAATCGTTGCTTTCACCCGTAACGGGATCTACTGAAACATTAATCTGTTATTTTAATAAATATTTGCTCTAGGTTTCTTATATATTTGATATATATTTATCCTTATTCATTTCATCTCAATTATTAAGTTAACTCAACAAGATATGACTTAGAGTTTTTCGTTCTCTCTTCTTTTCTCTGTCTCCTCTCTCTCTCTATCTTTCTCTCTCTGTTGTTCCGGTCTTTCTCTCTCTTTCCTTCTCTATATTTCTCTTTCTCCGTAACCCAACGGCTTATTTTAAAAATAAAAATATCCAATACTAATAATATAATTAAAGCTACAACTCCACTATCCGGGAGCTTCCAACAGTAATGGTGCATTCTTTTAAGGGTATGTCAATATTTATTTATAAAACTGATCTATATTATATTTTATCTGATGAAAGCACACCATAATTTAACTTGGTGTCCTTGAAATATGTATAATGAAATAAATATGGTTTTATAAATATAGTTTCCATTTGTTAATATCGTATATATATATATATGGTGGCTGCCAACTCGTTTTCGAGTATGACCACTACTTTATATCCATGTAGGAGAACCCCTACTGATGCGCTGAACGAGTGTGACTTTTTAGTCCAGCCAGCGACTTGAAAACTCTGGTACAAACACTACACTTGTGACAATTATTGACACATAGTGCTGGGCTCATGGTACCATGTGATGACAAGTGCATAGAGATCTGCAGATATAAAGCAATGCCTGTGCCGTGAAGCTTTTATAGTGAACAAAGGCACTGCACAAAGCCAGTCCCACTCTCTTAACCAAGATGATATTTACCAAAAAGAAGAACAAGTCAACATCATTGGATACCATCAGGGTTGCAGGTGTTATATCAGAGTTTTCCTTCTCCTAGAATTCTCCCTTGACAAAGGCTAAGGGGTCATCTCTCCCGGAGATGTATATATATATATATATATATATATATGTATGTTTACACATATATATATATAAAGTTGGTAGAGCAGTCCATTATTACACAAAATAGATATAGAATGCCGGAGACACGTGTTTCATTGACCGGACCGATGAATTGATAAAAATGTGATGACATGTGTCTCGAGAAATCTATACTCTTATATATATATATATTCTCTCTCTCTCTCTCTATATATATATATATATATATATATATACATATATATATGTGTGTGTGTGTGTGTATAATTTTATTGATAAGTTCCAACCCAAGCTAAATGAACTATAATAATGGGGTACTACTCCTACTACTCCTACTACTCCTACAACTTTTACTACTCCTACTACTTTTACTACTCCTACTATGACTACTATGACTACTACTCCTACTACTCCTACTATGACTACTACTACTACTACTCCGACTACTCCTAATATGACTACTATGACTACTATGACTACTATGACTACTATGACTACTATGACTACTATGACTACTCCTATTACTCCTACTACTTCTACTACTCCTACTGTGACTACTGCTCCTACTAATTCTACTACTCCTACTATGACTACTACTCCTACTATGACTACTATGACTACTACTCCTACTACTCCTACTCCTCCTACTGTTCCTACTATGACTACTACTCCTACTACTCCTACTACTCCTACTATGACTACGCCTACGACCATGTCGACTACCACCACTAACAACAACAACAGCAATAATAGTTTATACTTGTGGCACAAGGCCAGCAATTACCCCAGTGTATTACTGGTACTTTATTTTATCGACCCTGAAAGGATGAAAGGAAAAGTTAACCTCGGCGGGATTTGAACTCAGAATAACAAGGGCCGTAACTCTATGCTAGAAAGCATGGCGTCCGGCGCTTTACCGATACTGCCAATCAACCGCCCTTACAACAATAATAATAATAATAAAAGTGATGTTGATGGTGATGATTACTGAAGACTTTTTATAAAAACGCTAGAAAATGCTATTTTCATCATTTCTAAAAATAGCAAAACAATTGATGCTTTGGATAGGGTCAAATAGAAGTCGTTAGACATGCTCAAGTAACCGTGACGCCTAAACCAATCAGCTTTAGTAATCCAGTGAAACTACGCACCGATTGGTCGAAATACAGTTTGCAAAATTTAGCATTCTGTAGCCCCTTTTTACTGATTATAGGGCACAGAATTTACCCATCTCATTACAGTTGAAAATTGCAAACTTGACTGTCACCACTGAACCTGAAGATTGCGAAAGCATGAAAGTACTTGTTCAATTAACACTTAACATTTAACACTCTACCATACTATTTCATTATAATATCATTATAATTTTAAAGGATTGTAAATAAAACGAGTAAATCAGACAAAGTTGGAATTCCTTTTATTAATATATATATATATATATATATATATATATATATATATATATATATATATATATATGTATATATATATATTATATCTATATATATATATGTATATATATATATTATATATATATATATATATGTATATATATATATATATATATATATATATTTATATATGTATATATATATATATATATATATATATATATATATATATATATATATATATATTTATATATATATATATATATATATATATATATATATATATATATATATATATATATATATTTATATATATATATATATATATATATATATATATATATATATATATATATATATATATATATATATATATATATATATATATATATATATATATGCAGAGGTTATATTTAATTTAACAAAATTTATAACTGATATGAGCACTCAACAGTTTAGTGGAGTAAATATACAATATATTAATAAATGGAAACTATATTTATAAAACCATATTTATTTTATTATACATATTTCAAAGGCAACCAATGCAAATTATGGTGCGCTTTCATCAGATAAAATACAGATTTGTTTTATGAATAAATATTGGCATACCCGGAAAAAAAGACAACCTTAACGGTTGTAGCTTCCTGGATAGTGGAGATATTACATTTATTGAGGGTAATACAAAATTATGAGTGAGTATGCAAATGAGTGTCCGAAAGGTTGAAAAGATAACGGTTTATTTATATTAAATTGTTGGAAGAAGGTGATATGTGAGGGAGAGAGAAAAAAATTGAAAAAAGAAAAAAGAAAAAAGAAAAAAAGAAAGAAAAAGGAAGGAGAAAGATAGAAGAGGAAAGAAAGAACGATTATATATATTGATAATTGAAATAGAGTGCAATATATATATTGATAGTGAAAATAGAGTGCTGCGTAAGTATATCTAAAAGCGAGAAGAAATGAGAATAACGTGGAAGAATAATATTTATAATGCAGGATTCATTAGTTTTGATTATAATACTTATAATGATAGATTGAAAAATTAGATTAAAATTAAATTAAAATTAAAAATTAGAAATCAAAATTAAAGATTAAAATTTACCTTAATATTAAAGATTTAATAATTTAATATTAATAATTAGTTTAAATGTTAAGGATTATAAATTATTTAAATAAATATATATTATTTTACATTAGAGCAAAACTAATATAGTTTATTTTATTAAAGGTCGTAAGTCAAAATTTAAACATCCAAATAATTCTAAATTTATGAAAAATTTACGAGAGTTTACAAAAGAATAACCACTTAGTTATGTTATAAAAACAGTAAGGAAGTGTAAAGGAAGTTAGAAGGGATTTTTTAAGAATAGTAAGGAAGTGTAAAGGAAGTTAGGAGTGATTTTTTAAGCACTCAGATGACTTTAAGGATTAAATGTTATAAAGTTAAAAAGTTAAAAAAATTTTTATCTTAAGAATATAATTAAAACATGAACCATATGTTATTTTAAACGAAGTCATAAATTTACTTGCTATAAAGTTCAAACATTAACATTAAAATTAAAATTAAAACATTAAAAATGTTATCTTAAGAATATATTTAAAGCATAAACTATAGGTTATTCCACATATATATATAAACAAATTTTTCTTAAGAAAAATTTTTCTTTAAGAAAAATTGCTTTTTATTATTGAAAAACTTACTGAAGGTTTTATGAAAAATCTTTTGAAAATACCTTTGAAAAACCATTATTTTCATACCTTACAATATTTTTATATTTTTATATTTCTATATTTTTATATCTCCAAACGTTTTTAATATATATATCCAAATGTTTATATATATGTGGAAAAAATTGTTTTTTATATATATAAAATTTTTAACTTTATAACATTTAACTTTATAACATTTAATCCTTAGAGTCATCCGAGTTCTTAAAAAATCAGTTCTAATTTCCTCTACACTTCCTTACTGTTTTTATAATATAACTAAGTGATTATTCTTTAAATTTTTCATAAATTTAGAATTATTTGGATGTTTAAATTTTGACTGACAACTTTTAATAAAATAAACTATAATAGTTTTGCTCTAATGTAAAATAATATATATTTATTTAAATAATTTATAATCCTTAACATTTAAAATAATTATTAATATTAAATTATTAAATTAAATCTTTAATATTAAGGTAAATTTTAATCTTTAATTTTGATTTCTAATTTTTAATTTTAATTTAATTTTAATCTAATTTTTCAACCTATCATTATAAATATTATAATCAAAACGTAATGAATCCTACATTATAAATATTATTCTTCCACGTTATTCTCATTTCTTCTCTCTTTTATATATACATACGCTGTTTATCTATTCATGCACTCTATTTTCACTATCAATATATATAATTGTTTCTACGTTTGGCACAAGGCCAGCAATTATCCCAGTAAGGAAGAAAGGCAAAGTTAACCTCGGCGGGATTTGAACTCAGAATAAATAATGAATGAATATTACATAATGTATGTCCTAAATTTCGTAAACATAAATAATTTAAAATTGACTTCTTTTCAAAGTTTCATTCACATTTCTACACCCGGTTTATCGTCGCCACCACCACCACTTCAACTACCATATATATAGAAAGAGAGAGTGTCTGATGAGAGTGATAGAGAGATTACATAATTCATACAAATATACATCCATTCATACATACTTTCACACAAACATACATACATTCACACATATACATTTACACAAACACATATACATTTACACAAACACATATACATTTACACAAACACACACATACAGTCATGATAGCGTCCGGTGAATTGGAGATGGGAGGGTAAATCAATTATAACGTTTTATTTATTAGCTCTATATTTATTTATTAACTCTTTTTTTTTTAAACTCATTTAATATAATGGTTACAGAACGAAAACACTAACAAATATAATTGTTTCTACTTTAGACACAAGGCCAGCAATTATCCCAGTGCATTACTGATACTTTATTTTATCGACCCCGTAAGGATGAAAAGCAAAGTCAACCTCGGCGGGATTTGAACTCAGATCGTAATTTTATTAATGTTATTTCAAAATGTTATTTCAAAATGGTTGTAATTCTCCGTAAGCATTGGTGTTCATTTTTAGCATGTAATGTATATATGTATATATATACACACACATATATATATATCCCTCGGTGGGATTTGAACTCAAATCGTAAATGGACGTAACTATGCTGCAAAGCATGGCGTCCGACCCTCTACTGATACTGCCAATTCAATATAATATATACAAAGGAAAGGGAACGGAAAAAAAGAAAGAGGAAAATACACACATCTTAGACCACATAGAACAAAATGCAGACGAAAGAGTGGAACAATTGAACCTCTACCAGAGGAAAAGATAGCAATATAGCGAGGAGCACTGGGAAACCTCTCTAATAATCTTTGAGGCAGGTCAGCACACTCGCAGCGTTACTTGGGGTGATGGCGACGCTGAGGTGCTGAAACAACCTAGTGCCCTTACGAGCATCACCAGTTACCTCTGTTTGGCGAGCCGCAAATGAATATTAGAATCTCGCTGTCAGTAGTCCGATTCCCCAAACGTTTCGAACGCCACAGGCTGACAGAACACGGTATTTTAGGATTTTGTTCCGTTCAGCTGCGGATGCCGTAGCTCTCGCCCTTACCGCTGCATCCAGGATGTGGGAAGAAGCAAAAGAGTCACTAACTGTGACGTCCCAGGTAAGGCACCTGCCTCTTGACCAGGAGCACAGGGTAAGACCGTCAACTCTTTTCTCATCAATTCAGGACAACCCAGATGGTCCAAAATTGAGGGGATGTTTGCTCGGGCCAAAGCTCTTAAGTGGTAATAGGATAGTGTGTGTATGTGCGCGCGCGTGAGTTTGTCGACGTTCTTAAATTAGAGACACGTGTGTGTGTGTCACTATTTTTAAGTTAGACATATATATGTTTGTATCCCTTTCCTTCATTTTACACACAGATACATTCACACAAACAGACATACACATTGCGTGATGAACGGGGTGGACAGAAGTTCCTCAAATGTATATACATGTGAATGGGGTTCTACTGAAGCTGTTAGAGAAATTCAAGTATCTTGGAGCTGTGTTCATGAGTGATGGAATGCAGGAGGTTGAATTAAGTGTAAGAATTGCAAAAGCTGATGCAGTAAAGCGCCAGCCTCAGCATCCAGCAATCAGAGGTAGGTGTAAAATCCAAACTCGCTGTCTTCCTGGCATTCCTGCCAACTCTTACCGAGGATCATGAATCTTGAGTAATGACCAAAAGAATACAATTGCAAATAAAAGTGTCAGAAATGGGATTCCTCCGAAGGGTCTTTGGAGTAACGTTACTCGATAAAGTGCATAACTCAGAGACCAGAGAGTCACTCCTGGTAGAACCGCTACTTCTCCGAATTACGAGATCACAACTCTGATATTATGAACATGTGGTTAGAATGTCTCAGTATAGAATTGCTGGACACATTTTACAGGCAAAACCAACCGGCAAGAGACCCAGAGGTAGACTCTGAGCAAGATAGTTGGATAACATCCACGAGCTTAGCTGGTCACGTTTTGGGATCCAGCTGGATCAGTTAGAGATGTTTGCTACTGACAGACTCGCTGGAAGGAGTGTTTGAGAAGGACTCTTCCCCCACGACCCTCTCAGATATAAGTGGGTGAAGAAGAAGATATTGTGAATTTACTTTCAATTTACATATATCTATATGCATATATATTTGCGTATAATATCAATATGCACACTACATAAGCTAGCAGAAAACCGCCTGAGGGGCGGTTTGTCTGTTAGTATATATAAAGTTGGTAGAGCAGTCAATTTTTTATTAAACAAAATAGATATAGATTGACGGAGACACGTGTTCCATTGACCGGACCGATGAATCGATAACAATGTGATGTGACATTGTGTCTCAGGCAATCTATACTCTTATATATATATATATATTTTTTTTTTAAGGCGGGTAAAATTCCCGAGATCAATGGACGAGTTCTCTCCAGCGGTCTCTGTCCCTCATTATCGCTGCCATGTCCTGCGTCTCCAACAGACCAGTGTCTGTCCTTAGGGCATCAACATACGTTAACTTTGGTCTTCCTCTTCTAGTGTGTCCATGTAGGGGCTCCCAAAGGAGCACTGAGTGCAATGTCAACTCTGGATGTCGGTGAGCATGTCCAGCTAACCTCAGTCTCCGCTGTGTCACTTTTTAGCTGACTTTTGGGATGCTCCCATACAGCTCTGAGTTTTTCATCCTCAGTGTATACTGATTAATGTTCAGAGCCATCCTCAGCATTCTCGTGTAGTACCCATCCACCATCTGAGTGAGTTTCTTGGTCAGTGTCCAAGTCTCAGACCCATACAGCAACACACACTCCACTACAGCAATGCCGACGACATAGTTTTGGTGACAAATACAGTGAAGGAGGCAGAGGATTTGATGCGGGAGGTTGAGACTGTGTCGATGAGTGTGGGGCTGACAATGAATGAGACTAAAACAAAATATCTGGTAGAGAATGTTGAGAAGCCAGAGGGGATCACTAATGTAGGCGGGAAGCCGCTAGAATTGGTGGAGGGCTCCCTGTATTTGGGAGCAAAGATTGGGAATACGGAAGATGATGTGGTTGAGAGGAAGAGCCACAACTTGAGATCGGTGTGGAAGTCGGATATTCGTAGAGACCTGAACATTCGCCACTTCATATATATATATAAATATATATACTCTCTCTCTCTCTATCTCTATCTCTCTCTCTCTCTCTCTCTCTCTCTCTCTCTCTCTCTCTCTCTCTCTCTCTCTCTCTCGATATATATATAATGTAGAAAGCCTTTTATAGGCCTAGAATTGTTTCATTCCGGAGAAATCATCATTAAATATTTATACCCTGCTTTGTATTGAGTACCTTACTTACTGCTATTACTCCCGATTGAACCCGGGATAAACTTATATATATATATACTCACTCTCTCTCTCTCTCGCCCTCACTCTCTTTCTCTTTCTGTGTTTCTCTCTCTCTCTCTATATATATATATATATATATATATATATATATATAAACGTTTTGAATATGTATAATAAAGCCAAAACAATGCAGGTATGGACATAGAAAAAAGAATGCAATTGCAAAAGATATTGTTGACAATTCGTCCTTTACCTTAGATTTATTTTAAACGTCCTTAATTTTCGAGATAATATCTCTTCTTCAGAGGGAAATAAAGGTCTCAAACCAGCGTTCTAAATATCTTGCCAAACCATGCTGACAGGAAATAGTATAGAGGATCTGTTCTGTCTCTAATGTCAAAGAGTTAAAATTAGGTGGATAACGAGTGGTCTCCCTTTAAAAGGGGTTTGTTTAGGGTTTTTTTGTTATATACATGCCTGTTTAAGTGAGTGGGAGAATGCATGAAGGTGTAAGTATGTGAGTGTGTGTGTGTGAGTGTGAGAAGATAAGTCTATTCGTAAATGTGGGGGATAGGTGTTATCTGGTGTTAGAACTGGTTTTGTGTGTGTATGTGTGAGAGAGAATAAGTGGAGGTGTAAGCGTGTGTGTGTGTGCGTGCGTGTGTGTGTATGGGGTGTGTAAATATGGGGCTAGAAGCCCTATCAGGTTATAAATTGGGTGTTGAGTTCTAGTCTATTATTGATAGGTGGTTGTGTTTTATCTATAATTAGTGCTTCCTTAATTCTAAGATTGCCGAGGTTTCTTTACTTAGTTTCTATCCTAACTGTTATGGTTTTGTCGGTGTTTTTGCATTTAACTAGGTGTTTCTTAAATGAGGAAGCGTTAGTATTGAGGTGTTCTTTTATTCTTATGTGGAGTGGTCTGGTGGTGCTACCTACGTAGAAGTTGTTGCATTTGTCACACTCTAGTCTGTATACGACGTAAGCCTGGTGGCATAGGTCTGTGTCGTTGATGGGGCAGTTGGCTAGTCTGCAGCAGTTGTCATGTCTGGTGGAGTGTCTTTTGGCTAGCTGTCCGCGCAGAGAAGGACCTGAGTGGGCCAGTTGGATATCTAGTCCTTCTCGTCATATTGAAACAGAGACTGGACGACAAACTATGGCTCGACATAGAAACGAATTTCTGTCGGGCTGCCTACCAACTAAAATGGATATCGACTCTCGGCAACAACACCACGGAATCTATCAAACCCAGATTCCCGATATACCAACTTGATCGCCCACTCTGTCCACCGCCTGCCAACCGCGAGCTTGAAGAAAAACTCTCGAGACTAAAACATTCCGTATTTAACATCTTACGGAAACAGAAGAAGATAGCCCCAAACCTCTCCAGGACACAACAACTCGCCCTGAAGAACCTACGGAATAGGGAACTTATATACTTACCATCCGACAAAGGTAAAGAGTTTTGCGTCATCTCTCAAGCCACATACAATAACCTAGCCTTTGAACACCTAACCGACAATGAATTATACACAGAGATCCCGGACATGACTGCAGCCCAGATCGAAAAACAGACCAACTCCATTTGGTTCGATATCTGTAGGAGAAGACAACTCCCAAATAAAGCTAAGCTCAACTACACCACTAGAAATAGCAGACTGCCCACTTTCTACCACCTCATCAAGACCCACAAGAATAGCACTAAGACGCAAATAAGACCCATCGTCTCTAGCATAGAAGGACCCCTATACAAAATTTCCTGGCTCCTCTCCCAGGTGCTCAAGCCTCTACTCTCCACCTTTCCCGGGCATGTCAGTAGCTCCGACGAAGTTATACGTAGACTACACCAACTCCAGCCAGAACAACTTAAACTAAATAAATACGCTTTTAGCCTCGACGTTGTCTCACTCTACACTACAGTCCCCGCTCATCCAGCTGTCGATTTATTGACGGACTACGTGGTCGCAGAGGACATCCACTGCTACGGCCTCCACCCGACGGACATACACCAGCTTTTGTCCTTCACAGTAGACAACACGTACTTCACCTTCCACCACCACACATACAGACAGACAACAGGATTACCCATGGGATCCAGCTTATCGGGCCTGCTGGCCATCACCTACATGAACCAGCTAGAATGCCGAGACCTCAACAACTGCCATTCCCATGCCTTCTTCACCCGATATGTAGATGACATACTCATCCTCACATCATCCCGTGAGGAGGCAGATAAAATATACACAACATTCTCCAGCATGAACGCCAGTATAAAGTTCAGCATGGAACACCCCGATGACCGCGGATCCCTATCCCTACTGGACTTCCAACTCAGGGTAACAGAGGAAGGCAACATCCACACCTGCTTCTATAAAAAAGCCGCCAGCAAGGACCTGTTCGTACATTTCAGATCGGCCCTCCCACTCGGTGCCAAATTCGGATACATAAGGAACGAACTGGCACGTATCCGTAACAAATGCACCGACGCTAGAGACCCAGAAACACACACCACACATTTCCTGGAAGTACTCAAACCGAACGGATACACGACATCCACCACAAACCGTGCCAGAAAGAACAGAGGACACCACACCGAGGCACTAACACTTGCTTCCTGAAGCTCCCACACTTCAATGAAGAAACAACAACAGCCATCTGCAGAGCCATCAGACGAGAAGGACTAGATATCCAACTGGCCCACTCAGGTCCTTCTCTGCGCGGACAGCTAGCCAAAAGACACTCCACCAGACATGACAACTGCTGCAGACTAGCCAACTGCCCCATCAACGACACAGACCTATGCCACCAGGCTTACGTCGTATACAGACTAGAGTGTGACAAATGCAACAACTTCTACGTAGGTAGCACCACCAGACCACTCCACATAAGAATAAAAGAACACCTCAATACTAACGCTTCCTCATTTAAGAAACACCTAGTTAAATGCAAAAACACCGACAAAACCATAACAGTTAGGATAGAAACTAAGGAAAGAGACCTCGGCAATCTTAGAATTGAGGAAGCACTAATTATAGATAAAACACAACCACCTATCAATAATAGACTAGAACTCAACACCCAATTTATAACCTGATAGGGCTTCTAGCCCCATATTTATACACCCCATACACACACACACACGCTTACACCTCCACTTATTCTCTCTCACACATACACACACAAAACCAGTTCTAACACCAGATAACATCTATCCCCCACATTTACGAATAGACTTATCTTCTCACACTCACACACACACACTCACATACTTACACCTTCATGCATTCTCCCACACACTTAAACAGGCATGTATATAAAAAAAAAACCTAAACAAACCCCTTTTAAAGGGAGACTACTCTTTATCCACCTAATTTTAACTCTTTGACATTAGAGATAGAACAGATACTCTATACTATTTCCTGTCAGCATGGCTTGGAAAGATATTTAGAACGCTGGTTTGAGACATTTATTTCCCTCTGAAGAAGAGATATTATCTCGGAAATTAAGGACGTTTAAAATAAATCTAAGGTAAAAGACGAATTGTCAACAATATCTTTTGCAATTGCATTCTTTTTTCTATGTCCATACCTGCATTGTTTTGGCTTTATTATACATATTCAAACGTTTATACCTCATTACACAATGCTTCAAGTGAACTATAACCTCCTCCATATATATATATATATATTTTTTTTTTTTTTTTTTTTTGCTTATAGTCATTTACCTGCTCCAGTTATCTGGCTGAGGCCATGTTGAGGCATCGCCCTTGTAAAAATTATGGAACGCTTCACGAATTTGCTTGTACGTGCGTATGTGTGTGCGAGCATATGTGTATGTGTGTACGTGTATGTGTATGTGTGTCTGTTTATGTGTATGCGTGCGTATGCGTTTCTGGGTATGTATCTGTGTGTGTGGCTGCATTTGTGGATGAGAGTGTATATACATGTATAAACGAATATCTGAAATATTAGCGCTGTTCTTTATTTTCGATATATCATCATTATTGCACTGTTGATAGCATCTTTGCTGTGTGAAGAAAGAGATAAGCAGTCGCCACGTTTGAAGGACATATGCAGAGATATCTCTACAGTTGGTAGATGAGAGGAGTTGAATAATAGACTTCAAGAAAGTATTGGAAGATAAGACTATAAATCTGTTTGATGAGAAGAACAAAAATAGTTAGAAATAAAAGTGTAGTCTTTCTGAGGAAGATACTAAGATAATAATTGTTTCTACTTTGGGCACAAGGCTAGCAATTAACCAGTACACTGGTACTTTATTTTATCGAACCCGTAAGGATGAAAGGCAAAGTTGACCTCGGCGGGATTTGAACTCAGAATGGAAAGGGCCGTAATTCTATGCGTCAAAGCATGACGTCCGACCCTCTACCGATACTGCCAATCCACTAATAATGGTTTCTGATTTAGATCAGCACCAGTGCATTACTGGTACTTTATTATATCGACCCCATAAGGCAAAGCTAACATTGGTGGGATTTGAACTCAGAACGTAAAGGGCCGTAATAATGGGTTTTGATTTAGGCACAATGCCAACAATTTGGGGAGAGGGAATAGTCGATTAAACCGACCTCAGTCTATTGCTAGTACTTTATTTTATCGACCCTGTAAGGATGAAAGGCAAAGTTAACCTCGACGGGATTTGAACTCAGAACGTAAAGGGCCGTAATAATTGTTTCTAATGTTGGCACTAGGCCAGCAATTATCCCAGTGTATTACTGGTACATTATTTTATCGACCCCGTAAGGATGAAAGGCAAAGTTAACCTCGGTGGGATTTGAACTCAGATCATTAAGGGCCGTAACTCTTTGCTACAAAGCATGGCGTCCGACCCTCTACCGATACTGCCAATCCACCGTAATAATGAAACACGAAGGTAGGGTAGGAATGAGAGCATTGTATGTATATATGTATGTATGTATATATGTATGTATATATGTATGTATGTATATATGCATATATGTATATATGTATATATATATATATATATATATATATATATATATATATATATATATATATATACATATATATATATACACATATATATATACACATATATATGTATATATATATATATATATATATAATATATATATGTGTGTGTGTGTATGTATATATGTATGTATATATATATATGCGTATGTATGTATGTATGTATGTATGTATGTATGTATGTATGTATGTATGTCAGGTCACCAGTTGGTGCTACTGGTAACATGTATCCCAGTACAACCTGTCTAATGGTCGGGTCGTTGGAGACTAAACTGGCAACTCCACCAAGGTTTCTTGGAGAGGAGGGTGACTTTGAACATCCTGCAGGATTAAAAACAAAAGCTGTCAAAGGGCAAAGGAGCTCTTAAAAGTCAATGGCCATCCAAAATCACCGGGAGAGATGACCCCTTAGCCTTTGTCAAGGCAGAATTCTAGGAGAAGGAAAACTCTGATATAACACCTGCAACCCTGATGGTATCCAATGATGTTGACTTGTTCTTCTTTTTGGTAAATATCATCTTGGTTAAGAGAGTGGGACTGGCTTTGTGCAGTGCCTTTGCTCACTATAAAAGCTTCACAGCACAGGCATTGCTTTATATCTGGAGATCTCTCTGCACTTGTCGTCACATGGTACCATGGGCCCAGCACTATGTGTCAATAATTGTCACAAGTGTAGTGTTTGTACCAGAGTTTTCAAGTCGCTGGCTGGACTGAAAAGTCACTCGTTCAGCGCATCGGTAGGGGTTCTCCTACATGGATATAAAGTAGTGGCCGTACTCGAAAACGAGTTGGCAGCCACCATGTATATATATATATATATATATATATATATATATATATATATATATATATATGTATGTATATATGTATGTAATTATATATATATGTACGTATATATGTATGTATGTATGTATGTTCTTCTGGTTTTATAATTTCACAAATTTTTTCCAATAGAGAGAGTCGGTTTCTAACATAGACACAAGACTCTCATTGGAATTTACACAACATTAACTAGGTAGATATGTATGCATGTGTGCATGCATGTGTGTGCAGGTATCGATGTTATTGTATGTGTGGATGTGTATGGTTTGAGTTGTATATGTGCATGTGTATACGCTTTGTATCTGTACATGTGTATATACAGTTATTAGATGCAAAATGTATGTATGTATGTATGTTTAACCGCGCAATCGGGTATCCAGCCCGACTATTTCTATGTCCACCCACATATACATACGCATGCACGCATGAATATACATATATACATATACATACCTATGAACATGAGTATATACATATTTACACATTTTTGGATAGTCGTTGACTCTTATGAATTCTTCCGCCCCTTGTCAGGTTTTGTTTTTTGTCCTGCAGGGTGTCCAAAATCAACCTCCTTACTGGGAGTGAAGGACGCCTAGCCTTTGTTAGGACATTCTTCTAAGAGAAGGCAACTCAGGGAACTGGGATAACTCCGATATAAAACCTGCGGCTCAGTAGTAACTGATGATGTTGATCTTTTCTTCTTTTCGGGTTATAGCTACTGTCGCTCACAGAGTGGGATTGGCTCAGTGCACAGGCTTTCCTCACTTTAAAAAGATCTTCACGCGCAAGTATTGCACGATAGAATTAATTAATAATTATTGATAATGTAAGTATGTATACATACATAAAGATTTGTATACAGACGTTCAGTACTATGTATATATATACATACATGCACACATATATATATATGTACGTATAGGTTTACCGAACATTTATTATAATGTTCGGTTTGTTTGTAAACAAACAGCCCGAAAAAAGCCTTAACGGTTGGAGCTTCCTGGATAGTATTTACTCCACAAACTGTTGAGTGCTTTATATAAGTTATAAAATGTTTAAGCTTGCTGAATCCCAACAAATTAAATATAACCTCTGCATATATATATATAAAAATATATATATATATAAATGGAAAAAATGAAACGAAATTTCATTTCTCACTCTTAGTACGGCTGTTACTTAAATATAAGTATGTATACGTACATACATATATGTATACAGACATTAGTATGTATATATATACATACATGCACATATATATATATGTACGTATGGATTTACCGAACATTTATTATAATGCTCGGCTTGTTTGTAAACAAACAAACACCACGAATTAAGCCGTTCAGTGTTCGGCAACCAGCGTTGCCCTTTTGTTCAACACTGACAAAGGAGCGTTGTCAGTGATGAACAAAAGGGCAACGATGGTTGCCGAACACTGTACGGCTTAATTCGGGGTGTTTGTTTGTTGACAAACTGAACATTATAATAGCTGTTCGGTAAACCCATACGTACATACATATATGTGTGCATGTATCTATATATATACATTCTACTGTACGTCTGTATACATATATATATGTACGTATACATACATACTTATATTTAAGTATCAGCCGTACTAAGAGTGAGAAATGAAATTTCGTTTCATTCTTTTCCATTTATCGTTTTCGCTACGGCCAGCCGACTAACTCACTCGATATGCAAATTAAGCTGCTCAGCCGTTAATATGCATAAGGAAAGTATATACTTTCAAACGCTCAATCATCTGACAGGATGGTATACGATGCTGACGATAGCTAATAAGCTTGAAACTAGTTCATCGTTCCTTTGTCAGTGTTGAACAAAAGGGTAACGATGGTTGCCGAACATTGTACGCCTTAATTCAGGCTGTTTGTTTCTTTACAAACAAACGGAACATTATAATAAATGTTCGGTAAACCCATACGTACATATATATATATATATATATATATATATATATATATGTGTGCATGTATGTATATATATATATATACATACTACTGTACGTCTGTATATATATATGTATGTCAGTATACATACTTATATTTAGTATCAACTGTACTAAGAGTGAGAAATGAAATTTCGTTTCATTCTTTTATATTAATAATGTTATATCGTGCAATGGCCATACTCGATAACGAGGAGGCAGACATCATGCATGGATGCATGTATGTATGTATGTACGTATGTACCCGTAGCTGCTTGTGGATTCGCGCGCGCGTGTGTGTGTGTGAAGCGGGAGGAGGGCGTCGTGTATACGGCGTCGTGTCTTGGGCACCTTAAACATGGCGGATCCCATCCCCTCTCCATATCGGAACATAGCCGATTTGTTCCATAGAAGGAGAGAGAATGATAAAGAAGTGAGAGATATAGAGGATGGACCGACCCCAGTACTATACTGGTACTTTTTTATTTATCAAACTCGAAAGGATGAAAGGCAAAGTTGACCTCGATGGGATTTGAACTCAAAACACACAGAGCCAGAAGGAATACCAGCAAACATTATATCGGACCTTCTAACGAATCCGCTAATTTGCCGTACGGAGAACATTGAGTAACATGTTATGAAGTGTTAAGCTGAAGAGAAAAGAAAAAGATATAAATGTGTTGGATCTCCATCGGTTGCGATAATGACTGTTTCAGTTTTTTCGAACAACGGAAAACCTGTTTGTAAAATTAACTTGAATGTGACTCAGCATTCTACAGACACGTGTACCCTTAATACAGATCTCAGGGAGATTCAGCATTTCACCGCATGTGACGAAAGTGGTCCTTTAAATTACAAGTAAATCCAATTATTTTTTTGCCAGCTGAGTGGACTTGAATAATGTGAAAGGAAGTATTACGTTCAAGGATGACACAATGCGGCACTGGGAATCGAACTCACGACTTTACTATAGTGAGCCGATTACACTAACCATTAAACCACCCGTCTTTACATAGATAAAAGTTTTACATACATGTAAAGAGGGGATTGAGAAAGGAGGAAATAGAAAACGATACAAGAATATTTGAAAGTGTGTTGTGATGAACTGAAAACTGGGAAGAAGCCTTTAGAGATGAAGGTTATAAAGAAAACTGCAGGGTGCTATTGAATCTTGCTACTGAATCTGGTTCTCATAAGATGTTAGAGATAAACCGAAAAACTCGTGCAGTGAGAAATGTCGATTTGCTTCAGAGATTATTAAATAATGTTTTCCAGTAGTTTTAAGCCGGGAAATTAAATCAGAATTCGATAATTCTGGCCTAAATGGTTATAGTAATCATCACTGTGTTGGAGGAGACAGGTGGCTTAGTGGTTACGGCATACAGTTTATATATATTTATATCTGTGGAGGAGACAGGTGGCTTTAATTGAACCGAGAGTATGTGAAAAAAGACTTGCTCAACATATGGCAGTGTATTTGAACTCTAGACCACGAAATTGCGAAGTTAATATCTCAAACACACAGCCAATACTGCCTGCTACCAGCCATGCCTGAGACCTGCTAGAACTGCACTTTGCTAGAACTGGACCATGCTAGAACTGCTCTCAGCTAGAACTGCTATCTGCCAGAACTGTACCCTGCTAGAACTGCTCTCTGCTAGAACTGCTCTCTGCTAGAACTGCTCTCTGCTATAACTGCTCTCTGTTAGAACTGTTCTCTGCCAGAACTGCACCCTGCTAGAACTGCTCTCTGCTTGAACTGCTCTCTGCTAGAACTGCACCCTGCTGGAACTGCTCTCTGCTAGAACTGCACCCTGCTAGAACTGCTCTCAGCTAGAACTGCTCTCTGCTTGAACTGCTCTCTGCTAGAACTGCACCCTGCTAGAACTGCTCTCTGCTAGAACTGCTCTCTGCTAGAACTGCACCCTGCTAGAACTTCTCTCAGCTCGAACTGCTCTCTGCCAGAACTGCACCCTGCTAGAACTGCTCTCTGCCAGAACTGCACCCTGCTAGAACTGCTCTATGCGTGAACTGCTCTCTGCTAGAACTGCTCTCTGCTAGAACTGCTCTCTGCTTGAACTGCTCTCTGCTAGAACTGCACCCTGCCAGAACTGCACCCTGCTAGAACTAGTCTCTGTTAGAACTGCTCTCTGCCAGAACTGCACCCTGCTAGAACTGCTCTCTGCTAGAACTGCTCTCTGTTAGAACTGCGGTGGTAGTGGTGGTGGTGGGGGGGGGGGGGGGGTAGTAATGGTGGTGGTGGTGGTGGTGGTGGTGGTGGTGGTGGTAGTGTTGGTGATGGTGGCGGTGGTGGTGGTGGTAGTGGTGGTGGTGGTGGTGGTGGTGGTGGTGGTGGTGGTTGTAGTGGTGGTGGTGGTGGTGGTGGCAGTGGTGGTGGTGGTGGTTGATAGGTAATGATGGTGTTGGTGGTGATGACGGGGGGGGGGGCAATGATGGTGGTGATGATCTTTGACGACCAATAGATTTACACTTTCCTACAAATCAATCATCAGTTGGAGCACACACACACAAACACATACATATATATATATATATATATATATATATATATATATATATATATATATATACACATACATACATACACACACATATACACACACATATACATACATGCACACACGTATACACACACCCATACATACATACACACATAGACACATACACACACATACATACACACACACATTTACACACATACATACATACACACCAAAAGTCAAAAACAAAAGCACCCAAATGTTTCCCATCAATAAATCACTTAAAGATGTTTGTATCAATTATTGAAGCATTTTAAAATAAAATTATTGATGCTTCATGTCCTTAATATTGATCACTAATGGAAGTTGTCAGGAGAAACCTTATAAAATATATTACGAATGTTCCAGTTGATGTGATCAGCGGGAACAGCCTGTCCATCAAATTAACCCTTTAGTATTTATATTATTCTATATAATTGGCGGTGGATTGGCAGAATCGGTAGAAGGTCGGATGCCATGCTTTGCCGCATAGAATTACGACCCTTTGCGGTCTGAGTTCAAATCCCGCCGACGTTAACTTTGCCTTTCATCCTTACGGGGTCGATAAAATAAAGTACCAGTAATGTTCTGGGATAATTGCTGGCCTTGTGCCAAAAGTAGAAGCAATTATTCTATATTTACTATTGTATTTTCACGGTTGTATTTTCACAGTAAACACTTTACCTTACATAATTATCTCACATGATATTGAATCTGTGATTTTTTACATTATTCATATTTAGAATACTTTAACATAAATATGAGCAGCCGGTTATGGCTGATTTGAAGAAAAAGAGGTGAGAGAATTCTGGCCGGATACGGCCGGTTTAAATGCTAAAGGGAGCTGAAAATTCCATGAGCACGTGTACTCTTAATGAAGGTTAAGTTTAGGTTTGTCGTATTTAGTTGTTGGGTAGGAGTATTCTAACGACCTTGCCACACGACCGTGGCGACACGTGGCTTAGTGGTTACGACATTCAGTTTACATACATTCAAATATTCACCGTTTATTCTTCTCTCCCTTTCCGAGCTCTTCAGTGTTTATCGTTTGTAACGACCTTGCTACCTCACCACCTCACTCTTCTTTATAGATACAGAAAATGTTATATTTATTCTCAAGTTTTTCTCTTCTCTCTATCAAATCTCATAGCAGAAAATTATTGAGTAGGATGGCATAGAACTAGAACGGACCTCCATCAGTTTCGAGGACGAGTGTTCCAGTTGATTCAATCAACGAAACATCCTTTTCATAAAATTAACGAGCGAGTCGCTGAGCATTCCACAAACACGTGTCCCTTAATATAATTCTCAAGGAGATTTGGAGTGATACTGTGTGTGACCAGGTAATGGGAAATAGAATTGTCTTGGCTCAGCAACACAACGTACCACTGGGAATTGAACTCACGACATTACGATTGTGATCCGAACAACCTAGCTGCCAAACCACGCTACTTCATAAAATATACTAATAATTGTTTCTACTTTTGGCACAAGGCCAGTAATTATCCCAGTGCATTACTGGTACTTTATTTTATCGACCCCGTAAGGATGAAAGGCAAAGTTAACTTCGGCTTGATTTGAACTCAGAACGTAAAGGGGGATAACTCTATGCGGCAAAGTATGGTGTTTGACGCTTTACCGATACTGCCAATCCACCGCCTTAAAAGATACAAATAATGGGAAAGGGGGAGAGAAGAAAAACCAGCCAATATTCTATTATATGTAAACTGTATGCCGCACTAAGCCGCTTGTTCCCTCTACTACAACGATAATTATATGTAAACTGAGTGCCCTAACCACTAAGCCGCCTGTCTCCACTATAGATATAAATATATGTAAACTGTGTGCCCTAACCACTAAGCCGCCTGTCTCCACCACAGAAATGATTATATATAAACTGTGTGTCGTAACCAATAAGCCACCTGTCTCCTCCAACACAGTGATGATTTCTATAACCATTCAGGCCAGATTTATAGAATTCTGATCTAATTTCCCGGCTTAAAACTGCTGGAAAACATTGTTTAATAATCTCTGAAGCAAATCGACATTTCTCACTGCACGAGTTTTTCTGTTTATCTCTAACATCTTATGAGAACCAGATTCAATAGCAAGATTCAGTATCACCCATATTTGTTATTCGTGTGTTTTTAAACACACACACACACACACACACACACACACACACACACACACACACACACACACACACACACACACACACACACACACATACATATATATATATATATATATATATATATATATATATATATATATATATGTACGTATGTATGTATATATAGTAATAATAATAAATTTGAAGACTAAAATCCAAAGAGGGCTCGATAAGGATAAATATGTATAAAATATATAAGAACCCTAGAGCAAATATTTATTAAAATAACAGATTAAAGTTTAAGCAAAGAGTCGCTGTTTTCACCCTTAACGGGATCTTCTGAAAGCAGCGATTCTTTGCTGAAACATTAATCTGTTATTTTAATAAATATTTATCTTTATATATATATATATATATATATATATATATATATATATATACATGTATACATATATATATATATATATATATATATATATATATATATATATATATATATATATATATATATATATATATATATATATACATATATATACATATTATACATATATATATATATTTTATACATATATATATACATATATATATATATATATATATATATATATATATATATATATATATATATATATATATATATATATATATATATATATATATATATATATATACATATATATATATATATATACATATATATATACATATATATATATATATATATACATATATATATATTTATGAAAATAACAGATTAAAGTTTAAGCAAAGAATCGCTGCTTTCACCCTTAACGGGATCTTCTGAAACTAACAAAGTCAATCTGTAAACGCAGAAGTGGATATTTCAAAAAACGTTGCAACCGGAGGAAGACAGGAAGACGATACTTTGGTTTGTGGAAACGTTCGCTGGCAAAGAACGGGAATTGCCAGCGAACGTTTCCACGAACCAAAGTATCGTCTTCCTGTCTTCCTCCGGTTGCAACATTTTTTGAAATATCCAGTTCTGCGTTTACAGATTGACTTTGTTAGTTTCAGAAGATCCCGTTAAGGGTGAAAGCAGCGATTCTTTGCTTAAACTTTAATCTGTTATTTTCATAAATATATATATATGTATATATATATATATATATATATATATATATATATATATATATATATATATATATATATATATATATATATATATATATGTATATATATACATATATATATACATATATATATACATATATATATATATACATATATGTATATATATATATATATATATATATATATACATATATATATATATATATATACATATATATATATATACATATATATATATATATATATACATATATATATATATATATATATATATATATATATATATATATATATATATATATATATATATATATATATAAATGTATATATATATATATATATATATATATATACATATATATATATATATACATATATATATATACATATATAGTTAAAAGAATAGAGGTGTAACACACAAGTTATTATATATTGGTAAACGGAATAGAAAATGCTGACAAATTGTTCACAGTTGAAAAATGGTTTAATTAGGAATAAAAGAGTATTAGTGATTGTATGGGTTAGTATTCAGTTGAGGTTTTAAGTTTTTAAGTTTTTACCGGTTGCGCATTTCTAAATGCTTTTCAAAAATAATTTTGAGATAGAGTGTCCGTGCTGTTTGCTCTGATCTGATTAGTTTTGGGAATTCTACCTGTTTTTATGTTAAAAAAGTGGCTCCAGCGTTATTTTTGTGTTGCAAAAATGCTTGTGGTCAAAACAATTTTGATTGGTCGGTAGAGGTCATGTGAATGTAAAAAGTTGATTTTGCGCCAAGACTGTTTTTATGTTAAAATGTTAAAAAAGTGGCTCCAGCAAAAATTCTTGGTCAAAACAATTTTGATTGGTCGGTAGAGGTCATGTGGATAAAAAATTGGTTTTGCGCCAAGATTGAGAAATGACTCTTTCACAACAAATATGTGTGTGTGTGTGTGTATGTGTGTGTGTGTGTGTGTGTGTGTGTGTGTGTGTGTGTGTGTGTGTGTGTGTATGTGTGTGTGTGTGTGTGTATGTGTGTGTGTGTGTGTGTGTAGTAGTAGTAGTAAGGTGTTCGATGCTGCGACAATGGCCAGCAGCGATGTGTGTCAAATGGCTATTAAGATAAGTGTGTTTGTGTGGGGGGGGGTGTATATAGCAGAGTCATTCGAAGGTCAAAAGATATTTTTCAGCTTTTGTCTTATACGGAGAAGTGCGTGTATGTGTGTGTGTGTGTGTATATGTCTCTTTGTATGTTGATGTACGCGTGTGTATGTGTTTGTGTATATATATGTGTGTGTGTGTGTGTGTGGGTGGACCAGTATTTTTTTCCCCCTGGTAAAATGGTGTACATTATTCGATTTTTTCAGTAAAATCGGTTCTCTTAATAGAACATCAATAGGTATGTATGTTGACGTGTGTATGTTGTGGGTTCGTCTTAGGGAGAAGTGTTTAGACGGGGTCCGTATTTGTTAATGAAGTAAGATTCCTTGCTGATGCGCTGGGTGTGGGTGGCATTATCTTTAAATTTGTAGTGGGGAAAGATTCTGAAGTTGGGATGATTTTGGGCGGCACAGGTATCAATGTGTTCACTCAGTGGTATTTTCCTGTATTCCCGTATTTTAATTTGGGATCTATGGACAGTCATGCGTTGGCGGAGGCTGTTTTTGGTCTGGCCTATGTATTGTTCTCGACAACCTGAACAAGTTAATACATATATTAGATTTTCCGATGCACATGTGAAATTGTGTTTTACTATAAAACGTTGTCCATCTTTGAAATAGAATTCCGAACCCTCTATTAGGTTGATGCAAATGCCACAGTTGGGTCTATCGCATTTTTTTACTGTGGGTTTCGTTGTTGTGGTTGGCAGTACTTTGGCATGTGTTAAGATGTTTTTCATTGACTTGGATTGTCTTTTGCTCTTTATGATATCGTGTGTTCGTAGAATTTGGTTCATTCTATGGTCCTTTTTCAATACAGGGATGTTCTGGAGGATGGTGTCAAAGGCCTCATTGTTGAGGGGGTTGTGTGTGGAGATGTATGGAAAAGCTTTTAGTTTTGGTTGATTTACTTTAGGGTGTCTAAGGTCCTGGGTACTGAGTTTTAGGGCACGTTGGATTCCATTGTCAATTAGTGATGCAGGGTAGTCCCTGCCTATGAGTGTGTTCTTTAGTTCTTGTAGCCGTAAGTAGCAGATGTTTTTATTGGAGACTATAGTACAGATTCTCTTGGCTAAGTTGTAGGGAATATTAATTTTAACGTGTCTAGGGTGGCAAGAGTTGAAGGGGAGATATTGCTTGGAGTCTGTGGGCTTGTAGTATATGTCTGTTTCTATTTTTTTGTTATGGATCTTAATGAGCATGTCGAGGAAGGGGAGTTGTTGATGGCTGTATTCCATCGTGAAGTTAATATTTGTGTTGAGCCCATTTATAAGGGTGTGAAATTCTTTAAGTTTTTCGATGTTTTCGTGCCAAAGGATGAAGCAGTCATCTAGATATCGCTTCCAGTTCCTTTCAATGTGTAAGTGGAGGGTGTTTCCAAATTTTTTTAGGACTTTAGTGTAGAGGGTGATTTCCAGGTATCCCCTGACTAGGTTGGCATAAGTAGGGGCTGTTTTCGTTCCCATAGCGGTCCCAGATTTCTGCCTGTAGGGTTTGTTATTGAAAACGAAGTAATTGTTCTCCAAGATAAATTTGAGTCCCTCTATCATGAATTCTTTTTTGATGCGTTGTGGGAGTTCATTGTGGAAATTATCCAGCCAGAATTGGATAGCTTCTATTCCTAGGTTGTGGGGGATGTTGGAGTATAGGTTGACTACATCGAACGTCACTAGTAGGGTTTGTTCAGAAAGTGGCATATTAGGGAGGTGATTGAGCATATCTAGGTCGTCCCTTATATAGCTTTTGATGTGCTTGAGGAAGGGTTTGAGAAGGGTATCAATGAAGTTGCTAAGACGGTGCGTTTCGCAAGCGGGGCCTGCTATTATAGGTCTTAATTTGAGATCATTGGGTGAGGGGACATTGATGACTATGTCTGTGGCTTCCTTGCATGCCTTACTGATTGATTCGCTTTTATGTACTTTAAGGATACCCTAGAAAAGGCTGGATTTGCTTGTGAGTCTGTGATGAAGCTGAATTCCTTGTTAGTGAGTCCTTCTTTGTATTGGTTGATTAGAGTGTTTAGGTTTCTCATAATTTTCTGTTGATTGTAGTGTTCAGCCTTTTCGTAGTATGTTTCGTTTTCCAAAGTGGAGAGCGCTAAGTTGATATAGAATTCTGTCTCCATTAGGACTACTGTACTCCCTTTAGCAGCCTCTTTAATTGTAATGGTTCTGTCGGTTTTTAATCTATTTAATTCTTCCCATTCTTTCTTGTTGAGGTTTGGCTTGTGTTTTTGTCTGTGCAAGTGTTGGTAAGGGAAGTTTGTGATGTGTTCACAGAATTCGTCCAGGATTTTATTTCTACCCTCTACAAATTTAAAGATAATGCCACCCACACCCAGCGCATCAGCAAGGAATCTTACTTCATTAACAAATACGGACCCTGTCTAAACACTTCTCCCTAAGACGAACCCACAACATACACACGTCAACATACATACCTACATCAGCACACATCTCTACCCACATATAAACACAATGACACACGTAAACACACATGCTCTATGGTGCAATACAAAAAAAAAATATATGTGCATATATATGTATGTATATATGTATATATATATATATATATGTAGTGAATATATGTATGTGTGTATATATATATAGTGAATATCATTTCACACCTTTTATTGTTAAGATTTTTGATGTTCTATTAAGAGAACCGATTTTACTGAAAAAATCGAATAATGTACACCATTTTACCAGGGGGAAAAAAATACTGGTCCACCCCCACACACACACACACACACATATATACACAAACACATACACACGCGTACATCAACATACAAAGAGACTTATACACACACACACACGCACTTCTCCGTATAAGACAAAAGCTGAAAAATATCTTTTGACCTTCGAATGACTCTGCTATATACACACACACACACACACACACACACACACTTATCTTAATAGCCATTTGACACACATCGCTGCTGGCCATTGTCGCAGCATCGAACACCTTACTACTACTACTACACACACACACACACATACACACACACACACACACACACACACACACATACACACACACACACAGATATTTGTTGTGAAAGAGTCATTTCTCAATCTTGGCGCAAAACCAATTTTTTATCCACATGACCTCTACCGACCAATCAAAATTGTTTTCCCATGAATTTTTGCTGGAGCCACTTTTTTAACATTTTAACATAAAAACAGTATTGGCGCAAAATCAACTTTTTACATTCACATGACCTCTACCGACCAATCAAAATTGTTTTGACCACAAGCATTTTTGCAACACAAAAATAACGCTGGAGCCACTTTTTTAACATAAAAACAGGTAGAATTCCCAAAACTAATCAGATCAGAGCAAACAGCACGGACACTCTATCTCAAAATTATTTTTGAAAAGCATTTAGAAATGCGCAACCGGTAAAAACTTAAAAATTTAAAACCACAACTGAATACTAACCCATACAATCACTAATACTCTTTTATTCCTAATTAAACCATTTTTCAACTGTGAACAATTTGTCAGCATTTTCTATTCCGTTTACCAATATACATATATATATATATACATATATATATATATATATGCAAAGTTTTATTTAAATTGTTGGGTTACAAAGAGTAAATATTTATAACTGATATAAAAGCACTCAACAAGTATTTGGAGTATATTTACGATATTAAATAAATGGAAACTATATTTATAAAACCATATTTATTTCATTATATATATTTCAGGGATATCATATTAAAAATATGGTATGCCTTCATCAGACAAAATACAATATAAACAGTCTTATAAATAGATAGATTTGACATACCTTACAACTTCAACCTCCATTTAAAAAGTTGATTTTAAATAAATATTTAAAAAGTTGATTTGAAATAAATATGGTTTTATAAATATAGTTTCCATTTATTTAATATCGTATATATATATATATATATATATATATATATATATACATATATATACATTGTTATGCTTGGGGAGGGTCATATTTGTGTAATATTGCCAGAATTAATAACAGAACACACTCACTGTTTGGTTGGTTTTCGCTTTTCGCTTCTGTGTCTTTTATATCGGTAATCTAATATAATATAATATACTCGGTCCTCAATGTTGCCATTGACTGACGATTTCATATAAAAAAACCTCGCAAAACTAATTCATATATATACATATATACATATATATATATATATATATATATATATATATATATATATATATATATATATATATATATATATATATATATATATATATATATATATATATATATATATATATATATATATATAGAGAGAGAGAGAGAGAGAGAGAGAAACATACACGGGTGTGTATGATTGTGTATAGAAGATTATATTAATAAAAGGAATTCCAACTTTGTCTGATTTACTCGTGGTGACAGTCAAGTTTGCAATTTTCAACTGCAGTTGAAAATTGCAAACTTGACTGTCACCACACAATATGAACCTGAAGATTGCGAAACCATGAAAGTACTTGTTCAATTAACACTTAACATTTAATATTCTACCATACTATTTCATTCTAATACCATTATAAATTTTAAAGGATTGTAAATAAAACGAGTAAATCAGACAAAGTTGGAATTCCTTTTATTAATATAATCTTCTATACACAATCATACACACCCGTGTATATTTATCTCTCTCTCTCTCTCTCTCTATATATATATATATATATATATATATATATATATATATATATGTGTGTGCGTGTGTGTGTGTGTGTGTGTGTATGTGTGTGTGTGTGTGTGTGTGTGTGTGTGTGTGTGTGTGTGTGTGTGTGTGTGTGTGTGTGTGTGTGTGTGTGTGTGTGTGTGTGTGTGTGTGTGTGTATAAAATCCAACTTTCTATGGCCTAGGGCCCGCATTAGGTGAAAAACTTCATTTTTTCAGTTTTTTAGGGCTTTTTGGAGGCGTTTACATATTGTCCAGGCGTACAGTTTTTCCACGATTATGTCTGTTGGAGGCCCGTGTTCCAAAATAACTTATCCCGTGCAACGCCGGGTACCACTGCTAGTAGTTAATATTTTCACAAGCAGGCTGTTCCGTTAATCAAGTAACTGGAACACTCATCATTACAAGTGAGGGAAATCCATTACTTTTTTTTCTACTCCCACATTATTTTGACTATATTTTACTGTTTTCTCTTGAAATCAATTTATTACTTAACAATTTCCGATAATTTAAATACATGTTGAAAGATTATAGACTTAAAAAATGTATCATTTGTGATCTATGGAAGCTATTAAAATGTTTATGAAGATATGACAGCAATGGCTTTACGTTATACTGTATCATATGTCGCATTGAAGAAACTGATATGGATTAGAAAAAAAAAATGAAAAACATGTTTTTAAAAATCTTGGTTCATAATAACAATATATAGAAATCGAAGACAAGCAGACGAAAATATAAATCTAATGGAAGATTTTTTTTCCAGTGAGTGTTAAAAGTAAAGAAACAAGAGGAAAAAACAAACAAACAATAATAAAAACGAAAATAAAAAACAGACATGGAGTGTGTAAAAAAATTTAGCTTTAAGCTATATTAAGTTGAATATATTCTTAAGCATATTGAAGAAAAAGGAAAAATCTAACTAAAATCATATCGTTGAGACACACGTAGGTTGAAATTGGAATGCATAGAAAAGATGAAATGTAATTATTGTTTAATATAAAGGATTGGGTAAATAAGGAGAAGAATATAGAAAATAGTTTATTTGAAAGTGCTTTAGAAATTTTCCAGGAATGTCCACAAATGACAACAGCCATACACCTGCTCCCCACAAATAAAGAAACAGACAAAATATAATAAGAACTAAACAAACGAAATAACGATAACAAGAAAATGGCATCAAAGATTTCAAAGATATGTTTTTATTTATTTGTATATTCGCCAAATAGGTAAGGATTAAAAACAAATAAACACACACTATAGCGAAATAAAGGTCAATCCCACGTATTCCTGTTAAAAACTACACAAACCTTACGTTATAATTTCTTACATGATGCTCCAAACACCAACTACTATTATTAGATTCTTTCAAACTATGGATTATTTAAATAATGATTTGAAAATTATAAACAGTCTTTCATTAGAAATATGGCAACAAAAGGATTGAATTGTTTATATTTATCTAAAAGCCGTCCATCATAATTGTATGTATGTACATTAGCTAAGCTATGCTCCAAACACCAGCTTAACATTGAGAATGTTATTTATATTACAAAATATCTCCAATTCTTGGTTATTTTCAAACGGATTTCAAAATTATAAGCAGTGACTTTCATTAAAGATATGGTAACAGAAGGATTACGTTTTTGAAAATTTATCTAAAAACCTTCCATCATTATATTATGTAAGAACGTTAAAGACAAAGTTAATCTCAAATCCCGCCGAGGTTAACTTTCCCTTTCATCCTTACGGGGTCGATAAAATAAAGTATCAGTAATACATTGGGATAATTGCTGGCCTTGAGCCAAATGTAGAAACAATTATATTATGTAAGAATATTTGTTTAGTTACTCTCAGGTCTCAAATAATCGTCCTCCCCAGCTTATTAATTTTTCAGACATTGTTTCCAGCCCTCGGCTCTTATTCCAACTCCCCACGTTTATTGAAGGTTGTCATTCTATCTCCCGTGAAATATTATCTTAAGTTGTAACATTCCTGCGACAATTAATTTTCTTTATACATTTCTTTATACAAAGGCGATGGATTGGCAGTATCGGTAGAGGGTCGGACGCCATGCTTTCCAGCATAGTTACGTCCCTTTACGATCTGAGTTCAAATCCCGCCGAGGTTAACTTTGCCTTTCATCCTGACGGGGTCGATAAAATAAAGTACCAGTAATACACTGGGTAATTGCTGGCCTTGTGTTTAAAGTAGAAACAATTAATTTTCTTTATACATTACAAAATATTATACATGACAAAAAAAAAGAACATTACAAGAAATCCCATATGTTATAAAATAAATAGGAATGCTTGGGTTCTCTATATGTAAACTAAATGACTAATTCTGGTTTTAAAAAATCAGGGGAGACAACCTAGAAAATTGATCGATCTTCCATCCCCATCGCTTATTCGAACCCTCAATAACAGATGACAACTAAATATACGATACGCTGCAGCTTAGCGGCAACATTTAGCTTCTCGCCCCTTTCTTTGGTAGAACGAAAAATGTTGATGAACTGAATCCTCTGTTCGATCATGAATACCACGAGCTTGCCAGTTACGTAAGTCTGATATTTGATTTTGAATTCATAGAAACACTTTAAACGTATAACGTTTGATTTGTCCACGTGTATTTTTCTCAACATGTTAGTTCTTTCGTTACTTTGGTCTATTGTGTGTTAGATTTTGCCTACCACAATGTTCAATTTGTCAAGTTATTTAAACGTATGTTATTACTCTGAGGACCTACCTTGTCGAGTGCTTTGCTAACTGATTCACATAGTAGGTCGAATTTGCTTGCACACCGCCAGAGATTCGATTTTACTAAGTATCCAATTATATATATATATATATACAGACCTGATACACACATATATAAATATATACAGATGGCTTGCTACACGCACACATAAAACGCACACAGGAACATGTGTGTGTGTGTGTGTGTGTGCGCGCACGCGTGTACATATATAGGTGTAACGGAGTGAAGGGGATGTTTGTAAGATCGTTAAAGTGCATTAGAAACAAATGACTGTTTAAATGTGTATTAAAGTTGATAGATAGATATATTTCTTTATTAGCCACAAGGGCGCACAAGAAAAGGGGACAATACAAAGACATGCCGGGGATTTTACATACAGTCGTGTAAAAAATATAAAAACAAACAATTACAACAATCGAAATCCCCAATAGGGGGAGGCGCCACGAATGGGTTGTTTAATACCCCATCGATAGAACAACCCTCAACTCAAGTGATGGCTATCACATCCATACCGTGTGACCTAAGGTCGTTTAAAAGTTGGCCCTGTTTCCAGGGAATCCCTAGGCCCCGCACATTCACGCTTCCAACTCGTAAACTAGCCATGTTGGTGAAGAAGGGTTGGAGAAAAAGGATGAAAGGTGCAATTACCTTTTCGTTACCTGGAGATCGGGTTGTTCAATCTCCATTTGGGTGCTGGATGGGGTGTTGAGTGGGGTGGGAAAACATTTTAACAGGACGCGGTTGACGGGTTTCTGGCAGGGGTTGCCCGCGTCCTGTGAAAATGTATTTTTTAGGTCATTATAGGTTTCCATAGAAATCCTTATAAGTTTAAGGTGTGGAGACGATTCTGCCATGACGAAAGTTTTGCCCTCCGTCTCCACCTTAGGGTTTTGGGAGATGACCCCATCAAATTCTTGTTGTTTGTGTTTTTGTTGTGTTGTTTTAATTTGTTGTTCGTCCGGGAGTTTTCTTTTTATGGTGGGTGCTTGTGTTTGTGGTGGTGTGGTGTTGGTTTTGCTGATAGGGGGATTTTTGACTGTGGTGTTGTTTGTGTTGTTGTTTGTGTCTGTGGTTGTGTGTTGGTGTTCGTGATTGGAGTTTGGTGGGTTTTGTGGTGTCTCTTTTTTTGTTTTTTAGATTTCCGCGGTTCTCCCTCTTCTTCACTTAAAGAAGGAGAAGCAGCTTCATCCGTCGATGAATAATCATCGTCAGGTGTGTGGGGTAGGGGTATGTTGTGTGGTGGTGGTGGTGTTTCGGGGGGTGTGTTTGTGGTAGTGTTCAATGGAGTGGGATGGGGTGGGGATGTGTTCTTCAGGGGTGTTGTCTCTGTTTTTTCTGTTGTTGTTGGTTGAGTGTCTGTTTGTTTTGGTGTGGTCGCTCGTTTCGTCTGTCGTTGTACTTGTGGTGGTAGTGGTTGTTTTGGTGTTGGTAATAGTGTCTTTTTAATGATGTTGTTGTTGTGTGTTTGTGGACAAGAGGCTTTTAGGTGTGCTGTGCTACCACAGCGAAAGCAATGAAATTTTCCTCCTTCTACCGAAATGTTTATTTTGTTGTTATCATCGATGACGACTCTTTCGGGTATTTTGGAGAATCTCCCCGGCTTCATTTGCAGCAGAATCTCCAAATCAGTACCCGCCCACCTTTGTCGAATACATTTTCGTATCGAAAGAATCATATCAGTTTCTGGCTCTACGAATCCAGCGAAGATCCACCAGAAGTTAATGTTTGGGGGTATATTTTTTTTGTGTCCTTTATCCCATGTATGTAGGGAAAAAGGTGAATGCTTTTGACACCATTGGTGTCACAGAATGTTTTTGGGTGAGTGCCTCACTTTTAAACGGTACGGAAAAACTTCCGTACTGTTTTCCTCGCTGGAGAAAATCGATATTTGCTAGAATTTCCTTGAAAGTAGCTTCTATATGTGCTTGGCTAACAAGTGGCGGCTTTCTTGTGGAATTTGACACAGTCCTAAAGGTGACTGATCTGCGAATTGTGTCTTCCTTTATTTCAAGGGGTGAGTTAATTCTAAACCCACCTTTTTCTTCGAAAGTTACAAATTTTCTCCTTGCTGGGGCATATCTCTTGCATTGGAGATATCAAGGTTTATAAAATCTTGTTTTTTGTACAGTTTCAGCGAAAGACATTTTCTTTTTTTTTTTTCGTGTGGTGTTGCTGTTGTTGTTGTTGTTATCGTTGTTAGCCTCGGTGTTGGAAATCTCAGTTCCTTGACGAGGTGAAACATTATGTGTAGTTTTATCTGTGGGGTTGTTGATGTCTTTTTCATGTGCATGTATGTTAATATGTTTCATTTATGTGTTTTCATGTGAGTTAGTGTTATTTTTCTCCGCTTCCACGGTAGAAATTGTACAATTTTCGAGTGGTAACATTTTTTCGTCTTTGTTGACAGTCGTATCTATGACGACGTCCATAGTAGCAGAAGCAGATATAACGTTAATATCTGCCTCTTTCTCTCTCTTTTCTCTATTGACGTTCTCCAGCGTTCTTGTGTTGTTCAAGTTATTTACTTTGTAAAATTTGATATTTTAAAACAATTTTTAAAAGAGGCGAAAAATGGGATTACCACCCAGCTGACAATTCAGCTTGGGGGTTAATCTACAAAATGTTCTGTTTTTCGTATATAAATTTAGAAAAAATCTTACCGGCGATGTTTCACGCGTCAGACAGAAAGAGAGATAGATCGATAGATAGATAGATAGATAGATAGATAGATAGATAGATAGATAGATAGATAGATAGATAGATAGATAGATTTCTTTATTAGCCACAGGGGCACAAAAGAAGGGGACAAATACAAAGGGGGAAGTTTACATACAATAAAAACGTGTAAAATGTTATCACAGATGGAATTTAAAAGTTAGTCGATTTTCCCCAATAGAGGGAGACAGTTTATATGGGTAACACAGACCCCCGAAAAAAATGTGCAACCCTCATCTCCAGGAGTACGAAGAGCTTGTACTCCTTTCCTCTCCTCCTCCTTTTCCTCAACCTACAGGCTGATATAGAGAGAAGGCCCATTCACTCGGGCCATTCTCGCCACTTTCACCCACCTTTCATAAAATTTGCTGGGGTACAGCACCTCTCTCTCCATCCTGATTTTTCTTCCAAAGTGGTATTTGAAAAAAAGAATCAGTTGTTGGCCGGAGAGAAAGGTGTCTGACCTCAGCCCTTTCAACCTTGTCCACCATACAACCTCTTTCGCCATAGCTATCACACAAAGGAAAACCGCCTCTCCTTCGTTTTTGAAGGAGGGTGGCGGTTTGATCATGACAATGGACTCGGTGGTCAACTGGATTGGTCCCACCTGCGACAATAGTCGTTCTACATAGCCCCACAGGTCAGTGACGCCCGGGCAGTGTATGAATGCGTGCGCGACGGTTTCTTCGTCTCGCACGCACCTCGGACAGATCTTTTTTGCAGGGTCCCTGCCCGGGCGCCCATGTCTATAGAGCTTGTCTCGAACTGGTAGAGCTCCTCGGTAGCACTGCCAGGGACTTTTGGAAGTTGTCCATCGGTCCCGGGCGGAAGGTCCTACCGAACAGTCTGGCCAGTTCATCTTCCTCTACGCCTAGAGTTTCACCGAGCGCGTCGTCGCACTTGCTGCGGATCAACCTTCTATAGAATGACGAAGTGGAGTCTCCACTGATCGCCGGGTCCGCCTGCCAGAGGGCTGTGAGCGCTTGAGCACATTCGATGTGCCAGTCGCCCATTTTCCTCGGTCTTTGCTTGACCCAGCACTGCAGCTCGGTCAGCAAGACGAGTTGGGGGAAGGCTCGCCTCACGAACGGGGCCCACAGCCTGAGCGCGTGTTTGGGCATCGTCAACCACGGCATCCCCAGTCCTCCGTTAGAAGGGTGTTGGCAGCAGATGGCTCTTCTCACCAAAGGAGCCCGTCTCTTCCAAAGGAATCGGAAGAGCGCGCGCTCCATTTTGGCGAGCGTTTTGGCTGGACAAGGCACGACGGTCAAGCGGTAGTAGATGGCGGACGCTATAAAAGTGTTCGCCACCTCCGCTCGACCTTTCAAGGATAGTTTGCACTCGGCCCACTTCTGGGTGAGTACAAACACATTGGCCGTCACTTCGTTCCAGTTCTTCTCCACCTGGAGGTCCGGACCAAACCAGACCCCGAGCAGCTTTACCGGTCCTTCCGTCCAGCGTCCGACGACGCCATCGGAAGGCATTGGTTTGCCTCTCCACGATCCGAGTTGCAAACCGATGGACTTGTCCCGGTTCAACTTCGCTCATGTGAAACTTTCGTATTCCTTCAGTAAGGTGCCGACTTCCTCGATTTGCGAGGCGCTCGACACCATTACTGTCACGTCGTCGGCGTAGGCCTACGCGGCTTTCCGCAGTCCCGGTTCCAGAGGGATGCCCTGCAATAGCTCCAACTTCCGCAGCAGTGGCTCGAGAGTCAGTACGTACAGATGGCTGGAGAGAGGGCATCCCTGTCGAATGGATCGCGTAATATGGAACGGCTCCGATAGGTAGCCGTTCACCTTGACCCTTGAGCAGATGTTGCTGTTGTGCATTGCAGCAATCCAGCCCCTGAACACGGGTCCGAAGCCTGCCGCATCGAGCACCGCATCCAGTTAACGATGGTCAACCCTATCGAAAGCCTTAGACTGATCCAAGCTGATCAGGGCCCCACCGAAGCCGGGTTTACACCCTACCCTCTCTATGATGTATCGCATGAGGTGTAGGTTGTCGTGTATGGACCTGATCGGGATTGCGCATGTCTGCACTTCTCCCACCAGGTTCTCGACGACAAGCGCCAGCCTTTTTGCCAACACCTTGGCCAAAATCTGTAACTCTGTGTCTAGCAGAGTTATGGGCCGGAAGTTGCCTATGTCATCCCTCTTATTCTCGTCCTTCCTGACTAGTGTGACTACGCCCCCGGTTACAGAACTGGGAATTCTCCCGTTCTGTTGCCAGTTGCAGTAGACCGCTTCCAGGAGACCGGAGAATAAGTCCGGCATTGCTACGTAAAATTCGTACGGTAGACCGTCGAGACCTGGAGATTTGCGTTTGCCGCATTGGCTCAGCGCGTCCCCTATCTCAGCGGCTGAAATCGGCTTTTCGCTGTCCGAGAGTCGCGGTAGGCCGTCGAGGTATGGACCGAAATCCATAGCCCATCCCGGCGCGCCGCCCCGCCCGAAGAATTGAGCAAAGTGCCGCTGAAAGGCCGCACACATCTGCTTCGGCTCACGTATCACGCGTCCGTTTTGGTCCTTCAAAGACCGAATCGTGGACTTGTTGCCACTTTTTGCCTCCGTCACTTGGGCCCAGCTAACAGCTTTGGCTCCCTCGTTTCCCAGAGCACGTATTTTGCTTCTGACAACGCAGCCCTCGTGCTTTGCGTCGAAGAACTGGTCCAAGGCCGTTCTCGTTGCTAGCACGCTGGCTACGTTGCCACATCTAATTGCCTCTTCTACTTTAACTACCAGTTCCTTCTCGGTTCTATTTCTATCTAACGCTAATTCTTTACTAAAAACTAACGAGTGTTATCTAACTGCCCTCTTGAGAGAGTACCACCATCTGTTGTTGACAATGGCCCCTGTCAAGTGCTGTTTAACTAAAGTGCTAATCCGTCTACTGTAGGCTTTGCTTGTCGGTAACGACAAGTTCAGCTTCCAGTAGCCGGGTCCTTGTCTATGGGTTCTATCAAAGTTGGCCATGCAGGTCACTAGTTTGTGATCTGAATAGGCAACCATGAACATTTGTGGACAGCTTAACATATCCCTATCCTTATTTCTAACTAGAACCCTATCTAGGTACGATCTAGATGTTCCGCTGCGATTAGTCTACGTCCACAGTGGCACAGTCGGAAAATCTAGTCGATATCTATCGGCCAGGTCAAATCGGTCGGTTAACTGTTTGAGGCTATTACACACCCCTTTATCGGGACATGCTCCCACATAGTCCCAGCGTGCATCTAAGATTCCATTCCAGTCCCCCACTAAAAGCAAGGAGCGGGACGTTCCCAGAAAAGTCTCTAGACGTTTGCAGAAGTCTGGCCGCGGTGTTCCGGATGGGGCATATGCGGCCACCAACCTGAAGGCTTCACCTTCACTACCGTCAACGTCTAGGACCACCAGTCGACCCTCCGGGTCCAGATGTACCCTCTGTGTTACGAGGCCCAGGTGTTTCCGCACCAAAACGGCAACTCCGCGCCCCCACCCCCCGGTTGACAGAGAGATGCGTAGATCTCAAAGTCATCGAAGATGGGGGCCAGCTGTCGCTCGCTGTGGATCCTGGACTCGCAAATGGCTACCACATCCATACTGTGCGACCTGAGGTCGTTTAAGAGTTTGCCCTGTTTCCAGGGCATTCCCAGGCCGCGTACGTTCACACATCCAACTCTTATATTGGCCATGTTGGTGCTGAAAAGTTAAAAGAGGAAAAGAGATCACTCACCCTTCGTCTCCTGGGGACCAGGCTGCACGATTTCCATGGGGTGTTGGAGGGGTTGTCTGGGTGGGTGGTGGTTTCCGACGGGGTAAGGTAGGGTCTGGTGGGATGGGGGTGTCTTGGGTGGGGAGACATTTGAGAAAGACGCGGTTAAGTGGTTTCACGCAGGAATTCCCCACATCCTTTTCAAATGTTTCTTTTAGGGACCCATAAGTTTGTATAGGGACCCTAATCAGTTTTAGGTTCAGTTTTTTGTTATTTTTAATAGAGTGGGCGAAAGTTTTCCCTTCGGTTTTCACCGAAGGGTCGTTCGTGATGGTCTCCATTAGTGTTTTGTTTTCAGTGTTTATGTAAGTGTAAGTGTAATTTTCTTGTGTTGTGTTTGTTTTTGTCTGTAGTTCTTGTGTGTGCTTTCGTTTTGTTGTAGGTATTTTGTTTTCAGGAGGTGGGGGTTTTGTTTGTGATATTTTTGTTGTTTGTGTTGATGGTTGTATGTTTGTGGTAGTGTTTGCTGGTTTTTTGCTTTTGTGATATCTTTTCTTTCTTTACGAGCGATGGGGTTCTCCTCCTCTTCACTGGGTGATGGCGAGATAGCCTCATCTGTTGTATCGTCTGTGTGATTGGGGAGGGGTATGTCTTGGGGAGCTGTTGTGTCTGTATGTGATTTTGCAGTGGTTTTAGGTGGAGTGGGTTTGGGTGTGGCTGTGTTTGTTGTGGTTATTTTTGTGTGTTGGTGTTGTTGTTGTTGTGGTGGTGTTGGTGGTTGTGTTGTTTTGATGGGTGTCGGCAGAAGAGCCTTATTTTTACTCATTAATTTAGGACAGGAAACCCTCAGGTGACCTCTGCTAAAGCAATGGTAACATGAACGCCGCCTACCCTCAACCGAAAAGTTTATGTAGGTGAGTCCGTCCAGGAGTACACGTTGTGGGATCATAGCTATTCGCTCTGGGCTCATTTCCACCAGAACTTCAACGCTAGTCCCATTGAATACATCTCTGGGGGACTTTCCTACTGACAGTATTCTGTCTTCATCAAATTTGATGAAGCCGCACAGTATACACCATATGTTCACCTTTGGTGTGACACTCGTGATTTTAATCTTTTGTGTCCTTTTTCCCATGTATGTAGGGAAAAAGGTATACAGATTGGATACAATTGGCGACACAGAGTAATTTTGGGCCAGCAATTGATCCTTCATGAGTACCGAAATACTCCAAAAGAGTTTGCTTCTTTGAATGAATGCAATATCATTCATTGTATTTTTGAAAACCAGGCAATTTCTTTCTGTGACAATTGGACTGGTTTTCGGGTAGAATTGGTAACTGTCCTAAAAACTATCGTTTTGAGAGCAGTTTCCTTGCGAATTTCTACCGGAGAATTGATGGTGAAAGCACCATTTTTTTCGAAAGTGACATATCTCCTAGCGTCCTTTAAAGGTTGTTCGGCATTTGTTATGTCGAGATATGTCAGTTCCTCCTTTTTCTGCACTGTCTGTGCAAAGGAGATTTTTGGTTTCTTTGTGGAATTATCCGTATTGGTGGTGTTGTCATTATTGTTGTTATTGTTGTTGTTATTCTTGTTGTCACTGATGTTGATATTATTCGTATTTTCCTTGGTGTTGGTGTTGGTGTTGTTGTTGTCTTTGATGCTGGTGTTATTGGTGTTGTCTTTATTTTTTTCTTTGTTGTTGTTGTCATTGTTGTTTTTATCATCATTATTGGTGTTGTTGTTATTTTTGTTGTCATTTGTGTTGTTTGGATATGAATTTGTTTTTACAAATTCATTTCCTCTTTCCATCTCCATAGTATCTAGGGAAGAAGACGATGTTGACTGCGAGCTATGTAGTCTTACCAACTCTCCACCACCATTATCGTTGAACGCAGCGTTCATAACGTAATCAAACTTCTTACGATATTTTTTCAAAAATTCGATGGAGAAAAAATGTTTCAAACGAATATTTCGCCCCTGTAGGGGCGAAAATGAGTTGAGCCACCACCTTAGAGTCCGGACAGGGGGGTCAAGTTACACAATAATATAAAATTTAACTGAAAACTCACGTTTTTTTCTTACATAAAATAACGGCAACTTCTCCGCGAAGTTACACACGTCTGGTAGAGAGAGAGATAGATAGATAGATAGATAGATAGATAGATAGATAGATAGATAGATAGATAGATAGATAGATAGATAGATAGATAGATAGAAAGCTGTAAGAAGAGATAATTAAAGTCAACGTTACGATAAAATGTTTTACAATAGAAACAACACAACACAATGTTTTAGGTATGGTTGTTAGAATTTCAAAATGAATTAATCTCTCGACTTTCTACAGAACTGCTTATAAATGTACATATTAATGAAAGTTAGTAAATAGGGATTCCTCATAATGTATTCTAAATACCTTCTGGCTTACGAGGTATTTTGGTTTTTTAATTCGTACATGAACACAGTTTTTCTAAATTAAAATGGATGTAATCTTGTTTATTTCTGTGGTTTTATTTTTAGGAGAAAATGGACATAAATAAACTACAAGAAAGACAGTTACAACAACTACAATAATAATAATTGTTTCTACTATAGGCACAAGGCCAGCAATTTTGGGAAAGGGAATAGTCGATTAAATCGACCCCAGTGCATTACTGGTGCTTTATTTTATCCACCCTGTAAAGATGAAAGGCACAATTAACCTCAGCGGGATTTGAACTCAGAACGCAAATGGACGTAACTCTATGCTACAAAGCATGTTATCCGACGCTCTACCGATACTGCCAATCCACTAATCTGAATCACTATGTGTCAACATTTAATAACAAAGGAAAGTAGAAAGTTTGCGGAAGAATTGGGGAATACATTTTGAAAATGATGGCGATTCTGCAATTAAAACTGCAGAACATCAAGATGTTGGAAAAACATGAAGGTCAACAGAGACTGCGCACTAAATGGGAGAGAAAGCCACTGCATTACAATATATTCTCCGTAGCAAAGAACCTGATGTAGATCAACTTCTCACCCATCAGTGGCTGCGGAGTTCCGAGCTAAAAGCAGAGAGCGAGGGCTTCATTTTGGATGCACAAACCAGTGTCTTCTGACGAGCAACTTTCAAGACAATGTGATCAGAAATGGAATTGACACCAAGTCTCGATTCGGCAATGAGCATGTTGAGACCATTGACTATCTGGTTTCAGATTGCAAAATATTAGTTCCCCAGGAATACAAAACAAGGCATGATAGATTAGGGTATTATTTACACTGGGTAATATTCAAGATTTATGGTATAAAAACAGGGAAAATGGTACAACTGTCACCCATAACAGTGTTCACAGGGAAGTGAAACTTGAAAAAGTTGATGATGAGGGATTGGCGGAAGAGAAAAGTGTCTGTCTTCAGTCCTTTCAACCTGGTCCACCATACAACCTCTTTCGATACTGCCACCAGACAGAGGAAAATTTCCTACCCTTCCTGGCCAATAGTAATAATAACAAGAATAACAAGAATAATAACAGCAATAAACAGAACTCATATGGGTGAAAAGACTAACTATTAGTTAATTAGATGATTCTAGAAAATTGTCGGTCCCCCCAAAAAAAAATCGAAGCACTGCTTGGATTGATTATAGGAAAGCCTGTGGCAGCTGGTTTGGACACGCTTTGAGACTTCCCTCGGAGAGACTGGCGAACCAAGTACTTAAATAGAGCCCGCAGGGAAGCAGACGGAGAGGGCGACCAAAGATGAACTGGCGCCAGGCAGTTGAGAGGGACCTGCGAGCGACAAACAGACAATGGCGGGACGCTTTGCAACTGGCTGCTGACCGAACGCGATGGAACACTATGAGTGCCTCATGCGTCGCAAGACGCGGGTCTTCTGAGTCTCAGTCTAGCAGTGAACCACATGAATGGATATTGGAAGCTCTAGAAATTTACAAAATATCTCCCATAATATCTAATTATTTACGAGTAGAATGACAAAATGGAATACAACCCTCTATTTAAACCACAACAAAGGAGTCATAAAGTCAGATAAAATTAAAATTTATTGCGGAATATTCTAAGGTGACCCCTCTCCCCTCTTCTCTTTTGCCTTGCTCTTTTTCCAATATCCATTGATCTCAACAACGTGGGATGCAGGTATATGATGAACGACAACAATAAGATTGTTAACTGTTTGTTTTTATGGATGATCTAAAATTGTATGCTAAATGTGACCAACAGTTAGAAGGACCTCTAACAACTGTGAAGTAATTTAGTAATAACATTAGCATGGAATTTGACCTTGACAAATGCGCCAAAGCAACGTTTAAAAGAGGAAAGCCAATAAAGCCACCAAATGTTAAACTCGATATAGATACAACGACCCAGAAGATACCTATAAATATCTTGACATACACGAAGATGATAGAATTAAATACAATCAAATGAAGGAGAAAATACGGAAAGAATATTACAGAAGAGTAAGGCAGATCCTGAAAACTGAACTAAATTCTAAAAACAGTTTCCAGGCTATAAACACCTTAGCTGTACCAGTGATACAATACAGTTATAACAACATCAATTGGAAATTATCTGATCATCAAAGAATGGACACCAAAACTCAAAAGCTCCTTACAGGCAACAAAATGCATCATCCAAGGTAGTCGTAAATCTTATATATTTGCCAAAACAAGAAGAGGGAAGAGGACTAATCCAACTGTAACTGTTGTATAAAATAACGATACCACCTAAATAATAAAGATGACCTAATTCCAACTAAGGTAGCAAAAACCCACAGAAGCACGTCTAAAACATTTAGAGATAGATGGCAACAAACCTCTACTTGGCCAATTACCACTTCGCACCAAAGATGCTGATGTAGATCAAGCAGACACCCATCAATGGCTTCGAAGTTCGGGATTAAAAGCTAAAACAGAAGGCGTTATTTTTGCTGCCCAGGACCAGAGCCTCTTTACTAGGAATTATCAGGAAAATATTATAGCAGACTGGAAAGAAATTGTTGAATCAATCAATTAAATGATACAAGCGAAGGTGCAGAGACTAAGATGTAAAAAAAAGAGCTAACTTCTTTAAGCAGAACAAAATCTTTGCCGAATCTTTGCCGAAAAGATTTTACAGAGAGTTCGGCAAGAAAAATATTGAAGTAAGACCTGAGCTTGATGAGGTTGTACATTTCTGGGAAAATATCTGGGAAAAAGCTCAAGACCACAATACTAGTGTCCCATGACTGGAACAATTAGAAATCCCTGCTTGCACTCAAGAATGGAATGAGATCACCTCACAAGAAGTAAAAACAGCAGTCATCATTGTTGGAAACTAGAAATCACCTGGAAGAGATGGCTTGCAGAATTTCTGGCTGAAACATCTGGATGTGCTCCATGAAGTCTTGGCTGCTGAATTCTCCAGGATTATAGCAAACCCAAGAGAGGTCCCAACGTAGATGACAACTGGCATAGCATAGCATATCTTCTACCGAAGAATGAATGCACAGAAAATCCTCAAATATACAGACCAATTACATGTCTCCCAATGGTGCACAAAGCCATCACATCAATGGTTACCAACAGGGTCTACAATTACATTGTCTGTGGAGATCTATTGTCACCTGAACAAAAAGGCTGTAAAAGAGGGAGTTATGGGTGCAATGATCAGCTACTTATAAATAGACTCATAACAGAAAACTGTAAACAGCAAGAGAAAGATCTGTCAATTGCCTGGATAGACTACAAGAAGGCATTCGACAGCGTACCCCATTCATGGATCATAAAGACGCTAGAAATGTGTCATATAGCACCTGAGATCACAAATTCCTTGTAGGCAATGATTGATGACAAACTGGAAGATTATGATGGTCGTTCAACACCACAACGGATCACTGTTCCAAGATGACTCATTGCCCCCTTTGTTGTTCTGTATGTCACTTGCTCCATGCAGTCAGTTACTGCGGAGGACAGACTATGGATAAAGATTAGACAACACACACTACAGTTGCCTTCTTTATATGGATGATATCAAGCTATTTGGAACCAATGATGGGCAGCTGGAAGGTTTACTGCGTATAGTGATGACATCCATATGGAATTTGGAACCGTACAAGTGTGCAAATGTCACATTCAAGAGAGGGTTGCTAAACCATCATAAAGGAACTCAACAATGAAGAGTTCAACAAATATCTTGGAGTTAATGAAGAAGATGGAATCCAACATGCAAGTATGAAGGAAAAGATATGGAAGGAATACACATGGAGTGTGAGAAAGGTAACAAAAAGTGAGTTAAACTCTTGCAACAAGTTTAAAGCCATTAACAGTCTAGCAATACCAGTTGTAACATACAGCTTTAACATCATAAACTGGAACCTGCAAGAACTACAAAGGTTGGACACTAAGACAAGGAAACTATTGACAACGGAAAAAATGCACCACCCTAAAGCTGATATACATTGGCTTTATACTTCAAGGAGAGAATGTGGACGAGGGCTCCGACAACTGGAAGCTGCATATAAATCACTAAACATTGGATTGGATAGCTATCTCCACCTCACCCGAGATGAACTTCTCAAGCCTATATTCAAGCATGAACGGATTAAAAGACACATTCTATAAAAAAGATGATGCAAGAAAATTTAGGCAAAAATCGAACTTCGAACAAAATATACCCATAGAAAATCAACACCAGAGTGCTGCACAGATAGCTATGACTGCGAAGATTAAAGCAAAGAAACTCCAAATAGAGGAACTAAACCGTGAATGGAAGGTAAAACCACGACATGGAAGATTCTCATTTCTAACAATGATATCGATCAGCATGGCTCACTATCCTGGCTCAGAAGAGTTGGTTTGAAAGCAGTGACTGAGGGACTTTTAGTTACTGCACAAGATCAATCTTTAAACACTCGGGTCTATAGACACAGAATAGTGAAAGATGGGACTAGGCAGAATCTGCTACAAATAAAAAGAAACGGTAGATCATGTTATCTCCGGGTGTCCGGAGCTGGCAAAAACTGATTATAGAAAAAGACACAACCGCCGGTCTCATGACATCCAAAGACACAACCCCGGGTCTCATCACATCGAAACTTCTAACAAATGGTATGAACATCAACTAAAAAAAAGTAATGGAAGAGGGCAACATATCCATGTTGTGGGATATGCTACACATTTTAAAGAGATCGTATTGGACATGTTCAATGTTGAACAGAATTCGGAAAGTTTAGCTATTAGATGTAAGAACCCGTAACTCCAGAAGGAGTGGTAGGGACGCCTTCATGATACACGGCATGTCTTTGAGCATTTTAAAACTTGCACATCCCCTCTCCAGGTTTGAACACAGCCGAATCTATCCAGATAAGGATAGACAGTTAGATATATATATATGTATATATAGGAAAAGGTATGACCCCGACGGCAGAGCTCAAGCCGTTTCGACGGCTATTTCAGGACTAAATTAGAATTTTTAGCCTGGTAAATAAATAGCCGAAATTATCAAGGGGAACTTCCTTATATGGGAAGATTGTAATTGTCAAGACGATTGGTCAAATGTTGTTGTAAAGACAAGTAAATCTGTCATGGCATTTGGCCGGAGGTAGGGGTGGCTGAACTTGCCGGTAGAAGAAAGAAGGAGTGAGTAAAGCTAGTATATACTCCCCTCCTCCTTTTCCCCAGAACATTCTTTCATACACTATCCTTAGAATATGTTATATAGATTTCACTTTCAACGCCAGACTGGTTTACTCACTCCTTTCTTCTACCGGCAAGTTCAGCCAACCCTACCTCCATTTGACCAATCCTCTTGACAATTACAATCTTGCCATATAAGGAAGTTCACCTTGATAAGTTCGGCTATTTATTTACCAGGCTAAAAATTCTAATTTAGTCCTGAAATAGCCGTCGAAACGGCTTGAGCTCTGCCGTCGGGGTCATACCTTTTCCTATCACCCACTCTACTACCCTAAGTATTGAGTACTCTGGTGCGTCATTGGTCCACCTGGTTCCTTACCACAATTCCCTCGTTATAATTATATATATATATATATATATATATATATATATATATATATATATATTGTTATACTTGGGGAGGGTCATATTTGTGTAATATTGCCAGAATTAATAACAGAACACACTCACTGTTTGGTTGGTTTTCGCTTCTCGCTGTCTTTTATATCTGCGATCTAACTTACTCGGTCCTCAATGTTGCCATTGACTGACCGACGGTCAAAAATAATACAGATACAATATAGACACAAACACATATATATAGTTTACATAATTTACATAAATTTCGTTGCACATCTGCAACATCGTCAGTGGTGTTATATTTTTTTCTCCTGTTGTGTTGTATGTCTACGCCATTTTTTATTCAGTCTGTCTATATATTTATTTATTTATTTGCTTGTTTGTTTATTTTATTTTGTCTTCTTTGCGCATGCGTTTGCGTGTGTGTATAGTGTTATGTTTGCTGTGTGACTAGTGTGTATAGTGTTGTGTTTGCTGGGTGACTAGTGTGTGTTTATGTGCTTGTTGTTATTGTGTTTGTGTATGTATTTATTTATCTTATTTTATTTTATTTTATTTACTTATTTATACTTCTCTTAGGTCAGTGTTGTTTGTTTGGGTGTTGTTGTTGTTCCACTCATTCTTTCTGTTTAGCTTTGGTCTTCTAATTTCTATTTCACTGGCCTCTCTGATTTGCCTATCTGCTGGGTCATTCCTATGTTTAGATATTATTCTAATTTCTATGTTGTCTATGTTACCGTCATGTTGTTGTCTAGCATGTTCGTATAGTACTGACCCGTTTTTTCGTCCTTTTAGTTCCCCCCAGTGTTGGCCTATCCTTTCACCTATGCTACGAGCTGTCTCACCTATGTATGTTGTTGTCATGTTTCTGCAAGTACCCTCTGTACATCTTATGCTATAGACTACGTTTCTAGTTTTACAGTTTATCCGGGGGTTCACCTTACATATGATACATTTCCTATTGGTACAGTGGGTTTTCTTAAAAGGGTAGGTTTTGCTGATCAGGGATTTTATGGTGGTTCCTGGCTTTTCTACCACCTTTATTTTTAAGTGGGTCTTTCTCAGGGCCTTTCTACACTGGTTAGCTAATTTCCCTCCAGGGGTGGCGTCCACAAACATGACACTCTGATATCTCTGGTTGTCGTACCATGATGTGGCCTTCCTTATCTTATGTCTAGCCCTATCTAAGCTATTCCATGATTTGCTCCTGTATAATGGGCAAATTCCTTTCATGTCCAGTTCTATGAGGGTCTTATACTTTTCCATGGCTCCTTCGTATACTCTGACTCTGTCTCTTTGGTTGTAGCCAGAGAACTGCATGCGGTTGATGAAGTGTTGGATGTGTCTTTCCATTTCTGTTGGGTCGCACATGCTGGACACATTCTTCATCACTCGTACCAAATCTGCGATCAGAATATTAAACTTAGCACTACTGGACATTGCTGAGTTTTTGAGTATCAGGTATTTGGAGGCCATGGGTTTAGCATAGTGTGAATGGAGAATTTGGGCTCTCTCGTCTATAGTGTTAATCCAGAGTTCTGTGTCTAATACAGGTAGTCTATTGTTAGGGTGTTTGGAAGGGAAGTCGATAGTTACAGTTATACTCTGGTGTATGGAATTAGCTATCTGCTGGATGCTTTCCATCGTGCTACGTTCTAAATCAAACTTGTTAGTGCTCTCTAGTGGGGGTGTTCTTATAACTATATTGATATCGTCTACCTAACGAGAGTACATGATGAGGTCTATGGAGCTTTCATTAAGGAGATCTTTAAGTCTCCTTTCCCACCATACCATGAAAAGGTTGGCAACATCACCAGCTATGCTGACGCCGATGGATGCTCCCTCATTTTGGGTGTAGATTTTCTCATTGAACTTAAATATGTGGCCCTTTAGGGTAGTTTTGATACTAGCCTCTATTGCATGTGCGACCATTTTTCTTACCTGATCATTGTTTTGGGGGGTCCGTATAGCTTTGGTCCACCCAATCCACCTTCCCATGGGAGTCTTTTTTGCCATTGAGGTTATGGTGGGGGGTCTACCCCTTATAGGTCTACTAGGGCAGAAACATCTAAGGTCATGGCTGTCTAGGTAGTCAGTGTCGTAGGTAAGTCTAAGTAGGAGGCCCAGTTCGTCTGTGTCGACGTCGCAGAACTACACCTCACTCTCAATGATCATCTCCACACATCTTTTCACAGCAAAATCAATGTTAATGGATGGGTACAGTGACACCACATCCATGCTGCCTATTATGCAGTTGGATAGGCTCCTGTTTTTGTTGCACTCACTGATTCTGCTGAGGAGGTCCTCTGTACTTTCACATACATCTGGGGACATCTTGATTATGGGGCGTATAACCATTGAGAGGAAGTAGGAGATCCTGTAGTTGCTAGCTATATTAGCTCGGCATACGGGTATTTTTGGTGGTCCTGTTGTCGGGTCGTTGACTGTCTTGTGGTATTTTCGGAGCCCATACAAGGGTGGTATGCCATTGTTAGACGCCTGGAAGATGTTGGCAGTGCGTCTGCTTGGCTTTAGGATGTCAGTCCACATCATCATGTGAGCGTTGAGGATTTTTTCTCTTCCTTCGTGTGTTTGTTGTGCAAATTCGCTCGTGTTGGTGATGTGGGGTTGCATAGCCTCGATGTAGTTCGGCATGCTAACTATTGACATCCTACCAGACTTATCTGTGGGTAGACACACTACCTCACCATCCCTTGTGCGCTGCTTGAGGCTAACCAAGCCTTCTACAGGTTTCCTCCCAAGTTGTTGGGCCTCTGGTCTGCTCTGTCTCTTAGTATACCTGTCTACTACTTGTCTAATCTTATTTCTAGCTATGGTGAACTGTGTCTCTGTCTCGTCATCTATTTGTTGTGGTATGCAAACTCTTTTATTAAAGGGTAACCTCGTAGGATAGATATTACCCATCTTATATGTTTTGTCAGCTGGGTTGAAAAATAGTTTCTCTAAGGGGTTGTCATTATATCTATCGTCATAGTTGTGTGTGTTGCTATTGTTGTTATCAGGGTGGTTGTTGTTGTTTCTATCATTAGCATTATTATTATTGTTATGATTGCTAGATGTATTGTTGTTTACTTCACCGTTATTGTTGTTGTTGTTACTGTTATTTCTACCATTGTGGTTGTTACTTTTATTATGTTTCTTGTTTTTGTTGATGTTGCTACATGTATTATTTCCATTATTACCACTGTGGTTATTGTTGTTGTTGTTCGTATTGTTACCGTTACTACTACTGTGGTCGCTGTTGCTGTGTCTGTGGTTAATGTTTCTATTATTATTATTATTGTGGTTGTTGTTGTTGTTCTGTCTATCGTTAGTATTATTACCATTATCACTATTTCTCACTTCCCTGCCATTGTTATGGTTATGGCTGTTATTTCTATACCCAGAGTTATTGTTTATATTACTACTACCGTTATTATTGTTGTTGTTGTTTACATTTGCATTCCAACGTATTTTGGGAAGGTGGATTGGGTGGACCAAAGCTATACGGACCCCCCAAAACAATGATCAGGTAAGAAAAATGGTCGCACATGCAATAGGGGCTAGTATCAAAACTACCCTAAAGGGCCACATATTTAAGTTCAATGAGAAAATCTACACCCAAAATGAGGGAGCAGCCATCGGCGTCAGCATAGCTGGTGATGTTGCCAACCTTTTCATGGTATGGTGGGAAAGGAGACTTAAAGATCTCCTTAATGAAAGCTCCATAGACCTCATCATGTACTCTCGTTATGTAGACGATATCAATATAGTTATAAGAACACCCCCACTAGAGAGCACTAACAAGTTTGATTTAGAACGTAGCACGATGGAAAGCATCCAGCAGATAGCTAATTCCATACACCAGAGTATAACTGTAACTATCGACTTCCCTTCCAAACACCCTAACAATAGACTACCTGTATTAGACACAGAACTCTGGATTAACACTATAGACGAGAGAGCCCAAATTCTCCACTCACACTATGCTAAACCCATGGCCTCCAAATACCTGATACTCAAAAACTCAGCAATGTCCAGTGGTGCTAAGTTTAATATTCTGATCGCAGATTTGGTACGAGTGATGAAGAATGTGTCCAGCATGTGCGACCCAACAGAAATGGAAAGACACATCCAACACTTCATCAACCGCATGCAGTTCTCTGGCTACAACCAAAGAGACAGAGTCAGAGTATACGAAGGAGCCATGGAAAAGTATAAGACCCTCATAGAACTGGACATGAAAGGAATTTGCCCATTATACAGGAGCAAATCATGGAATAGCTTAGATAGGGCTAGACATAAGATAGGGAAGGCCACATCATGGTACGACAACCAGAGATATCAGAGTGTCATGTTTGTGGACGCCACCCCTGGAGGGAAATTAGCTAACCAGTGTAGAAAGGCCCTGAGAAAGACCCACTTAAAAATAAAGGTGGTAGAAAAGCCAGGAACCATCATAAAATCCCTGATCAGCAAAACCTACCCTTTTATAAAACCCACTGTACCAATAGGAAATGTATCATATGTAAGGTGAACCCCCGGATAAACTGTAAAACTAGAAACGTAGTCTATAGCATAAGATGTACAGAGGCTACTTGCAGAAACATGACAACAACATACATAGGTGAGACAGCTCGTAGCATAGGTGAAAGGATAGACCAACATTGGGGGGGAACTAAAAGAACGAAAAAACGGGTCAGTACTATACGAACATGCTAGACAACAACATGACGGTAACATAGACAACATAGAAATTAGAATAATATCTAAACATAGGAATGACCCAGCAGATAGGCAAATCAAAGAGGCCAGTGAAATAGAAATTAGAAGACCAAAGCTAAACAGAAAGAATGAGTGGAACAACAACACTCAAACAAACAACACTGACCTAAGAGAAGTATAAATAAGTAAATAAAATTAAATAAAATAAGATAAATAAATACATACACAAACACAATAACAACAAGCACATAAACACACACTAGTCACCCAGCAAACACAACACTATACACACTAGTCACACAGCAAACATAACACTATACACACACGCAAACGCATGCGCAAAGAAGACAAAATAAAATAAACAAACAAGCAAATAAATAAATAAATATATAGACAGACTGAATAAAAAATGGCGTAGACATACAACACAACAGGAGAAAAAAATATAACACCACTGACGATGTTGCAGATGTGCAACGAAAGATTTATGTAAATTATGTAAACTATATATAATTGTGTTTGTGTCTATATTGTATCTGTATTATTTTTGACCGCCGGTCAGTCAATGGCAACATTGAGGACCGAGTAAGTTAGATCGCAGATATAAAAGACAGCGAGAAGCGAAAACCAACCAAACAGTGAGTGTGTTCTGTTATTAATTCTGGCAATATTACACAAATATGACCCTCCCCAAGTATAACAATATTTGATTCGACACACGATTTCATATAAAAAACCTCGCTAAACTATATATATATATATATATATATATATATGTGTGTATATATATATATATATATATATATATATATATATATATATATATATATATATATATATATATATATATATATATATATATACATATATATATATATATGTAGAGAGAGAGAGAGAGAGAGAGAGAGAGAGAGAGAAAGAGAGAGAGAGAGAGAGAGAGAGAGAGATGAGTTAAAGAGAAAGACTCAGCCTTCAATTTTTGACTTGTACTTTTCTAATTGACCTCAAAAGGATGAAATACAAACTTGACCCCAACACTATTTGAACTCAGTGAGGGCAGATGGTCGGAACCAACGCCACAAAATATTCCATCCAACGTTCTCACGTCTCTGTAATCTTGCCTCTTACTTTATTCATTGTGGTGTATCAAAATCAATCAAAAATAAATTGCATGCTGTTCATTTTTAGATTATGTAATAAAAAATTGAATAGCATTTTATAAAAATGCGAGAGGTTTTTCTCGCCATACTGTAGTAATTTAACTTCACCTCAGAGTTGTTTCTCGGGTCAATAATGCGTACAGTAATCACTTATCTCATTGGCTGTTATTACTACTCCTTGCTCCAATAGTGATTATCATGAATTATTGATCAGAACTACCAAATGTAGCCATGTTTAAGTGGCTACAGTAATACAATACATATGTATTATCCAAACTTATTTTTACTTGCAGCCTAGCAATTAAGTATCAGCATTATCTGGTCTATTTTGAACTAAAGTGAGTATCAATTCTGATAGTTAACCTTTAAGCGTTTTAAACAAGAGAGAACAAACTTAGATTAGTTTACATCTTCCTAAGCTACAATTATCTTTTTTCCAGTCAAAACATCTTATATACTATTATAGAAGGTTTTCTTAACTAAAAAACCTCAGACGGTATTATGGTGTTTATCCAATAGTCTGAAGTGTTAACCACTAGAAATATACCAGTTCTACTAAACAAATCACTAATTTACTTCAGGTTGTCTCTGTCAACGAATTTGAATTTAATATTGGAAGTCAATAAAATACACGCCATTTGCCAAGGAGAAAGTCAGCTATAATTATCTCATTATTCTTTTCTCCCCACAGTAAATCTATTCCCAAACTGAACAGAAATTATCATATTTATATATATGCTATTATCACAGGTCTGGTCCTGGTCTGTTCTTTTCATTATCGTGGCAGATATACAAGAATGCCATATTAAGAGTTAGTATAAATATCATTAGTAATGTCTCTTTCCTGAAAGATCAACTTTAAACACACAAAGTTTTATATAAAGTTTCCCATTTTGAAATATATTGCAGCTGTTGATCCTAGTGATATGAGGGTAGGCTGAAAAGTCCATAGGCTGACCATGACGGAGCGATGCTAGAGCTGTGAAATCTGAAAATAACGGCATTGTTTATTCCCAGAGATTATTTTGAAAAATAAACCTCATTCGGTTATTCCACGAGAGTCCTTGGTCAGCCTATGAACATATAGGTATACAGGGGTCGGGTGAAAGGTTCATAGGCTGAGTAAGAAGGATTGATGTTAGAGCTGTGATATCTGGCAAGCATTAATTTCAACTCTTCTTATTAATAACTGCATTATTTTTCTCCAGGGTCTGTTGAAAAATATACCTCATTTGGTCATTCTATGAGAGTATCTTGGTCAGCTTATGATGGATTGATGTGAAATCTTGCAAGCATTAATTTCAACTGTTCTTATTTAAAAGCGCATTGTTTTCTTCCACAGTCGATGTTGAAAAATGAACCGCATTTGGTTATTCTATGAGAGTATCTTGGTCATAGGCTGACTATGAAGGAGTGATGGTAGAGCTGTGAAATCTTGCATGTATACATTTAACTCTTCTTATTAATAACTGCATTGTTTCTTTCCAGGGGCTATGTTGAAAAATAAACCTTATTTGGGCATTCCATGAGAATATCTTGGTCAGTCTTTTCAGCCTATGAACCTTCAGCCCAAGATTTTTACTGCCGGACCTCATATATACATACGTGTATACATATATATGCATATATATATATATATATATATTGGTAAACGGAATAGAAAATGCTGACAAATTGTTCACAGTGAAAAATAGTTTAATTAGGAATAAGTGAGAATTAGTAATAGTATTGGTTGGTATTCAGTTTTGGTTTTAAGTTTTACCGGTTGCGTATTTCTAATGCTTTTCAAAAATAATTTTGAGATAGAGCGTCCGTGATGTTTGCTCTGATCTGATTAGTTTTGGGAATTCTACCTGTTTTTATGTTAAAAAAGTGGCTCCAGCGGTATTAAAATAAGTTTTGCGCCAATTAGTGTTGCAAAAATTCTTGTGGTCAAAACAATTTTGATTGGTCGGTAGAGGTCATGTGAATGTAAAAAATTGATTTTTCGCCAAATGTAGGTTTGTGTCGGCTGACTGAGAAATAAGTCTTTCACAACAAATATGTGTGTGTGTGTGTGTAGTAGTAGTAAAGAGGTTCGTTGTGATAATGGTCAGCAGGGATGTGTGTTGACAGTTCAAATGCCTATTAAGACAAGTGTGCGTGTGTGTGTGTGTGTGTGTATGTGTGTAGCAGAGTAATTCGTGGTAGAGGGATGGTCAGTAGGAATGTGTCTGTAAGTATGTGGGGGATGTTTTTAACCTGATTAGTTCTTTCGTCACTTTGGTATTGTATGGTTGGGTTTTGCCTACTGCAATTTTCAATTTGTCAAACTATTTAAACGTATGTTATTACTCTAGGACTTACCCTTATTGAGTGGTTTGCTACTCATTCGTTATTGTAGGTCGACTTTGCTTGGCCACAGCCAAAGCTTCGATTTTACTAAGCTTCCACTTGTATATATATATATATATATATATATATATATATATATATATATAATAATAAGGAGTTGACGGACGCAGCATATTTATCAATGCCAGTACCGGTTGTATCTCAGCCTACTCTATGGGCAATGTAACATACATTCCCAGAGTATACACATAGTTATTCGCTTCAATACAACACACGTAAAACGGGTGTCTATAATAGTTTCCGGACTCGAGTTTCGGCCACACATAATTCAGCAATAAGGTGCACTGCACCATTCGTCTGCATATATTATGCAACAATGCATAATCGGCGTATGCCGCTTCATCAGCGGGTATCGCCTAATACATAACCAATCGATCGATAGATTCCAAACCCCAGCCCATGTCAGCCATGACTGTTTATGACAACCGACGTATATATATATGCATATATATATATATATATATATATATATATATATATATATATATATATATATATATATATATCATCCCCCATCCCACAACTACAATCAACATCATCATCAACATCTTCACAGTTATTGCCATAATCTTCAATTGTGTTTATGATTGATTACACAGTCTATCATATTTCAACAGGATACATTTATATTGAGGAGGCTGCTTCGGATATTTAATGTTAAGGTCAACAGTGAACAACAAAAAACAACACAACAGACAACATCACTGTTCACAGTCAACAGTAAACAACACAACAGGCAACATCACTGTTCACAGTCAACAGTCAACAACACACACAAGAGACAATATCACTGTTCACAGTGAACAGTAAACAACACAACAGACAACATCACTGTTCACAGTGAACAGTAAACAACACAACAGACAACAAAACTGTTCACATTCAACAGTCAACAACACACGCAAGAGACAATATCACTGTTCACAGTGAACAGTAAACAACACAACAGACAATATCACTGTTCACAGTGAACAGTAAACAACACAACAGACAACATCACTGTTCGCAGTGAACAGTAAACAACACAACAGACAACAAAACTGTTCACATTCAACAGTGAACAACACACGCAAGAGACAATATCACTGTTCACAGTGAACAGTAAACAACACAACAGACAATATCACTGTTCACAGTGAACAGTAAACAACACAACAGACAACAAAACTGTTCACATTCAACAGTGAACAACACACGCAAGAGACAATATCACTGTTCACAGTCAACAGTAAACAACACAACAGACAACATCACTGTTCACAATGAACAGTAAAAAACACAACAGGCAACAAAACTGTTCACATTCAACAGTGAACAACACAAGACATCAGACAACATCACTGTTCACAGTCAACAGTGAATAACACAACACCTCACACTGGATTATACTACTGACCCATTGACCGCTGAAAGAAATATTGATACAGCAATATTCCATTCAAATGGTGACACCAATTAATTATTGAATGTTGACAAAATGTCAATAGAATCCTGTCTAGGAGAGTTATGTGAAGAGAATAATAAAATCAACCTTTTTCAGGTCAATAATTATATTAGATTGCAGCCGCCACAAATATAAAACTTGCTAAATTTAATTATTTTATAATCAACATAAGGTAGGATTTTATTAAGTGGTCTTTTCTAATGACATACAAACATATATAGCGACATAGACACACGTACATACGTATATACATACATATATATATGTATATATATATATATGTATATATATATATATATATATATATATATATATATATATATATATATATATATATATATATATATATGGTGGCTGCCAACTCGTTTTCGAGTACGACCACTACTTTATATCCATGTAGGAGAACTCCTACCGATGCGCTGAACAAGTGTGACTTTTTAGTCCAGCCAGCGACTTGAAAACTCTGGTACAAACACTACACCTGTGACAATTATTGACACATAGTGCTGGGCCCATGGTACCATGTGACGACAAGTGCAGAGAGATCTCCAGATATAAAGCAATGCCTGTGCAGTGAAGCTTTTATAGTGAGCAAAGGCACTGCACAAAGCCAGTCCCACTCTCTTAACCAAGATGATATATATATATATATACATACATACATATATACATGATGACTGCCAACTCGTTTTCGAGTACGGCCACTACTTTATATCCATGTAGGAGAACCCCTACCGATGCGCTGAACGAGTGTGAATTTTTAGTCCAGCCAGCGACTTGAAAACTCTGGTACAAACACTACACCTGTGACAATTATTGACACATAGTGCTGGGCCCATGGTACCATGTGATGACAAGTGCAGAGAGATCTCCAGATATAAAGCAAAGCCTGTGCCGTGAAGCTTTTATAGTGAGCAAAGGCACTGCACAAAGCCAGTCCCACTCTCTTAACCAAGATGATATTTACCAAAAAGAAGAACAAGTCAACATCATTGGATACCATCAGGGTTGCAGGTGTTATATCAGAGTTTTCTTTCTCCTAGAATTCTGCCTTGACAAAGGCTAAGGGGTCATCTCTCTCGGTGATTTTGGATGGCCATTGACTCTTAATAGCTCCTTTGCCCTTTGACAGGTTTTGTTTTTAGTCCTGCAGGATGTCCAAAGTCACCCTCCTCACCAAGAAACCTTGGTGGGCTTGCCAGTTTAGTCGCCAACGACCCGACCATGGGACAGGTTGTACTGGGATACATGTTACCAGATGCACCAACTGGTGACCTGACATATATATATATATATATATATATATATATATATATATATATATATATATATATATATATATATACACACTTATATGCATATACATATGTACGTATGTGTTTTATTGAATATTAATATTAATGATAATATGTATATGTATATATGTGTATGTGCATATATATATATATACATATATACATATGTATGTGTGTGTGTATATATATGTGTACGTATGCATACTTACATTTATGTATCAGCTGTGCTAGGGCGAGAAATAAAATATATATATATATATATATATATATATATATATATATATATATATATATATATATATATATATATATATATATATATATATATAAATAATAATAAATGTGAAGACCAAAATCCAAAGAGGGCTCGATAAGGATAAATATATATCAAATATATAAGAACCCTAGAGCAAACATTTATTATAATAACAGATTAAAGTTTAAGCAAAGAATCGCTGCTTTCACCCTTAACGGGTTCTTCTGAAACTAAAAAAAATCAATTTATGAACGCAGAAGTAAATATTTCGAAAAACGTTACAACCCAAGGAAAACAGGAAAACGTTTCTTTGGTTCCCGAAGCCGTTCCCTGGCAATGAACGAAAAAAAGCGAAGATAATATGTGGAGCGGTGAGAAGAAATACA
>OZ024742.1:346067093-346083287 GCA_964016885.1 Eledone cirrhosa
ACTATTCGCCATCCGCAACACGTTCTCTAGCAGAACGGCTCTGCCGAGAAAAGTATTTTGTCTAGTCGTAATATTTCATGACTAACGTTCAACAATATCTATTCCCTACTGTACAGACAGAACAAACACACAGAAAGACAGTGTATTCCATATATATATATTGTGGTATTGTCTCACATACATCTTACCAAAAGAGCAGCTCCCCAACCTGTTGCACAACATGGCATTACAAGTGCATGCCAGAAGGTGGTCGATGAGGTACATGCAGTTGTCTGTTTGTTTTATGTTACTGCTTTTCGGCGTGCATTTTCTGTTGTTACTATGTATATATATATATATATATATATAGTAGAGGAAGACGGTCTGATCGAACCTACATATGACGTCTGATAGTATACAGTTATATAACTGCTATATATCAGTCAATATGACCAACACTCCGAAACGATCGTAAAACAATGATATGAATAGGTAAAATAACTCGACTTTATTGTTTTTATTTTCATTCTTAAATTAATATCTAATATCAGGCTTTGTATCTAAGAAATTAACTCAGCAGAACACGGAACCTATCTATGGATTTCACTGGATTACTCATCATCAGATTACATTTAGTTCTATCTACGGTACGGACACTGTTGTTGTTGTTGGATCGCCGCGGTTTCCGACGGAAATGCATGCTCATGAAATTAACGTGTAGGTGGTTGAGCATTCTATAGATACATGCACCCATAATGGATATTCAGGGATATTCAGCAGCGAGACACTATGTTTGACAAGGCTAGTTCCTTAAATTACAGGTACAACTAACCTTTGCGTGGTGAGTGGACTGGAGCAACGCACCGCCCAGCCAAGGAATCGAACTCTAGGCGTTACGATCGTGAGGTCAACACCGTAACCACTATAAGAATAAGAGTGAAAGGAAGAGAGAGGGGAGAGAGAAAGAGAGAGAACGAAGAGAGCGGGTGAGAGAGAAAGAGAGAGGGGAGAGAGAAAGAGAGAGAACGAAGAGAGCGGGTGAGAGAGAAAGAGAGAGAGAGAAAGAAAGAAAGAAAGAAAGAAAGAAAGAAAGAAAGAAAGAAAGAAAGAAAGAAAGAAAGAAAGAAAGAAAGAAAGAAAGAAAGAAAGAGAGAAATTGTGATATATATATATATAGAGAGAGAGAGAATTCACAGGAATCAAAGTTATGTTCAAACCATTTATTAGCTTACAATTGTTTCATCCAAACCGAGGCTTGCGGTCTTCGGAGCATTATTTAATGTTTGTATACATTCATGTCCTCCTTTCCAACGCAAGAGACATACAGATACATATGTATATATTGATGCACATTAACTCCCCTTAATCACACACATACCCTCCGGATAATAAAACGATGTAAATTCTCGCAACAGAAACAACCTGCTCTATAAAATTGGATTAAAGAACACTGAGCCGCAACAAGCTATAATAATTTAACTTAATACATCAAACATCCAATACGGAATCATCGTTAATTATGTGAAGGACATATAAACTATATATTACGTTTCCTGAATTGTGAAAATGGTGGTGTATACAAAAACCATAACATAATTTTGCTTCTCATTTATACTATTTCTCTGCACACAAGCTTCTTTATCATACACTAAAAATACCTTACCACTACAACCTCCATAATACTCTTAATTACCCGCTTAAAGTGCTTGTATTGCATATAACACCCTGCCGCACAATAATCATATATAAATAAGACACACGTGAATGCCCCACGTGTAACTAATGCATACAATAACTACTATAACTGACTAACAAAATATCCTTTTGCATTATCTACGTTAACTGCCGATGTTGTATTTTAATTTTAATTTTGCTTTGATTCTGTTTTAATATGATTTTAATTTTTGAATTTAAATTGCCATTCAGAAATAATATAATATATGTCACCCCACTGTGCATAAATATATACATATGTATCTGTATGTCTCTTGCGTTGGAAAGGAGGTCATGAATGTATACAAACATTAAATAATGCTCCGAAGTCCCCAAGCCTCGGTTTGGATGAAACAATTGTAAGCTAATAAATGGTTTGAACATAACTTTGATTCCTGTGAATTCTATATAACTGCTCTGTAGAACAACTGATGTTATTACATTGAGCTATTTATCTTACTGGTAATAAGGTAGTAATAAATTACTGTCTTTCACTGTTTAGGGTTTAAAATATATATAACTATAAAAAGTTTTAGTATATACATAACCATAAATAGTATCCTTAATACTATATATATATATATATATATATATATATATATATATATATATATATATATATATATATATATATATATATATATATATATACATATATATATTTACAAGTATAGTCCGACCATATGCCAGTGTTGTTCAATGGCAAGTTAATAAATTAACAAGACAGAACATATAAAATCAAGGGAGTACGGTCGGACTACGGACTATACTTTTTAATTACATGTAGGAACACATACTTTTATTATTATTCTCCCCAATGATAGAGAAACCTTTGGTCGTTTGAACGGCTGCTATTTTTAGCAGCATGGGATTGACCTGTCCATCTTGCTTTTTGTATTTGCACACGGTACCATATCAAAATTGTTTCATCATTGATTTACTCTCATCCTGAGGCAGTTTGTAATTTGAACTCGAGAATTTTATATTCTACGAGAGAGAAAAGCCTTCTGACGACGATCTCTTTCTCAATGGAAGTCCGCTTGGATTATCTATTTGTTTGGGATCTGAAACCGCGGTAAGGGCACATATAGTAAGTACAGTGAATTTTGGGGAATTTATTTATTATATTTTTTAAGATATTTTCTGTGTTTACACTCCCTTGATTTTATATATATATTACACACACACATGTATATGTGTATGTATGTGTATGTATATATATATATATATATATATATATATATATATATATGTGTGTGTGTGTGTGTGTGTGTTTGTATTGTGTTGTGCGTGTTTATTATATGTACGTATTTGTATGTGTATAATTGTATAGCTATGTATGTATATGTATGTGTGTATGTATACATATATGTGTGTGTGTGTATATTTATATTTATGTATATATATATTTATCTATGTGTATATAATTACATATACATATGTGTGTGTATATGTGTGTGTATAATTGTATACGTGTGCGTGTGCGTGTTTGTGCATGTATTTGTGTATGTGTATGTATGTATGTGTTTATGTATTTGTATATGTATATGCTTGTACACATATATATATATGTATATGTGTGTATATATATATATATATATATATATATGTATGTATATGTGTGTATGTATATGTATTTATATTTATGTTTCTATGTGTATGTATGTATGTGTTGATATTTATGTGCGTATGTATATATGTGTATATGTATGTGTTTGTGTGTATTTATATACTCATATATGTATATATGTGTGTGTGTGTATGTATATATATATATATATATATATGTATGTATATGTGTGTATGTATATGTATTTATATTTATGTTTCTATGTGTATGTATGTATGTGTTGATATTTATGTGCGTATGTATATATGTGTATATGTATGTGTTTGTGTGTATGCTTGTACACATATATATATATGTATATGTGTGTATATATATATATATATATATATATATGTATGTATATGTGTGTATGTATATGTATTTATATTTATGTTTCTATGTGTATGTATGTATGTGTTGATATTTATGTGCGTATGTATATATGTGTATATGTATGTGTTTGTGTGTATTTATATACTCATATATGTATATATGTGTGTGTGTGTATGTATGAGTGTATGTATTTGTATATATATATGTATATATATATATATATATATATATATATGTGTGTGTGTGTGTGTGTGTGTGTGTGTGTGTGTGTGTGTGTGTGTGTGTGTGTGTGTGTGTGTATGTATGCTTTTGTGTTTTTGTGTGTGTGTATGTATGCTTTTGTGTTTTTGTGTGTGTGTTTGCATATGTAGTTTTATTTTATTTTTCCTTTCCTTCTTCCTTCTCCAGCCTCACTTTCATATAGATTGCATTTTTGTTTTTAAAATCCAAATTCAATAAACAGACCAGGATTTTTTCATTCTGAGGATTGAAAGCAAAATCTTTTGCTTTTAAGAAACCACTGGTAAATGGAATAATTGCCTTATGTTGTTTATTACATAACTATATATTTATATAGATATATATATAGAGAGAGAGAGAATGGAAACTTATGATTGTGATCTCTCAGTTTTCCCACCATTTATCGTAGCACATATCGTATCACACACATTTCACACAATTTATATCATATATCGTATCACACACTTCCCACCATTTATCATAGCACATATCGTATCACACACTTCCCACCATTTATCATAGTACATATCGTATCACACACTTCCAACCATTTATCTTATCATATATCGTATCACACACTTTCAACCATTCACCGTAGCGTATATCGTATCACGCACAGTTTGATCGCTCTGAGCTAGTTCAGCGGTATCATATCTTGTGTGATATCGGTTTATCATGCCAACATACATACATACACACTGCACACTAACAACAACAACAACAAAAGTAACAAGTATGACAGTCAAATAACAACAACAATAATATCAACAGCAACAGTACCACAATACCTCCACCACAACAACAACAGTACCAACACCACCACCACTAACACCACCAGCACAACATCAACAACAACAACTGCAACACAACCACAACTATCACTACCATCATCACCACCACAACCACCACAATAACAACAACAGCAAAACAACCACAACTGTCACCACCACCACCATCACCACAACAACAACAGCAACACCACCATAACCACCTCCACAACAACAACTACAACAACAACAACAACAGCAACACAACCACAACTGTCACCACCATCACCACCACAACATCAACAATACCACCACCACAACATCAACAACAACAACAGCAACAACCACAACTGTCACCACCACCACCACAACATCAACAACACAACCACAACTGTCACCACCATCACCACCAACACCACCACCATCACCACCACCACAACATCAACAACAACAGCAACACAACCACAACTGGTTGGTGAAGGTAGATGAAATATATATATATATATATATGTGTGTGTGTATATATGTATATATATATATATATATATATATATATGTATATATGTCTGTGTGTGTGTGTGTATATATATATATATATATATATATATATATATAAAGGTTTACATATATACATATACGTGTTTTGCAACGGGTCACTTTGTGGCTCAATGAAAAGTTAATAAATTAAATAATCAGAGCTATATATCATAAAACATGTCTATAGAATCACAAGATAAAATATATGCCATTTCCTCTCCCAATTAGTATAATTAACCATATAAAAAAATCGAATAGACCAGGCTATAAGAATAAGGCTTCTATGAAGAAATCTCCAACAAATAACCGAAACTAGCCCTTCGCGTCGGCTGCGACGGAATATTTATCGAATATTTCGACAGCGTAATCGCCCAGATATACAGTCAATTAAACAGAATTAGGTGTAAAATAAACTAGGAGAAAAGAGAATACATTTATTTACCTCGACCATGGTTTCGTCCGCATTTTGAGATTTCCAATAACTTCGGAAACTCGAGCACCGGACTCTTCAGGAGTTTGCTCAAATCTAGACAATAAATTTTCCAAAGTGATCGCGCCATCTTATGCTACATATAGCATAAGATGTACTGAAGGACAATGTAGAGATAAAAATATAGTGTACATAGGTGAGACAGCTCGTAGTGTAGGGGAACGGATAAATGAACACTGGCGAGACCTTCAAGATAGTAAAGAATCATCTGTACTCTACCAACATGCTAAAATAGAACATAAGGGTAAACTAGAGAACATAGAAATAAAAATAGAATCTACACACAGAAAAGACGCAATGTTTAGACAAATCACAGAGGCAATAAACATAAAAGAATTACAACCAAAATTAAATAGAAAACATGAGTGGAACAGCAACAATACAACTTACAATTAAGGACAAAATGAAAACATACACGCACATAGAACAAACAACCAACCTGTAACATGTAAATAAACAAATAAATAAACGAATATAAACACACACAGACACCCGGATGTGGCGCATGCGCAGACTGAGCACACAACACACACACAGAAACAAGATGGCGTAGGACAGAACAAAGGAGAGACACAAAAAAAAAGAAAAGAATCCCCAGTCACTAAAGAGGTCACAGAATATGTGACGAAAGAACTTTGACAATATATAAACAACCATCTGGTTGTGGAACCAACCAACCAACCGGAAATTTATAAATTCCTGAATTTATAAACTTATTATAATAAATTGAAGTGAAAGCAACTGGTGCGTGTGTTTCTTATTGGCAACATGACCCTCCCAAAGTATAACAATATATATATATAACAATATATATATATATATATATATATATATATATATATAACAATATATATATATATATATATATATATATATATATATATATAACAATATATATATAACAATATATATATATATATATATATATATATATATATATATATATATATATATATATATATATATATATATATATATATATATACAGAGAGAGAGAGATACTCGATCTTGCGTAAGAAGTAGTTCTATAATAATTAAATTTAGAATTGATGCAATTGATTCACACAATTCTTTATAATTTCTTAACAATATTCTAATGAATTGGCAGTATCGGTAGAGGGTTGGACGCCATGCTAACTAACAGAGTTACGTCCGTTTACGGTCTAAGTTCAAATCCCGTCGAGGTTAACTTTGCCTTTCATCCATACGGGGGTCGATAAAATAAAGTACCAGTAATGTACTGGATAATTGCTGGCCTTGTGCCAAAAGTAGAAACAATATTTTAATGAATTATTTCTGATATTCCCGTAATTCTTAACGAGTGTGTAATATTTCATAAATTTTAATTAACAGAATTAGATTGTCTATATATTAACTCCGCTTAGATTAATTTGTAATCTACAAGTAGTTTTACATATCCTTGAATTGCATGGGAACAATGGCTCTGGTACAAGGACTTAAAACAAACCTTCTTCTTCTTGGCCCCCCTTATTCATGATTATATATATATATATATATATATAGTGCTTTTAATGTTGGTAGAGGAAAGTACACATTGGATAATATAGTCTTACAAACTTAAAAACAACGCTGTGATGGCTGAAGTGCTTTTAATGATGGTAGAGGAAAGTACACATTGGATAATATAGTCTTACAAACTTAAAAACGACGGTGTAATGGCTGAAGTGCTTTTAATGTTAGTAGAGGAAGGTACACATTGGATAATATAGTCTTACAAACTTAAAAACGACGGTGTGATGGCTGAAGTGCTTTTAATGTTGGTAGAGGAAAGTACACATTGGATAATATAGTCTTACAAACTTAAAAACGACGGTGTGATGGCTGAAGTGCTTTTAATGTTGGTAGAGGAAAGTACACATTGGATAATATAGTCTTACAAACTTAAAAACGACGGTGTGATGGCTGAAGTGCTTTTAATGTTGGTAGAGGAAAGTACACATTGGATAATATAGTCTTACAAACTTAAAAACGACGGTGTGATAGCTGAAGTGCTTTTAATGTTGGTAGAGGAAAGTACACATTGGATAATATAGTCTTACAAACTTAAAAACGACGGTGTGATGGCTGAAGTGCTTTTAATGTTGGTAGAGGAAAGTACACATCGGATAATATAGTCTTACAAACTTAAAAACGACGGTGTGATGGCTGAAGTGCTTTTAATGTTGGTAGAGGAAAGTACACATCGGACAATATAGTCTTACAAACTTAAAAACGACGGTGTGATAGCTGAAGTGCTTTTAATGATGGTAGAGGAAAGTACACATTGGATAATATAGTCTTACAAACTTAAAAACGACGGTGTGATAGCTGAAGTGCTTTTAATGATGGTAGAGGAAAGTACACATTGGATAATATAGTCTTACAAACTTAAAAACGACGGTGTGATGGCTGAAGTGCTTTTAATGTTGGTAGAGGAAAGTACACATCGGATAATATAGTCTTACAAACTTAAAAACGACGGTGTGATGGCTGAAGTGCTTTTCATGTTGGTAGAGGAAAGTACACATCGGATAATATAGTCTTACAAACTTAAAAACGACGGTGTGATGGCTGAAGTGCTTTTAATGTTGGTAGAGGAAAGTACACATTGGATAATATAGTCTTACAAACTTAAAAACAACGGTGTGATGGCTGAAGTGCTTTTAATGATGGTAGAGGAAAGTACACATTGGATAATATAGTCTTACAAACTTAAAAACGACGGTGTGATGGCTGAAGTGCTTTTAATGTTAGTAGAGGAAGGTACACATTGGATAATATAGTCTTACAAACTTAAAAACGACGGTGTGATGGCTGAAGTGCTTTTAATGTTGGTAGAGGAAAGTACACATTGGATAATATAGTCTTACAAACTTAAAAACGACGGTGTGATGGCTGAAGTGCTTTTAATGTTGGTAGAGGAAAGTACACATTGGATAATATAGTCTTACAAACTTAAAAACGACGGTGTGATAGCTGAAGTGCTTTTAATGATGGTAGAGGAAAGTACACATTGGATAATATAGTCTTACAAACTTAAAAACGACGGTGTGATGGCTGAAGTGCTTTTAATGTTAGTAGAGGAAGGTACACATCGGATAATATAGTCTTACAAACTTAAAAACGACGGTGTGATGGCTGAAGTGCTTTTAATGTTGGTAGAGGAAAGTACACATTGGATAATATAGTCTTACAAACTTAAAAACGACGGTGTGATGGCTGAAGTGCTTTTAATGTTGGTAGAGGAAAGTACACATTGGATAATATAGTCTTACAAACTTAAAAACAACGGTGTGATGGCTGAAGTGCTTTTAATGTTGGTAGAGGAAAGTACACATTGGTTAATATAGTCTTACAAACTTAAAAACGAAGGTGTGATGGCTGAAGTGCTTTTAATGATGTCTCTTGAAAACTAAAGCTAAATAACAACCAGAACATGATTACCTCTCCAACCAATTACCTTAATAGCTGTTAAATCAATAGTTCCTCATAAACTATTTATTCCTGTATGATATGACATAGTGAAGGTATTGAAGTATCAATCATCACTGTAATCAGCACCTTCGATCATATTGATTTTCTATGAGAAATAAATTGGAAATTTGCCCTAGGTTAGATTAGATCAGATAACTCCCCTCCGGTTTGTTAATTCAAGACTCCGTAGTTTACGGAACTCAAAAATAGAATATTTTCAGTCGAATCAGTTATAAATCTCGCCAATAATCAAGTTATTGGACGAGAATGAGATTGACTCTTGTATAGAGTTCCAAATTCTACAAATTGATTGTAAATTAAAGAATGTCCTCTTCTCGTTATCAAGAGTTGACGTTGGGTGAGGTCTTACCAAATAGTTCTTAGATGTCTCAATTGAAAAGTCGTGAATGTGTTTCTTTTTAACTGTGTAATGCTACTTGTTTCTCCGACAGCTACAGGACAATCATCTTGTTATGTACTTCATTATAACAGGTTAATTTAAGCCACCCAGCCATGTGCTCTTAACTTCTAATGGTGTCGTAGGGATCGCCGTCCTGGCATACGTTGTGTCTTGGGTGTTTAAACTTGAGGGAGCAGCCCATCACTCTCTGGGTCTGAACATAGCCAATTTCTCCCGAGAGAGAGAGAGTGAGAGAGAGAGAGAGAGAGAGAGAGAGAGAGAGAGAGGGGAGAAAGAGAGGGAGAAGTGAGAGAGAGATAAGTGAGAAAGAGAGAGAGAGGGGTGTAGAGAGAGGGAGAGAGAGAGAGAAGTGAGAGAGAGAGGAATGAAAAAGAGAGAGAAGTAAGAAAGAGAGAGAAAGAAGTGAGAAAGAGAGAGAGAGAGGGAGAGAGAAAGAAAGAGAGAGAGAGAGAAGTGAGAGAGAGAGTCGAGTGAGAGAGAGAGAAGTAATAAAAGGAGAGAGAGAGAGAGAGAGAGAGAGAGAGAGAGAAAGAGGGGGAGTGAGATATAGAGAGAAAAAACTCAATCCCAGTTGACCTGGGCGTTATTTGGGATCATATCATAGAGAGCCGGAAAAATAGAGCAAAACATTTTATCTGACGTTCTCACGACTCTGCCACCTGACCACCTTAACAGGTGAATACAGGGTCTCTAGTGTCAGTTTAACCCACATCTGCAGAAATATTGGTTTCTGATTTAAGTACAAGGCCAACAATTTTGGGGGAGGAGAAAGTCGATTAAATTGACCCCCCCCCCAGTGCATTACTGGTATTTATTTTATCGATCTCTGTAAGGATGAAAGGCAAAGATAACCTCGGTAGAATTTGAACTCCCGTCCTAAATTATTAGGACACTCTTACTGAGATTGAACCCCAGATCAGGATCTCCATCGTCTCTAATACCTACCACTAGACTACTGAGACGGTTACAAACACATCTTCAGGAATAATAAAAGAAAGGACGTCTAGAACCATTCGTTGTCCTTTGGAAGCCATGTCTACGTGTTTCACCACAGCGGAATGTCGGTTCCAAAATAAGTTAGAATGGGACTAATCCTCCACTATATCGCAGTCAATTCTGAACGAGAAAAAAACAAAACAAAACAACACACACACACACACACGCACATGTATCCATGATTTGTCAGGTGAAAGGTAAAGTTGCCCGTGGTGGGATTCTAACAGACTTACCAACTTGCCCCCAAATATCACATCCCAGTGTATTCGATGATATAACGACTCAGCTCCTTCGAAGAATAAATAATAAATAATTGTTTCTACATTTGGCACAAGGTCAGCAATAACCCAGTGCATTACTGGTACTTTATTTTATCGACCCCGTAAGGATGAAAGGCAAAGTTAACCTCAGCGGATTTGAACTCAGTCTGTAAAGGGACGTAACTATGCTGGAATAAATAATAAATAATATAAATAGAAACGTATAGTTTATATGAAGTATTGAGTGTGGATATGTGGTTATGGTTGTTTTGGGGGAAAAGCTGCTACAATGCCAGTTAGAAATACAAGAGTGAAAACTAGAGTAAACTAAGAAAAACAATGCAAAAGAAACAATTTAAACCTTTACATTATATTTCATGATATTTCGATATTGTGAACTATAAAGTGACAGAGAGGAAACTGTGGTTAGCTGGACAAACTCATCGACATTAAGAGCTGACGCTGCACCCATTGGTCATGTGGGAGACTCAACACGGACACACTAGAAGAGGGAATCCGAAGATGACATATGTTGATACCCTAAGGATAGACACTAGTCTCCAGGAGACACGGCACGGGACATAGCGGCGATAATGAATGAGAGAGACCGCTGGAAAGGACTCTTCTATGGATCTCGAGAATTCTACCCGCCCTAAAAAAGAAACAAACACATGGTTTAGTGGATTTGTGGTTAGTGTGTTCCGCTCAGGTGTTATGACCTTGAGCAAGATCCTCTGTATTACGATGCTCCAGTCCATTCAGCTGACAAACATGAGTTGTACTGAGATGTACATGTAACACAAAGGGTCATCCTTGTCACACAGCGTGACATGATGTAACTTTGAGTTCCAGGTACAATTGAATTACACTCACACACTCACACAAACACACTCACACACAGACACACACATTCACACACTCACACACACTCACACAGCTCACAGAGTTAGTAGTGTGAGTTAGTGGTGTGAGTTAGTGGTGTGAGTTAGTAGTGTGAGTTAGTGGTGTTAGTTAGTAGTGTGAGTTAGTAGTGTGAGTTAGTAGTGTGAGTTAGTGGTGTGAGTTAGTAGTGTGAGTTAGTAGTGTGAGTTAGTAGTGTGAGTTAGTAGTGTGAGTTAGTAGTGTGAGTTAGTAGTGTGAGTTAGTAGTGTGAGTTAGTGGTGTGAGTTAGTGGTGTTAGTTAGTAGTGTGAGTTAGTAGTGTGAGTTAGTAGTGTGAGTTAGTAGTGTGAGTTAGTAGTGTGAGTTAGTAGTGTGAGTTAGTAGTGTGAGTTAGTAGTGTGAGTTAGTAGTGTGAGTTAGTAGTGTGAGTTAGTAGTGTGAGTTAGTAGTGTGAGTTAGTAGTGTGAGTTAGTAGTGTGAGTTAGTGGTGTTAGTTAGTAGTGTGAGTTAGTGGTGTGAGTTAGTACTGTGAGTTAGTAGTGTGAGTTAGTAGTGTGAGTTAGTAGTGTGAGTTAGTGGTGTGAGTTAGTAGTGTGAGTTAGTGGTGTGAGTTAGTACTGTGAGTTAGTAGTGTGAGTTAGTAGTGTGAGTTAGTAGTGTGAGTTAGTGGTGTGAGTTAGTAGTGTGAGTTAGTGGTGTGAGTTAGTAGTGTGAGTTAGTGGTGTGAGTTAGTAGTGTGAGTTAGTAGTGTGAGTTAGTGGTGTGAGTTAGTAGTGTGAGTTAGTACTGTGAGTTAGTAGTGTGAGTTAGTAGTGTGAGTTAGTAGTGTGAGTTAGTAGTGTGAGTTAGTGGTGTGAGTTAGTAGTGTGAGTTAGTGGTGTGAGTTAGTAGTGTGAGTTAGTAGTGTGAGTTAGTAGTGTGAGTTAGTAGTGTGAGTTAGTAGTGTGAGTTAGTAGTGTGAGTTAGTAGTGTGAGTTAGTAGTGTGAGTATGTAGTGTGAGTTAGTAGTGTGAGTTAGTAGTGTGAGTTAGTAGTGTGAGTTAGTGGTGTGAGTTAGTAGTGTGAGTTAGTAGTGTGAGTTAGTAGTGTGAGTATGTAGTGTGAGTTAGTAGTGTGAGTTAGTAGTGTGAGTTAGTAGTGTGAGTTAGTGTGTGAGTTAGTAGTGTGAGTTAGTAGTGTGAGTTAGTAGTGTGAGTTAGTAGTGTGAGTTAGTAGTGTGAGTTAGTAGTGTGAGTTAGTAGTGTGAGTTAGTAGTGTGAGTATGTAGTGTGAGTTAGTAGTGTGAGTTAGTAGTGTGAGTTAGTAGTGTGAGTTAGTGGTGTGAGTTAGTAGTGTGAGTTAGTAGTGTGAGTTAGTAGTGTGAGTATGTAGTGTGAGTTAGTAGTGTGAGTTAGTAGTGTGAGTTAGTGGTGTGAGTTAGTAGTGTGAGTTAGTAGTGTGAGTTAGTAGTGTGAGTTAGTAGTGTGAGTTAGTAGTGTGAGTTAGTGGTGTGAGTTAGTAGTGTGAGTTAGTAGTGTGAGTTAGTAGTGTGAGTATGTAGTGTGAGTTAGTAGTGTGAGTTAGTAGTGTGAGTTAGTAGTGTGAGTATGTAGTGTGAGTTAGTAGTGTGAGTTAGTAGTGTGAGTTAGTGGTGTGAGTATGTAGTGTGAGTTAGTAGTGTGAGTTAGTGGTGTGAGTATGTAGTGTGAGTTAGTAGTGTGAGTTAGTAGTGTGAGTATGTAGTGTGAGTTAGTAGTGTGAGTTAGTAGTGTGAGTTAGTGTGTGAGTATGTAGTGTGAGTTAGTAGTGTGAGTTAGTGGTGTGAGTTAGTGTGTGTTAGTACTGTGAGTAGTAGTGTGAGTTAGTAGTGTGAGTTAGTGGTGTGAGTTAGTGGTGTTAGTTAGTACTGTGAGTTAGTAGTGTGAGTTAGTAGTGTGAGTTAGTAGTGTGAGTTAGTGGTGTGAGTTAGTAGTGTGAGTTAGTAGTGTGAGTTAGTAGTGTGAGTTAGTGGTGTGAGTTAGTAGTGTGAGTTAGTAGTGTGAGTTAGTAGTGTGAGTTAGTAGTGTGAGTTAGTGGTGTGAGTTAGTAGTGTGAGTTAGTGGTGTGAGTTAGTAGTGTTAGTTAGTAGTGTGAGTTAGTTAGTGAGTTAGTGGGTGAGTTAGTAGTGTGAGTTAGTGGTGTGAGTTAGTAGTGTGAGTTAGTAGTGTGAGTTAGTAGTGTGAGTTAGTGGTGTGAGTTAGTAGTGTGAGTTAGTAGTGTGAGTTAGTAGTGTGAGTTAGTAGTGTGAGTTAGTGGTGTGAGTTAGTAGTGTGAGTTAGTAGTGTGAGTTAGTAGTGTGAGTTAGTAGTGTGAGTTAGTGGTGTGAGTTAGTAGTGTGAGTTAGTGTGTGAGTTAGTAGTGTGAGTTAGTAGTGTGAGTTAGTAGTGTGAGTTAGTAGTGTGAGTATGTAGTGTGAGTTAGTAGTGTGAGTTAGTAGTGTGAGTAGTGGTGTGAGTAGTAGTGTGAGTTAGTAGTGTGAGTTAGTGGTGTGAGTTAGTAGCTGTGAGTTAGTAGTGTGAGTTAGTAGTGTGAGTTAGTAGTGTGAGTTAGTGGTGTGAGTTAGTAGTGTGAGTTAGTAGTGTGAGTAGTGGTGTGAGTGTAGTGTGAGTTAGTAGTGTGAGTTAGTAGTGTGAGTTAGTAGTGTGAGTAGTAGTGTGAGTTAGTAGTGTGAGTTAGTAGTGTGAGTTAGTGGTGTGAGTTAGTAGTGTGAGTTAGTGGTGTGAGTTAGTGGTGTGAGTTAGTAGTGTGAGTTAGTAGTGTGAGTATGTAGTGTGTGTTAGTAGTGTGAGTTAGTAGTGTGAGTTAGTAGTGTGAGTTAGTAGTGTGAGTTAGTGGTGTGAGTTAGTAGTGTGAGTTAGTAGTGTGAGTTAGTAGTGTGTGTTAGTAGTGTGAGTTAGTAGTGTGAGTTAGTAGTGTGAGTTAGTAGTGTGAGTTAGTAGTGTGAGTTAGTGGTGTGAGTTAGTGGTGTGAGTTAGTAGTGTGAGTTAGTAGTGTGAGTTAGTGGTGTGAGTTTGTAGTGTGAGTTAGTAGTGTGAGTTAGTGTGTGAGTTAGTAGTGTGAGTTAGTGGTGTGAGTTAGTAGTGTGAGTTAGTAGTGTGAGTTAGTAGTGTGAGTTAGTTAGTGTGAGTTAGTAGGTGTGAGTTAGTAGTGTGAGTTAGTGTGTGAGTTAGTGGTGTGAGTTAGTAGTGTGAGTTAGTAGTGTGAGTTAGTGGTGTGAGTTAGTAGTGTGAGTTAGTAGTGTGAGTTAGTAGTGTGAGTTAGTAGTGTGAGTTAGTGGTGTGAGTTAGTAGTGTGAGTTAGTGGTGTGAGTTAGTAGTGTGAGTTGTGTGTGAGTTAGTAGTGTGAGTTAGTAGTGTGAGTTAGTAGTGTGAGTTAGTAGTGTGAGTTAGTAGTGTGAGTTAGTGTGTGAGTTAGTGTGTGAGTTTGTAGTGTGAGTTAGTGGTGAGTTAGTGTGTGAGTTAGTAGTGTGAGTTTGTAGTGTGAGTTAGTGGTGTGAGTAGTAGTGTGAGTTAGTAGTGTGAGTTAGTAGTGTGAGTTAGTAGTGTGAGTTAGTAGTGTGAGTTAGTAGGTGTGAGTTAGTAGTGTGAGTTAGTGGTGTGGTTGTAGTGGTTAGTAGTGTGAGTTAGTTGTGTGAGTTGTAGTGGGAGTTAGTAGTGTGAGTTAGTAGTGTGAGTTGTAGTGTGAGTTAGTAGTGTGAGTTAGTGTGTGTGTTAGGGGTGTTAGTTGTTGTGTGGTTGTGTTAGTGTGGGTGTTGTTTGTTGTGGTAGTAGTGTGAGTTAGTGGTGGTTGTTGTGTGGTAGTAGTGTGAGTTGGGGGTGTAGTGTGAGTTAGTAGTGTGAGTTAGTAGTGTGAGTTAGTAGTGTGAGTTAGTAGTGTGAGTTAGTAGTGTGAGTTAGTGTGTGAGTTAGTAGTGTGAGTTGTGTGTGAGTTAGTAGTGGTGGTGTTGTGTGGTGGGAGGTGGTGTGTGAGTTAGGTGGTGGGTGGTTGGTGGTGTGAGTTAGTAGTGTGAGTTAGTGGTGTGAGGTAGTGGTGTGAGGGGGGTGGGTGGTAGGGTGTGTGTTTGTAGTGTGAGTTAGTGGGTGTGAGGTAGGTAGTGTGAGTTAGTAGTGTGAGTAGTGGTGGAGTTAGTGTGTGGTTAGTAGTGTGAGTTAGTAGTGGGTGTGAGTTAGGTGAGTAGTGGTAGTGGGTAGTAGTAGTGAGTTAGTAGTGTGAGTAGTGGTGTGGTATGTAGTGTGAGTTAGTAGTGTGAGTTAGTGGTGTTAGTTAGTAGTGTGAGTTAGTAGTGTGAGTTAGTGGTGTGAGTTAGTGTGTGAGTTAGTAGTGGTGGAGTTAGTGGTGTGAGTTAGTGGTGTTAGTTGTAGTGTGAGTTAGTAGTGTGTGGTTAGTGGTGTGAGTAGTAGTGGTGTAGGTTAGTAGTGTGTAGTAGTGTGAGTTAGTAGTGTGAGTTAGTGTAGTGTAGTAGTGTGTGAGTTAGTA
>OZ024742.1:346083487-346098487 GCA_964016885.1 Eledone cirrhosa
GTGAGTTAGTAGTGTGAGTTAGTAGTGTGAGTTAGTAGTGTGAGTTAGTAGTGTTAGTTAGTAGTGTGAGTTAGTAGTGTGAGTTAGTAGTGTGAGTTAGTAGTGTGAGTTAGTGGTGTGAGTTAGTAGTGTGAGTTAGTAGTGTGAGTTAGTGGTGTGAGTTAGTAGTGTGAGTTAGTAGTGTGAGTTAGTAGTGTGAGTTAGTAGTGTGAGTTAGTAGTGTGAGTTAGTAGTGTGAGTTAGTAGTGTGAGTTAGTGGTGTGAGTTAGTGGTGTGAGTTAGTAGTGTGAGTTAGTGGTGTGAGTTAGTAGTGTGAGTTAGTGGTGTGAGTTAGTAGTGTGAGTTAGTAGTGTGAGTTAGTAGTGTGAGTTAGTAGTGTGAGTTAGTAGTGTGAGTTAGTGGTGTGAGTTATTGGTGTGAGTTAGTAGTGTGAGTTAGTAGTGTGAGTTAGTAGTGTGAGTTAGTAGTGTGAGTTAGTAGTGTGAGTTAGTAGTGTGAGTTAGTAGTGTGAGTTAGTAGTGTGAGTTAGTGGTGTGAGTTATTGGTGTGAGTTAGTAGTGTGAGTTAGTAGTGTGAGTTAGTAGTGTGAGTTAGTAGTGTGAGTTAGTAGTGTGAGTTAGTAGTGTGAGTTAGTAGTGTGAGTTAGTGGTGTGAGTTAGTAGTGTTAGTTAGTAGTGTGAGTTAGTAGTGTGAGTTAGTGGTGTGAGTTAGTGGTGTGAGTTAGTGGTGTGAGTTAGTGGTGTGAGTTAGTAGTGTGAGTTAGTAGTGTGAGTTAGTGGTGTGAGTTAGTGGTGTGAGTTAGTGGTGTGAGTTAGTGGTGTGAGTTAGTGGTGTGAGTTAGTAGTGTGAGTTAGTGGTGTGAGTTAGTGGTGTGAGTTAGTGGTGTGAGTTAGTGGTGTGAGTTAGTGGTGTGAGTTAGTGGTGTGAGTTAGTGGTGTGAGTTAGTGGTGTGAGTTAGTAGTGTGAGTTAGTAGTGTGAGTTAGTGGTGTGAGTTAGTGGTGTGAGTTAGTGGTGTGAGTTAGTGGTGTGAGTTAGTGGTGTGAGTTAGTAGTGTGAGTTAGTAGTGTGAGTTAGTGGTGTGAGTTAGTGGTGTGAGTTAGTGGTGTTAGTTAGTGGTGTGAGTTAGTACTGTGAGTTAGTAGTGTGAGTTAGTGGTGTGAGTTAGTGGTGTGAGTTAGTGGTGTGAGTTAGTAGTGTGAGTTAGTGGTGTGAGTTAGTGGTGTGAGTTAGTAGTGTGAGTTAGTGGTGTGAGTTAGTGGTGTGAGTTAGTGGTGTGAGTTAGTAGTGTGAGTTAGTAGTGTGAGTTAGTAGTGTGAGTTAGTGGTGTGAGTTAGTGGTGTGAGTATGTAGTGTGAGTTAGTAGTGTGAGTTAGTGGTGTTAGTTAGTAGTGTGAGTTAGTAGTGTGAGTTAGTAGTGTGTGTTAGTGGTGTGAGTTAATAGTGTGAGTTAGTAGTGTGAGTTAGTGGTGTGAGTATGTAGTGTGAGTTAGTAGTGTGAGTTAGTGGTGTGAGTTAGTGGTGTGAGTTATTGGTGTGAGTTAGTAGTGTGAGTTAGTAGTGTGAGTTAGTAGTGTGAGTTAGTAGTGTGAGTTAGTAGTGTGAGTTAGTGGTGTGAGTTAGTACTGTGAGTTAGTGGTGTTAGTTAGTACTGTGAGTTAGTAGTGTGAGTTAGTGGTGTGAGTTAGTAGTGTGAGTTAGTGGTGTGAGTATGTAGTGTGAGTTAGTAGTGTGAGTTAGTGGTGTGAGTTAGTAGTGTGAGTTAGTAGTGTGAGTATGTAGTGTGAGTTAGTAGTGTGAGTTAGTGGTGTTAGTTAGTGGTGTGAGTTAGTACTGTGAGTTAGTAGTGTGAGTTAGTGGTGTGAGTTAGTAGTGTGAGTTAGTAGTGTGAGTTAGTACTGTGAGTTAGTAGTGTGAGTTAGTGGTGTGAGTTAGTAGTGTTAGTTAGTAGTGTGAGTTAGTAGTGTGAGTTAGTAGTGTGAGTTAGTAGTGTGAGTTAGTGGTGTGAGTTAGTGGTGTGAGTTAGTGGTGTGAGTTAGTAGTGTGAGTTAGTGGTGTGAGTTAGTAGTGTGAGTTAGTGGTGTGAGTTAGTAGTGTGAGTTAGTAGTGTGAGTTAGTAGTGTGAGTTAGTGGTGTGAGTTAGTAGTGTGAGTTAGTAGTGTGAGTTAGTAGTGTGAGTTAGTAGTGTGAGTTAGTAGGTGTGAGTTAGTAGTGTGAGTTAGTAGTGTGAGTTAGTAGGTGTGAGTTAGTAGTGTGAGTTAGTAGTGTGAGTTAGTAGTGTGAGTTAGTGGTGTGAGTTAGTAGTGTGAGTTAGTAGTGTGAGTTAGTAGTGTGAGTTAGTGGTGTGAGTTAGTAGTGTGAGTTAGTAGTGTGAGTTAGTGGTGTTAGTTAGTAGTGTGAGTTAGTGGTGTGAGTTAGTGGTGTGAGTTAGTGGTGTGAGTTAGTAGTGTGAGTTAGTGGTGTGAGTTAGTAGTGTGAGTTAGTACTGTGAGTATGTAGTGTGAGTTAGTAGTGTGAGTTAGTGGTGTGAGTTAGTAGTGTGAGTTAGTATTGTGAGTTAGTAGTGTGAGTTAGTAGTGTGAGTTAGTAGTGTGAGTTAGTGTGTGAGTATGTAGTGTGAGTTAGTGGTGTGAGTTAGTGGTGTGAGTTAGTAGTGTGAGTTAGTAGTGTGAGTTAGTGGTGTGAGTTAGTAGTGTGAGTTAGTAGTGTGAGTTAGTGGTGTGAGTTAGTAGTGTGAGTTAGTAGTGTGAGTTAGTGGTGTGAGTTAGTAGTGTGAGTTAGTAGTGTGAGTTAGTGGTGTGAGTATGTAGTGTGAGTTAGTAGTGTGAGTTAGTGGTGTGAGTATGTAGTGTGAGTTAGTAGTGTGAGTTAGTAGTGTGAGTTAGTAGTGTGAGTTAGTAGTGTGAGTTAGTAGTGTGAGTATGTAGTGTGAGTATGTAGTGTGAGTTAGTAGTGTGAGTTAGTAGTGTGAGTTAGTAGTGTGAGTTAGTAGTGTGAGTTAGTAGTGTGAGTTAGTGGTGTGAGTATGTAGTGTGAGTTAGTGTGTGAGTTAGTAGTGTGAGTTAGTGGTGTGAGTTAGTAGTGTGAGTTAGTAGTGTGAGTTAGTGGTGTGAGTTTGTAGTGTGAGTTAGTAGTGTGAGTTAGTAGTGTGAGTTAGTGGTGTGAGTTAGTAGTGTGAGTTAGTAGTGTGAGTTAGTGGTGTGAGTATGTAGTGTGAGTTAGTAGTGTGAGTTAGTAGTGTGAGTTAGTAGTGTGAGTTAGTAGTGTGAGTTAGTAGTGTGAGTTTGTAGTGTGAGTTAGTGGTGTGAGTTAGTGTGTGAGTTTGTAGTGTGAGTTAGTAGTGTGAGTTAGTAGTGTGAGTTATGTAGTGTGAGTTAGTAGTGTGAGTTAGTAGTGTGAGTTAGTAGTGTGAGTTAGTAGTGTGAGTTAGTGGTGTGAGTTAGTAGTGTGAGTTAGTGGTGTGAGTTAGTGGTGTGAGTTAGTAGTGTGAGTTAGTGGTGTGAGTTAGTGGTGTTAGTTAGTGGTGTGAGTTAGTAGTGTGAGTTAGTAGTGTGAGTTAGTAGTGTGAGTTAGTAGTGTGAGTTAGTAGTGTGAGTTAGTAGTGTGAGTTAGTAGTGTGAGTTAGTGGTGTGAGTTAGTAGTGTGAGTTAGTAGTGTGAGTTAGTAGTGTGAGTTAGTGGTGTGAGTTAGTAGGTGTGAGTTAGTAGTGTGAGTTAGTGGTGTTAGTTAGTAGTGTGAGTTAGTAGTGTGAGTTAGTAGTGTGAGTTAGTAGTGTGAGTTAGTAGTGTGAGTTAGTAGTGTGAGTTAGTAGTGTGAGTTAGTAGTGTGAGTTAGTGGTGTTAGTTAGTAGTGTGAGTTAGTAGTGTGAGTTAGTAGTGTGAGTTAGTAGTGTGAGTTAGTACTGTGAGTTAGTGGTGTGAGTTAGTAGTGTGAGTTAGTGGTGTGAGTTAGTGGTGTGAGTTAGTGGTGTGAGTTAGTAGTTGTGAGTTAGTGGTGTGAGTTAGTAGTGTGAGTTAGTTGTGTGAGTTAGTGGTGTGAGTATGTAGTGTGAGTTAGTAGTGTGAGTTAGTGGTGTGAGTATGTAGTGTGGTTAGTAGTGTGAGTTAGTGGTGTGAGTTAGTAGTGTGAGTTAGTAGTGTGAGTTAGTAGTGTGAGTTAGTAGTGTTAGTTAGTAGTGTGAGTTAGTAGTGTGAGTTAGTAGTGTGAGTTAGTAGTGTGAGTTAGTAGTGTGAGTTAGTAGTGTGAGTTAGTGGTTTGAGTTAGTGGTGTGAGTTAGTAGTGTCAGTTAGTGGTGTGAGTTAGTAGTGTGAGTTAGTAGTGTGAGTTAGTAGTGTGAGTTAGTAGTGTTAGTTACTGGTGTGAGTTAGTAGTGTGAGTTAGTAGTGTGAGTTAGTAGTGTGAGTTAGTAGTGTTAGTTAGTAGTGTGAGTTAGTAGTGTGAGTTAGTAGTGTGAGTTACTGGTGTGAGTTAGTAGTGTGAGTTAGTAGTGTTAGTTACTGGTGTGAGTTAGTAGTGTGAGTTAGTGGTGTGAGTATGTAGTGTGAGTTAGTAGTGTGAGTTAGTGGTGTGAGTTAGTAGTGTGAGTTAGTAGTGTGAGTTAGTAGTGTGAGTTAGTAGTGTTAGTTAGTAGTGTGAGTTAGTAGTGTGAGTTAGTAGTGTGAGTTAGTAGTGTGAGTTAGTAATGTGAGTTAGTAGTGTGAGTTAGTGGTGTGAGTTAGTGGTGTGAGTTAGTAGTGTCAGTTAGTGGTGTGAGTTAGTAGTGTGAGTTAGTAGTGTGAGTTAGTAGTGTGAGTTAGTAGTGTTAGTTACTGGTGTGAGTTAGTAGTGTGAGTTAGTAGTGTGAGTTAGTAGTGTGAGTTAGTAGTGTTAGTTAGTAGTGTGAGTTAGTAGTGTGAGTTAGTAGTGTGAGTTACTGGTGTGAGTTAGTAGTGTGAGTTAGTAGTGTTAGTTACTGGTGTGAGTTAGTAGTGTGAGTTAGTAGTGTGAGTTAGTAGTGTTAGTTAGTAGTGTGAGTTAGTGGTGTGAGTTAGTAGTGTGAGTTAGTAGTGTGAGTTAGTAGTGTGAGTTAGTAGTGTGAGTTAGTAGTGTGAGTTAGTAGTGTGAGTTAGTGGTGTGAGTTAGTAGTGTTAGTTAGTAGTGTGAGTTAGTGGTGTGAGTTAGTAGTGTGAGTTAGTAGTGTGAGTTAGTGGTGTGAGTTAGTAGTGTGAGTTAGTAGTGTGGGTTAGTAGTGTGAGTTAGTGGTGTGAGTTAGTAGTGTGAGTTAGTGGTGTGAGTTATTGGTGTGAGTTAGTAGTGTGAGTTAGTAGTGTGAGTTAGTGGTGTGAGTATGTAGTGTGAGTTAGTGTGTGAGTTATTGGTGTGAGTTAGTAGTGTGAGTTAGTGGTGTGAGTTAGTGGTGTGAGTTAGTAGTGTGAGTTAGTGGTGTGAGTTATTGGTGTGAGTTAGTAGTGTGAGTTAGTAGTGTGAGTTAGTGGTGTGAGTAGTAGTGTGAGTTAGTGGTGTGAGTTATAGGTGTGAGTTAGTAGTGTGAGTTAGTGGTGTGAGTTAGTAGTGTGAGTTAGTAGTGTTAGTTAGTAGTGTGAGTTAGTAGTGTGAGTTAGTAGTGTGAGTTAGTAGTGTGAGTTAGTAGTGTGAGTTAGTAGTGTGAGTTAGTGGTGTGAGTTAGTAGTGTGAGTTAGTAGTGTGAGTTAGTGGTGTGAGTTAGTAGTGTGAGTTAGTAGTGTGAGTTAGTAGTGTGAGTTAGTAGTGTGAGTTAGTAGTGTGAGTTAGTGGTGTGAGTTAGTAGTGTGAGTTAGTGGTGTGAGTTAGTAGTGTGAGTTAGTAGTGTGAGTTAGTGGTGTGAGTTAGTAGTGTGAGTTAGTAGTGTGAGTTAGTAGTGTGAGTTAGTAGTGTGAGTTAGTGTGTGAGTTAGTAGTGTGAGTTAGTAGTGTGAGTTAGTAGTGTGAGTTAGTAGTGTGAGTTAGTGGTGTGAGTTAGTAGTGTGAGTTAGTAGTGTGAGTTAGTAGTGTGAGTTAGTAGTGTGAGTTAGTAGTGTGAGTTAGTGGTGTGAGTTAGTAGTGTGAGTTAGTAGTGTGAGTTAGTAGTGTGAGTTAGTGGTGTGAGTTAGTAGTGTGAGTTAGTAGTGTGAGTTAGTGGTGTGAGTTAGTAGTGTGAGTTAGTGGTGTGAGTTAGTGGTGTGAGTTAGTAGTGTGAGTTAGTAGTGTGAGTTAGTAGTGTGAGTTAGTAGTGTGAGTTAGTGGTGTGAGTTAGTAGTGTGAGTTAGTAGTGTGAGTTAGTGTGTGAGTTACTAGTGTGAGTTAGTAGTGTGAGTTAGTGGTGTGAGTTAGTAGTGTGAGTTAGTAGTGTGAGTTAGTAGTGTGAGTTAGTAGTGTGAGTTAGTAGTGTGAGTTAGTAGTGTGAGTTAGTAGTGTGAGTTAGTGGTGTGAGTTAGTAGTGTGAGTTAGTAGTGTGAGTTAGTGGTGTGAGTTAGTAGTGTGAGTTAGTAGTGTGAGTTAGTGGTGTGAGTTAGTAGTGTGAGTTAGTAGTGTGAGTTAGTAGTGTGAGTTAGTAGTGTGAGTTAGTGGTGTGAGTTAGTGGTGTGAGTTAGTGGTGTTAGTTAGTAGTGTGAGTTAGTAGTGGTGTGAGTTAGTAGTGTGAGTTAGTAGTGTGAGTTAGTGGTGTGAGTTAGTGGTGTGAGTTAGTGGTGTTAGTTAGTAGTGTGAGTTAGTAGTGTGAGTTAGTAGTGTGAGTTAGTAGTGTGAGTTAGTGGTGTGAGTTAGTAGTGTGAGTTAGTGGTGTGAGTTAGTAGTGTGAGTTAGTAGTGTGAGTTAGTAGTGTGAGTTAGTAGTGTGAGTTAGTGGTGTGAGTTAGTGGTGTGAGTTGTGGTGTAGTTAGTGTGTGAGTTAGTAGTGTGAGTTAGTAGTGTGAGTTAGTAGTGTGAGTTAGTGGTGTGAGTTAGTAGTGTGAGTTAGTGGTGTGAGTTAGTAGTGTGAGTTAGTAGTGTGAGTTAGTAGTGTGAGTTAGTAGTGTGAGTTAGTAGTGTGAGTTAGTAGTGTGAGTTAGTAGTGTTAGTTAGTAGTGTGAGTTAGTGTGTGAGTTAGTAGTGTGAGTTAGTAGTGTGAGTAGTGGTGTGAGTAGTAGTGTGAGTTAGTGGTGTGAGTTAGTGGTGTGAGTTAGTAGTGTGAGTTAGTAGTGTGAGTTAGTGGTGTGAGTTAGTAGTGTGAGTTAGTGGTGTTAGTTAGTAGTGTGAGTTAGTAGTGTGAGTTAGTAGTGTGAGTTAGTAGGTGTGAGGTAGTGGTGTGAGTTAGTAGTGTGAGTTAGTGGTGTGAGTTAGTGGTGTGAGTTATTGGTGTGAGTTAGTAGTGTGAGTTAGTAGTGTGAGTTAGTAGTGTGAGTTAGTGGTGTGAGTTAGTAGTGTGAGTTAGTAGTGTGAGTTAGTAGTGTGAGTTAGTAGTGTGAGTTAGTAGTGTGAGTTAGTGGTGTGAGTTAGTGGTGTGAGTTAGTGGTGTGAGTTAGTAGTGTGAGTTAGTAGTGTGAGTTAGTGGTGTGAGTTATTGGTGTGAGTTAGTAGTGTGAGTTAGTAGTGTGAGTTAGTGGTGTGAGTTATTGGTGTGAGTTAGTAGTGTGAGTTAGTAGTGTGAGTTAGTGGTGTGAGTTATTGGTGTGAGTTAGTAGTGTGAGTTAGTAGTGTGAGTTAGTGGTGTGAGTTATTGGTGTGAGTTAGTGGTGTGAGTTAGTGGTGTGAGTTAGTAGTGTGAGTTAGTAGTGTGAGTTAGTGGTGTGAGTATGTAGTGTGAGTTAGTAGTGTGAGTTAGTAGTGTGAGTTAGTAGTGTGAGTTAGTAGTGTGAGTTAGTGGTGTGAGTTAGTAGTGTGAGTTAGTAGTGTGAGTTAGTGGTGTGAGTATGTAGTGTGAGTTAGTAGTGTGAGTTAGTAGTGTGAGTTAGTGGTGTGAGTTAGTAGTGTGAGTATGTAGTGTGAGTTAGTGGTGTGAGTTAGTAGTGTGAGTTAGTAGTGTGAGTTAGTAGTGTGAGTTAGTGGTGTGAGTTAGTAGTGTGAGTTAGTAGTGTGAGTTAGTGGTGTGAGTATGTAGTGTGAGTTAGTAGTGTGAGTTAGTAGTGTGAGTTAGTGGTGTGAGTTAGTAGTGTGAGTATGTAGTGTGAGTTAGTGGTGTGAGTTAGTAGTGTGAGTTAGTAGTGTGAGTTAGTAGTGTGAGTTAGTGGTGTGAGTTATTGGTGTGAGTTAGTAGTGTGAGTTAGTAGTGTGAGTTAGTAGTGTGAGTTAGTAGTGTGAGTTAGTAGTGTGAGTATGTAGTGTGAGTTAGTAGTGTGAGTTAGTAGTGTGAGTTAGTAGTGTGAGTTAGTAGTGTGAGTTAGTAGTGTGAGTTAGTAGTGTGAGTTAGTAGTGTGAGTTAGTAGTGTGAGTTAGTAGTGTGAGTTAGTAGTGTGAGTTAGTGGTGTGAGTTATTGGTGTGAGTTAGTAGTGTGAGTTAGTAGTGTGAGTTAGTAGTGTGAGTTAGTAGTGTGAGTTAGTAGTGTGAGTTAGTAGTGTGAGTTAGTAGTGTGAGTTAGTAGTGTGAGTTAGTAGTGTGAGTTAGTAGTGTGAGTATGTAGTGTGAGTTAGTAGTGTGAGTTAGTGGTGTGAGTTAGTAGTGTGAGTTAGTGGTGTGAGTTAGTGGTGTGAGTTAGTAGTGTGAGTTAGTAGTGTGAGTTAGTAGTGTGAGTTAGTAGTGTGAGTTAGTAGTGTGAGTTAGTAGTGTGAGTTAGTGGTGTGAGTTAGTAGTGTGAGTTAGTAGTGTGAGTTAGTAGTGTGAGTTAGTAGTGTGAGTTAGTAGTGTGAGTTAGTAGTGTGAGTTAGTGGTGTGAGTTAGTAGTGTGAGTATGTAGTGTGAGTTAGTAGTGTGAGTTAGTAGTGTGAGTTAGTAGTGTGAGTTAGTGGTGTGAGTTAGTGGTGTGAGTTAGTAGTGTGAGTATGTAGTGTGAGTTAGTGGTGTGAGTTAGTAGTGTGAGTTAGTAGTGTGAGTTAGTAGTGTGAGTTAGTAGTGTGAGTTAGTGGTGTGAGTTAGTAGTGTGAGTTAGTAGTGTGAGTTAGTAGTGTGAGTTAGTAGTGTGAGTTAGTAGTGTGAGTTAGTAGTGTGAGTATGTAGTGTGAGTTAGTAGTGTGAGTTAGTGGTGTGAGTTAGTAGTGTGAGTTAGTGGTGTGAGTTAGTAGTGTGAGTTAGTAGTGTGAGTTAGTAGTGTGAGTTAGTAGTGTGAGTTAGTAGTGTGAGTTAGTGGTGTGAGTTAGTAGTGTGAGTTAGTGGTGTGAGTTAGTAGTGTGAGATGTACTGTGAGTTAGTAGTGTGAGTTAGTGGTGTTAGTTAGTAGTGTGAGTTAGTAGTGTGAGTATGTAGTGTGAGTTAGTGGTGTGAGTTAGTGGTGTGAGTTAGTAGTGTGAGTTAGTAGTGTGAGTTAGTAGTGTGAGATGTACTGTGAGTTAGTAGTGTGAGTTAGTGGTGTTAGTTAGTAGTGTGAGTTAGTGGTGTGAGTTAGTAGTGTGAGTTAGTAGTGTGAGTTAGTAGTGTGAGATGTACTGTGAGTTAGTAGTGTGAGTTAGTGGTGTTAGTTAGTAGTGTGAGTTAGTAGTGTGAGTTAGTAGTGTGAGTTAGTAGTGTGAGTTAGTACTGTGAGTTAGTAGTGTGAGTTAGTAGTGTGAGTATGTAGTGTGAGTTAGTGGTGTGAGTTAGTAGTGTGAGATGTACTGTGAGTTACTGGTGTGAGTTAGTAGTGTGAGTTAGTGGTGTGAGTTAGTAGTGTGAGTTAGTAGTGTGAGTTAGTAGTGTGAGTTAGTAGTGTGAGTTAGTGGTGTGAGTTAGTAGTGTGAGTTAGTGGTGTTAGTTAGTAGTGTGAGTTAGTAGTGTGAGTTAGTAGTGTGAGTTAGTAGTGTGAGTTAGTACTGTGAGTTAGTAGTGTGAGTTAGTAGTGTGAGTTAGTAGTGTGAGTATGTACTGTGAGTTAGTAGTGTGAGTTAGTGGTGTTAGTTAGTAGTGTGAGTTAGTAGTGTGAGTTAGTAGTGTGAGTTAGTAGTGTGAGTTAGTAGTGTGAGTTAGTAGTGTGAGTATGTACTGTGAGTTAGTAGTGTGAGTATGTACTGTGAGTTAGTAGTGTGAGTATGTACTGTGAGTTAGTAGTGTGAGTTAGTAGTGTGAGTTAGTAGTGTGAGTATGTACTGTGAGTTAGTAGTGTGAGTATGTACTGTGAGTTAGTAGTGTGAGTATGTACTGTGAGTTAGTAGTGTGAGTATGTACTGTGAGTTAGTAGTGTGAGTTAGTAGTGTGAGTATGTACTGTGAGTTAGTAGTGTGAGTTAGTAGTGTGAGTTAGTAGTGTGAGTATGTACTGTGAGTTAGTAGTGTGAGTATGTACTGTGAGTTAGTAGTGTGAGTATGTACTGTGAGTTAGTAGTGTGAGTATGTACTGTGAGTTAGTAGTGTGAGTATGTACTGTGAGTTAGTAGTGTGAGTATGTACTGTGAGTTAGTAGTGTGAGTATGTACTGTGAGTTAGTAGTGTGAGTATGTACTGTGAGTTAGTAGTGTGAGTATGTACTCTGAGTTAGTAGTGTGAGTATGACTACATTGAATATATCTTTTCTGGATTCTCAATCTAATATTATTACAGTGATTTATTAGCATCAGGTGAATAGTAACTTTTGAAATGGCAGATGATTTTAAGTTCCAAATCAAGTTCACCATCCTTCCACCCTGTAGTGCTATCATGATACAGAAAATCTCATTACCAAACCACTCACCCAGTACGGTTGCTTAGTATCCGTTTTTTAATCAACACCTCTTCGCCATGTGCAATCCCAAACGCATTACATGAATAATATATCAATTAGTTCTATAAAACAAATACTGCCCAAAGAAAGACTTGTTTACACTACCAACACAAAAGTTGTAAATGTTAAGAAGAAAAAATTCTGTTAAACAGGCTTTAGTAAATGAAATTCACACCCAACACAAATACAAGGAAATGTCTAACTTTATGTAGTTAGTACTCCAACTAAAACAACAAAGACCATAAACTTTGCTTGTTTACAAATCCACGGACCAGATCAAATTATAACCAACATCTCTACCACTATGATACTGCTAATAAACACCAAACCTTCAGTTACAACAGCCCCCTCTTACCCATTCCCAACTTCTTAGAACTTCCTACATACACATCAATCGAAAGAAAAACTCTATCTTTCTCCCCCCCCCTCTCTCTCTCTCTCTCTCTCTCTCTCTCTCTATATATATATATATATATATATATATATATATATATATATATATATATATATATATATATATATATATATATATATATATACATATATGTATGTGCTCTCAATAGAATCACATGCACCTGTTGGTTTTCACTTCAATTTATTATAAATTTTCAGTTGGTTATATTAATAACCGGATGGTTGTTTATTTGTTTATTGTCAAAGCTCTTTCTTCACACATTCTGTGACATCCTCAGTGACTAATTTGTTATTTTCTTTCTCTCCTTTGTTCTATCCTACTCCATCTTGTTTTTGTGAGAAATCTCTGAAGAAGCTCAAAGAACAACTATCTCGCATTGTTGAAATATTGTAGCTGTTGAAATAAAAGAATCTGAGTATATAAAATTGTTTCTGCGGATATACAGCAGAATTGATGGGGTTGCATAGCTGCCATCAACTGGTCTACACATCAATAACGTTGCCCTCTGAAACGATCGTAAAACAATGTATTGATTAAATATTTCCCCTTGCCTTATTCTTTTTTTGTTTAACATTATATATCTGACTCAGTTATTTTGAATACTCAACGGAAGGTCAAAGCGGATCTTGACATTCTTAAACATCCACTAATCAGCTTCATCCAGGACCTGATTAAAGCATTCTTTGGTCTTATTCATTGATGGCAAAATTACTGCAAAGTGGCTGAAAATATTGACATAGATTTTAGTTACATGGGGCAACGGAGCGTTATCAGTGTTACAGAAATACTAACCAGAGGTTCTGAGGGACTTTGTTAGAAGCGTGTTTTTGATGGCCAGTTCTTCTCCATAAATATGTTGTTAGATTAGGAGGGAAAGAGTGCCGGAAGAATGTATATCCCATATCTGTCATTTGTTAGAGGTCCCTCACATGGGCGTCTTGTCTCATCCAAGACAGCAATGTTGATGTAGCCAGATTAATGCTACTTTATAAGTAAGGGATATCAGATGTGACACGTGAGTCCAGGAGAGTCCTTACATTCCATGTCAATAAATTCATGTTGAATTATTTCATATTTCGTAATCATTAGTTCTCAGGTTTGATATCACTGCGTGGTACCTTGGGTAAATGTCATTTACCATAGCTTCGGGTAGTTATATGTCTTGGGAGTGAAATTGGTTAGACAGAAGCTGTTCGAATGAGCGCCGGATGGTACTGTGCCTCTACTTCAAAAGCCAGCTTTGTCTCTCTCTCTCTCTCTCTCTCCCTCTCTCTCTCACACACACACACATACACATACACATATACACACACACGCTCACTCACTGTCACATTGAATCTCCTTAAGAATTAAGTTATGGGTACACGTGTCTGTGGAATTCTCTGCCACATTCACGTTCATTTCACGAGCAGGCTGTTCCGTTGATTGAACAACCAGAACACTCATCGTCGAATACGAAGAAGTTCCTTTACATTAGGAAGCAAATGAAATATATAATAACCATATCGTTTTGTGGCAAGCCTGGGAACCTCACTTAAAGAGCTAAAAGTACTAAAATTGGTCGAAATAACGACTTTGACTTTTAAATGGACTCTTCATCGCCCACCCCCTCCATAAAACGGCTTTTAAGTTTGCTCGAGTGGCAATTTAATATATATTACTGAAATAATTGAATAGGAATTTCAAAGTGAAGAAAATTAATAATAAAACGAAGACAATAAAATAATAAATAATCACTAATAATAATAATAATAATAATAATAATAATAATAATAATAATAATAATAATAATAATGTTTTCTTTATTAACCACAAGGGTTTACATAAAGTAGACATTAAGAACAGTACAGGACAATACAGGACGGTACAAATGGGCATTTCTGCGTGTAAAAAAAACAGAGGATGAAATAAAATAACAAAGAAAAATTCCCCAATAGGGGGGAGACTTCCGAGGGACATTTGTGGAGAAAGCCCATTAAAAGACCACAGTGGCCCTGACCACCAGGGCAAGTGCCCTCTCCCAGTTTTCCACCCTTAATTTACAGACACATACTCAGAGAAGGCCCATTCATTCGGGCCATACTTGCTTCTCTCACCCATCTTTCAACAAAATGCTGGGAAGAGAGCACTTCCCTCTCTACCCTGATTTTCCTTTTCAGATGAAATTTGAAAAAGTTAATCAGGGCATCACCGAAGAGGTAAGTGCTCGTCTTCAGCCCTTTCAAACGTGTCCACCATACTATCTCTTTCGCCATGGCCACCAGACAGATAAAAACTGCCTGCCCTTCCCGGCTAAAGGAAGAGGGCGGGGCAATCCTCACGATGGACTCAGCTGATAGCTGGATCCGTCCTACACGTGACAGCAGGTGTTCGACATAAACCCACAAGTCAGCAATGCTCGGACACTGGACGAGTGCGTGCAGGACGGTTTCGTCGCCCTGTGCGCATCTCGGACATGCCCGGCTGACGGCACCTCTATGCCTGTAAAGTTTATCCCGAACTGGCAAAGCACCCCGGTAGCACTGCCAGGCCAGGGATTTCTGGAAGTTGTCCATAGGCCCCGGCCCGAAAGTCCTTCCGAAGAGATTGGCTAGTTGATTTTCGTCGACGCCTAGAGTTTCTCCAAGTACGTCGTGAAGCTTTTATAGGGAGCAAACGCACTGCACAAAGCCAGTCCCATTCTCTTAACCAAGATGATATTTACCAAAAAGAAGAACAAGTCAACATCATTGGATACCATCAGGGTTGCAGGTGTTATATCAGAGTTTTCCTTCTCCTAGAATTCTGCCTTGACAAAGGCTAAGGGGTCATCTCTCCCGGTGATTTTGGATGGCCATTGACTCTTAAGAGCTCCTTTGCCCTTTGACAGGTTTTGTTTTTAGTCCTGCAGGATGCCCAAAGTCACCCTCCTCACCAAGAAACCTTGGTGGGGTTGCCAGTTTAGTCGCCAACGAACCAAATCCTACGAACACACGATATCATAAAGAGCAAAAGACAACCTAAGTCAATGAAAAACATCCTAACACATGCCAAAGTACTGCCAACCACAACAACGAAACCCACAGTAAAAAAATGCGATAGACCCAACTGTGGCATTTGCATCAACCTAATAGAGGGTTCGGAATTCTATTTCAAAGAAGGACAACGTTTTATAGTAAAACACAATTTCACATGCGCATCAGAAAATCTAATATATGTATTAACTTGCTCAGGTTGTCGAGAACAATACATAGGCCAGACCAAAACAGCCTCCGCCAACGCATGACTGTCCATAGATCCCAAATTAAAATACAGGAATACAGTAAAATACGACTTAATGAACAGATTGATACCTGTGCCGCCCAAAATCATCCCAACTTCAGAATCTTTCCCCTCTACAGATTTAAAGTTATTGCCACCCACACCCAGCGCATCAGCAAGGAATCTTACTTTATTAACAAATACGGACCCCGTCTAAACACTTCACCCTAAGACGAACCCACAACATACACACGTCAACATACATACCTACATCAGCATACATCTCTACCCACATATAAACACAATGACATACGTAAACACACATGTTCTATGGTGCAACAGAAATATACACAAATTTGCATACCTTTTGATGTCTATAGATAGAAACGTGCCGACACACACACATACATAAACGCACACATGCATTGCACACTGATGGGCACATACATATTTGTGCACAGGTATTCCAATACGGCAAGGCCTAATGAATTCCCCTTGCAGTACGTACAATCTGGACACACTCCAGATACATATTTGTGCACAGGTATACAATT
>OZ024742.1:346100987-346145987 GCA_964016885.1 Eledone cirrhosa
GTCTATTGGAACAGACATATCAATTAGCAGGCATACCCTATTTTTAAAGTCCTTCAATATTATATCAGGTCTATTTGCATCTATTTTTCGGTCTGTTTGGATGCTAAAGTTCCACAAGATTGAGATGTGATCTTTTTCAAGTATGGGAGGTGGTTGATGCTCCCACCAATTCTTTTGATGGGGCAGGTCAAAATGCTTACACATTATCCAATGTATGTATTATGCAGCTCTGTCATGCCTGTTTAGGTATTCGTTTGGAGCTATAGGACTGCACATTGAAAGTATATGATCAATGGTCTCTGGTTGTTTTTTGCATACACGGCATAATGGGCTGCATCCATTTTTTATTATGTTGGCTTGGTAATTTTTTGTTGGCAGACACTGATCTTGTGCTGATATAATCAGTCCTTCAGTCTCCGATTTCAGTCCAGAGAATGCCAACCACTGATGGGTTAAAGTTTTGTCAACATCAGGATTGTTAGCTCGTTCTGGGTATTTTCCATACAGAGGCTTTTCTTGCCATTTCTTAGCCAGTTTCTGTAGCAGTTCTTTCTTTGCAGTTACTTTTACCTGCTTTGCTTTTTCTGTGTTTTCCATTTCAGCAGTAAATGGGACTTCTGAAATTTGTAGTCCATTACTGTATCTTTGTGCATATTTTGTAATGGAATATGATCTTTTGATGCTTTCGTGTTTCTAAACGAGTTTGATCATCCAATCATGTGATTCCCTTATTATTATTATTATTATTATTATTATTACAGTTGCATTTTTCTTGCTTTATGTTCATACGAGTTATCACCAAGTCACAACCAGTGACCTCAAGAGACAACAAGGTCCGCCATGTTCAAGAAAGAACATACATACTCACACATGCATCTTTAGTGTTTAGACTTGTGATGTACTTATATTGACAGAATCTTCCTTAGTATATGTGCAGTTCCCATTAGTACTATCTTTTGTATTTCTCCTATACGCGGGTTTCCTGGAATTTGCGATAAGTAATCAATAGACCCCTTAGGTATCATTCCCAGAGCGCCTACAACCACTGGTATTGTTTTAGTTCTCAATTTCCACATTTTTCCAATTTCTATCTCCAGGTCCTTATACTTGCTTAATTTTTCAAATGTTTTTATAGATACATTCTTGTCTATTGGAACAGACATATCAATTAGCAGGCATACCCTCTTTTTAAAGTCCTTCAATATTATATCAGGTCTATTTGCATCTATTTTTCGGTCTGTTTGGATGCTAAAGTTCCACAGGATTGAGGTGTGATCTTTTTCAAGTATGGGAGGTGGTTGATGCTCCCACCAATTCTTTTGATGGGGCAGGTCAAAATGCTTACACATTATCCAATGTATGTATTGTGCAAAGGGCCTTTGTAGCACGGCCAGGGGGTTCTGTCTATTATATAGGGTAGGCTTGATCGGACGAGCTCGAAGAAAACGATTCCGGGTGCTACCCGTCGAGAGTCGTGAATATTCCGTTTTCAAGACGGGTACGTGACGGCTTACCCTATGCTATGTCGGATGTCTCCGCCTCGACGACATGCCGTCCAGAACTCGTCCGCCCCGCATGCACATTAACGCCCGCCCTCCGCCTCCGCTCCGTATTCCGCCTCCGATGCGTGTTCTGCCGTAAAGTCGTGCCAAGTTGGCCGCCTCCGACCCGTGTGGCTGCAGGGGAATCCAGCCGATGACGACGCCCGGACGGCGGCGTGGTGTAGCTTGGTCGATGAGACGACAACACGCCGCCAACTTGCTTCCTTCGGGGAGGCCCCGTGTAGACGGCGGAAAGAAATCCATTCCGCCGGCTAGGCGGTTCCGCCGCCGACCCGTACTTTTACGAGTAGCTGCCGGCAAGACGGCGTGTATACGCGAAGCGAGGCGAAGTTCCCCGACGCGACACGACGCCTTCCGTCTTCCGCCTGGAACCCGGCAAACGTTCCTTTATTCGTTCACGCCTTCCCGCTTCGATCGCGGTAAGAAATCCATTCCGCCGGCTAGGCGGTTCCGCCGCCGACCCGTACTTTTACGAGTAGCTGCCGGGAAAGACAGGCGGCAAGACGGCGTGTATTCCCGTCGCGAGGCGAAGTTCCGCGACGCGACACGACGCCTTCCGTCTTCCGCCTCGAACCCGGCAAACGTTCCTTTATTCGTCCACGCCTTCCCGCTTCGATCGCGGAAAGAAATCCAATCTGCCTGTTTAGGTATTCGGTTGGAGCTATAGGACTGCACATTGAAATTATATGGTCAATGGTCTCTGGTTGTTTTTTGCATACACGGCATAATGGGCTGCATCCATTTTTTATTATGTTGGCTTGGTAATTTTTTGTTGGCAGACCCTGATCTTGTGCTGATATAATCAGTCCTTCAGTCTCCGATTTCAGTCCAGAGGATGCCAACCACAGATGGGTTAAAGTTTTGTCAACATCAGGATTGTTAGCTCGCTCTGGGTATTTTCCATACATATTATTATTATTATTATTATTATTATTATTATTATTATTGGCGACCTACGTAGTAAATCGTATCATCGTAAGCTCCGCAAAGGTTTGTTATTTCCGTTTGTTAAAAATTGTCATTTATGGAAAATTTTATTGTTAACTGTTTATAAGCGCACATACATTGTTTTCCGAAAAGGACACCCAAAAAGATTGGGGCCTTGTGCCCAAAATTTAAACTTTTATTATTATCAAAAATTTCTTTGAAAAAAATGGCTAATTCACCTCTGCAACAAGCAGCTGAAAGCCTTCCTCACAAATTAACACCTCACACCGACACCACCATTGTAAATGTTACTACGTTTGCCAACACAAAAAAAAATATAAGCAGTAGCAATATTTTAAATTTGTCTCAGGCAGACATTCATTTCCCGCCATTACCAATGACTGCAGGTGTTAAAGCCTCCACCACCACCACCACCACCGCGACAACCCCCACCCCCACCACCACCGCGACAACAGAAACAAAAGAAGAAAAATATAAATTAACTCGTGATGTCGAAATGAAATCAAGCAAAATGGACTCTTCCGCACCAAAGACGACTGACGTCACCACCACCACAACTGAAACTAAAATTAATATTAACACAAATAACGATAGCAACAACAACAACAATGACATTATAAAACCGACCCTCAGTTTCGCCATAGTAGCAAAACAGTTCGAAGCATTCACGGTAACTCAAGAGGATTTAGAAAATGCCAAACAAATGGTAAAGAAAGATGGGTACAGGGTCAGCCTCACCCCCCACCTAATAAAATGGAGCATCGGCGCCTATGCACCGTGTCGTATAGAACAATAAATGTAAAATCGCGCCGAGTGGAACGGGCATCCGAGTCCCAAATCCAAAAAGCTTTGGGACATGTGTGGGCAAGAAAAACCCACATCAGACGTGGGCAAAAGTATGGAACCGTGGATGTGTTCTTTGAAACACCAGAGGAGGCTAGAGAACACTCCATGGCCCCATTAAAAAGTGACGACTTCACACTCGTCCCAAGCTATTGTGGCCAGAGACTCGTAAAGATCAGGGTGACCCACGTTCCACCGGCCATCGAAATTCCCTGGCTAATAGCGGCTGTCCTCGCCGGCATCGAAGCCAACACGAAAATAATAGCAATAGCAAAAGAAAAGCAGGAAAACTGGTCCGGATCTGGAATGGAGCTCCTGATCCAAGCGGACCAAAAAAGCATTGAGGAGATCCCAGAAGTAATAGACCTCACTGACGGCAGCCACCTCACCATAATTGTCGAGGGCAGAAGACCTAGGTGTGTCGTTTGTGGTGAAGGAACCCACCTAAGGGCTTTCTGCCCTCAGGCTAAAAGGTTGAGGCCACCTCTCCTACCCACCCCAGTGACACAACCATCAACACCACCAGTAGCAGAGATGGCAGCAACAACTGTAGCAGCAACAACAGAAGCAACTATAACAGCAACAACCCCAGCAACAGTAGCAAAACCAACACCACTACCACCACCAGCAAAACCAACACCACCACCACCCAACGCTTCAGAACTAGCACCAGCGCCTACACCATCCACCACGCCACAACCAAAACAAACGGCTGTGGAGGATTTTCCACTCCCCGGCCTATCACAACTGGAGACAGATTGTGACGACGAGGAGTGGGAAACGATATCCGGAAAAAAAAAGAAACCAAAAAAGAAAAAAATTCTCTTCCTTCCCCCTCCAAAAACAAAATACAGAGGAAAACAAATAAACTAAGAAACAAAAAAGTTAGGACAGATATGCCACCATCCACACCAGCATCACCAACCCCATCAACCCAAACACCAACACCATCACCATCATTAACTCCAACACCACCATCACCTACACCACAAAAGTCACCAAAATGCGAAACAGAAACAAACCCACAACAAACGCAAACAAAACAAAACAACCAAAACGATACACACTACACAGCATTAAATTTGAACAAGAAGCAATTATTAAACTACATCCAACACAATACCAGCATCACAGAAAAAGACTACACAACAACCCCAAAATTCACACCACCTCCACACATACAAATCACTCGCATCACACAGAAAACGTACATGACACTAAAACAAAAATTCCCCAAAGACATCGGAGACTTCCGACAAGCACTCTCCAGGAGGATTTATAAGGACATCCTTCCTGAGGAGGCCACAAGCAGTGAAAAGGATGGTAAAACCGTCCTTCCCCTACGAGAAGTAAGGTAAGTGGTCTTTCCCATCTTTTCCACTCCTTTTCAACATGACCTCACTCAGAATAGGCAGCATAAATGCGCGTGGCTTGGGGTCGCCATGGAAGCAGGGCCACCTGCTCAACGACCTCAGGTCACTAAACATAGATGTAGTGGCCATCAGCGAGACCAGAGTCTCCGAAGCACAGGCTTTCGCACCGATCTTCGGCGGCTACGATGTGTACGCATCTCCCAGCCGTCCGGCATCGGGGGGAGGAGTTGCTGTGCTTTTTCGGAGAGGTTTGGATCTTGCCATACGGGCCATCTTCCTGGACCCGGAAGGTAAGTTGGTGGTGCTGGATGTGACCAGCGGAGACGGGCAAGCTTTCAGGTTAGTGGCCGTCTATGCCCCGACAGGAGCAGGGCGGCCTGATTTCTTCCGGCGTCTGGAGACCTTTCTTGGAACGTCCCGCTCTTTAGTGTTAGTGGGCGACTGGAACGGGATCTTAGATGCACGCTGGGATTGTGTGGGATTAGTGGATAGGGAAGGAGGGTACAAGAGTCTCACCAACCTGCTCAGACGTTTTGAACTGTTTGACAGGTACCGAATGGATTTCCCGAATGTACCAATGTGGATTTGGACAAATCGCATAGGGTCATCCAGATCATATCTAGATAGAGTATTTTGTAGGGAAATAGATAGGTCTAGCATAGGCTGTCCACAATTCAAGATAGTCAGCTACACGGACCACAAATTCGTGATCTGTGTGCTTGACTTAGATAGGCTTCATAGACGAGGACCCGGCTACTCGAAGCTAAACGCGTCCTTACCAGCGCGCAAGGCCTACAGAGACCGGATTAGCGAACTAGTTAAGCGGGCGTTGACGGGGGCCATCGTCAACAACAAGTGGTGGTTTGCTCTGAAAAGAGCAATTAGAATAGAGTCCATTAGGTTTAGTAAGACTTTAGCAATAGAGAAAAATAGAGCAAAGGGAGAATTAGTTAGAAAATTAGATGAGGCGCTTAGCAAAGGCATCGCGACCGACGTACTTGCGGCGAAATTGGCCCTTGACCACGATCCGGTCTTTGGTGGACCACGACTGGCGCATGCTACTCGATCCCGGGCAAATGTGTGAAGCTTTTCAGCGACACTTCGCTCAACTGTTCGGGGGCAGTGGCGGGCCGGATCGAGGGATGGACTTTAGTGTCTACCTCGACGGACTGCCGCGGCTTTCGGCCACTGAGGCGGAGTGTTGCGAAAAGCCGATAACAACCGCTGAAGTACGGGATGCAATGACTAGTTGCACAAGGGGTAAATCGCCTTGTTTGGATGGTCTGCCCTATGAACTTTACGTACAAATGCCAAACTTGTTCGGAGGCCTCTTGGCGGACGTCTAATGCAACTGGCAACAGAACGGGAGAATTCCCAGCTCTGTGAGCCGAGGAGCGGTGGCGCTGCTGAGAAAGGATCCGAACAAGGGGGATTACATAGATAATTTTAGGCCCATAACTCTGCTAAACACAGAGTTCAAGATTTTGGCCAAGGTGCTAGCAAAGAGGTTGGCGCTTGTCGTTGGTGGTCTGGTGGGAGAGGCACAGACATGCGCCATTCCCGACAGATCCATCCACGACAACCTCCACCTCATGCGATACATCATAGAGAGGGTAGCTAGGGAACCTGGCACGGGTGGGTCTTTGATCAATTTAGATCAGTCGAAAGCCTTCGATAAGGTCGACCATCGTTACCTAGCGGCAGTCCTGAGAGCGGCTGGCTTTGGGCCCGTCTTCAGAGGCTGGATCGCTGCCATGCACAGCAACATCTGCTCTGTAGTGAGAGTGAACGGTCACCTTTCGGAACCGTTCAACATGATGCGCTCGGTCCGCCAAGGATGTCCCCTCTCGTCCCTATTGTACGTATTGACTCTTGAGCCATTACTGCACAAACTGGAGACGTTGAGGGGGTTCCCGCGCGAACTAGGATGCGGAAGATCCGTGTCAGCATATGCCGACGATGTCACCGTAGTGGTGTCGAACGCCAAACACATCGAGGCGATCGGCACTACACTAAGAGAATACGAAGCGGTGACAGGAGCAATGATCAACCAGGAAAAGTCAGTGGGCCTGCAGCTCGGCACCTGGAGAGGCAGGTACATGCCGTCCAACAGCGTCGTCGGGCGCTGGACGGACCGACCGGTTAAATTGCTAGGGGTCTGGTTCGGTCCAGACCTCCAGACGGACAAAAACTGGGACGAGGTGACGAGCAGGGTGGCTTCTCTCACCCAGAAATGGGCCGAGAGGAAGCTATCCCTGAAAGGTCGAGCGGAGGTGGCTAACGCGTACATCGCGTCCGTCATCTACTACCGCCTGACCGTCGTATCTTGTCCTAAGCCCCGCCTGACTGCGCTGGAGCGTTTGCTCTTTCGCTTCTTCTGGAAGGGACGCGCTCCGATGGTCAGGCGGTCCATCTGCTGTCAACACCCGCTACGTGGCGGGCTGGGCATGCCGTGGCTGATGATGCGCAGACACGCGCTCAGGCTACGACATCTCCACCTCTTCCTCGAGGGTGATCAGGTGTGGTCGCCGTTTGCTAGACACGTTTTTCCCCAGCTCGTCTCCTTGACGGAGCTGCAGTCCTGGGTCAAGCGAAGACCGAGAGGGAGCGCTTGGAGATTGGGATGTCTTCAGGCGCTCACAGCCCTCGACCAACCGGGCAATGTGATCGGTGGAAACTCCACCTTGGCGTTCTATAGGGGATTAGTGGAGGGGAAGAGCAATATATATTATTATCATTTGATAATGCTTAAAAATGCTGAAACTGGTAATAGACAATTATTAAATAAATAAATAAATAAATAAATGCCATTGTTAATTAATAAATAAATCAACTAATACCTTAACACTTCACACAAAGTAAAATATTTCGTTTTAATCATTTTCTAACCCAGAAAAAAAGAGAGAAATAAATAAAAAGGGAAAAAATTATTTTTTTCTTCCTTCCTAATAATCGTCTTTTTCTCCCTGTTTTCATATATATATATATCCTAACATGTGTGCTTCCTCTCCACATTTTATTATTATTATTATTATTATTATTTGCATTTATCTTGCTTTATGTTTATACGAGTTATCACCAAGTCACAACCAGTGACCTCAAGAGACAACAAGGTCCGCCATGTTCAAGAAAGAACACACATATTCACACATGCATCCTTAGTGTTTAGACTTGTGATGTACTTATATTGACAGGATCTTCCTTAGTATATGGGCAGTTCCCATTAGTACTATCTTTTGTATTTCTCCTATACGCGGGTTTCCTGGGATTTGCGATAAGTAGTCGTTAGACCCCTTAGGTATCATTCCCAGAGCGCCTACAACCACTGGTATTGTTTTAGTTCTCAATTTCCACATTTTTCCAATTTCTATCTCCAGGTCCTTATACTTGCTCAATTTTTCAAATGTTTTTATAGATACATTCTTGTCTATTGGAACAGACATATCAATTAGCAGGCATACCCTCCTTTGAAAGTCCTTCAATATTATATCAGGTCTATTTGCATCTATTTTTCGGTCTGTTTGGATGCTAAAGTTCCACAAGATTGAGATGTGATCTTTTTCAAGTATGGGAAGTGGTTGATGCTCCCACCAATTCTTTTGATGGGGCAGGTCAAAATGCTTACACATTATCCAATGTATGTATTGTGCAGCTCTGTCATGCCTGTTTAGGTATTCGGTTGGAGCTATAGGACTGCACATTGAAATTATATGGTCAATGGTCTCTGGTTGTTTTTTGCATACACGGCATAATGGGCTGCACCCATTTTTTATTATGTTGGCTTGGTAATTTTTTGTTGGCAGACACTGATCTTGTGCGGAGATAATCAGTCCTTCAGTCTCCGATTTCAGTCCAGAGGATGCCAACCACTGATGGGTTAAAGTTTTGTCAACATCAGGATTGTTAGCTCGCTCTGGGTATTTTCCATACAGAGGCTTTTCTTGCCATTTCTTAGCCAGTTTCTGTAGCAGTTCTTTCTTTGCAGTTACTTTTACCTGCTTTGCTTTTTCTGTGTTTTCCATTTCAGCAGTAAATGGGACTTCTGAAATTTGTAGTCCATTACTGTATCTTTGTGCATCTTTTGTAATGGAATATGATCTTTTGGTGCTTTCGTGTTTCAAAACGAGTTTGATCATCCAATCATGTGATTCCCTTAGATATGTGGATAATCCAATTGTTGCAGTTTTCAACGCAATGTCTAACTGGATTAACCCACGTCCTCCTTCTTTCCTAGGGAGATATATTCTATCTATGTCTGCCTTAGGGTGATGCATTCTGTGCATGGTTAAGAATTTTCGGATTTTTGTATCGAGCCTACGGATCTCTGTGCTTGACCAGTTGATGACATTGTAACTGTAGGTTACTACTGGTATGGCAAGCGTGTTTATGGCATCGATCCTATTCCTTGCATTCAATTCCGTTCTTAAGATTGCTCTGACTCTGCGGTAACATTCCTTCCTTATCCTTTCCCTCATTGTCGAGTGCTTGATTCCGTCTCCTTCACAAACACCTAGATATTTGTAAGTTTGTTCTTGATCAAGCTCTCTTATCACGTTCCCCCGATCAAGATTAATGTCTGAACTCTTCAGCAGCTTTCCTCTGGTGAACGTTGCTTTGGCGCATTTATCCAGTCCAAACTCCATTTTAATGTCATCACTGAACTGCTTCACAGTGGATAATAGCCCTTGCAATTGTTCATCATTTTTTGCGAATAGTTTCAGGTCATCCATGTAGAACAGGTGATTAATGGTTTTGTCATAGACTCTATATCCATGTTTTGTTTCATTGAGCATTTTACTTAATGGTATAAGTGCGATGCAGAATAAAAGCGGTGATAAAGAGTCGCCCTGAAAAATTCCACAATTAATGTTAACTTCTCCAGCTTCCAGTGATTTTGTTTCACTATTCAAAAGGAGTGTCGTTCTCCATGTCCTCATACTGAATGACAAAAACCTCCTGACAACGGGGGATATTTTGAAAATCTCTAAACATTTTTCAATCCAACTGTGTGGCAAACTATCAAATGCTTTTTTATAATCTATCCAAGCAATCGATAGATTTTTGTGTCTATTATGACAATCTTCCAGTATCATTTTGTTAACCAGAAGCTGATCCTTACAGCCATATGAGCCTCGTTTACACCCTTTCTGCTCAATGGGAAATAGGTCATTTGTTATCAGGTGGTCATATGTGTATTCAGTTAGGACTGATGTTAAAATTTTATACATTGTGGTCAAGCAGGTTATCGGTCTGTAATTTTTGGGATTGTTTGTCTCATCATTCTTCGGTAGCAGGAATGTAATGCCGTTAACTAGCCATGATGGTATCTTTTCTGGCTCCTTAACTATTTCATTGTAAAGTTGGGCCAACAGCTCATGAGACTCTGTGAAGGCATTTATCCAAAAGTTTTGTATTTTGTCTTTTCCTGGGGATTTCCATTTGCTGGTTTTTCTTAGAGCCAAGCGCAGCTGTTCAACTGTTATATTTTCCCATGTTTGTTCTTCAAGGTGAGCTGTTTCTTTCATTTGTCTGTCTATCCATGGGGCATGTATGTTATGAACTTTTTCTTCGGCCCAGATCTTTTCCCAGAATTCTTGCACTTCCTCCTTGGGTGGTATTGATTTAGCAGTTATTGTTGACTTACCAATTTTTCTGTAGAAGTTTCTTTGGTTGTTTTTGAACATATTATTGTCCTTATAGAATCTAGATCGTTTTTCAAAGCGCCTTATACGAGCAGCTTTGGCCGACACTTTTTGCTTGATTGTTTCTATCAGCATGTCTATGTCACATGTTGATCTTATACTGTACTTTTTTTTCAATTTTCTAAGTTTAGTTTGTTTAACATGTTCACCTACTTTATAGTTTGTTAAAATTTCTATGTCAGATCGGAGAAGGTTTATTTGGCGATTGATGTTATCTTGCCAAGTAGATTTCTTGTGGGAATTCCTTTGTTTTTTCATCTTCACTCCACATAAGTGAGTGGTGACTTTAGCCGATGCATAATAGAGATGATTTAAGTCAGTAATGTTTATTTTGTTTGTGATGATAATGTTTTTGAGAATTATGTTAGTCTTGTGTATTATCTTTTGGTTCTGTTTGGAGTTCTGGATCTTAGGGAGGGTGTCTCGTTCCCCCATGTCAGTTTCTTTCATTTTCATCCATTCGATCATAATTTCATCCTTCAAGTTGGCAAGTTCATTCTCATTCATTTCTTTATCATTTACGATCTCATTATTTTCATTTGGAGTTTCATCCTGAGCATGCACTCCCTCCACTTTTTCGCTCCTTTCTTTAATTTGTTCTGTTGCCAGTGATTCCGCCCCAACTCTGGGATTCGAAGTGTTACAGTTTACCTCGTTTTCACTGACACGTGCTTCATTTTCCCTTCGCTGACTTTGTGCTACTAGCTTGATCTGATCAATTTCTATATCAGTTAGTAACTTTTTTCTTACAATATTTCTTCGTATATTGGCTAGTTTGTTACTGTCAATATAGCCTCTGTTTTCGGGATGTTTCTTTTTCCAGTTGATATATGTTTGCTCTGTATTCGATGTATTTGATGGGTAGTACATGGCAGTATAGAAAGCCTCAAGGACTTCTTTATTATCTTCCCTTGACCATTTTTCTCTCTTTTTCTTTGGATTTCTTGGTGGTGAGCATGGAGGGCCAACAGTAGGAGTATTCCGGTTATGGGAGGTCTCCAGCTCCGAAGTGATGGGAAGGTTTGAACCATTAGCTGATTTTTCGACCCCAGTCTGGTTCCTCTCTGAGGGACGCGGCCCTTTTTTACCCGGGTGACGGCCGATCCGGTATGAGATTTCATCATTAGACATCTACTTTATTTTGTCACGTTTTATCCTTATCCGCCAAGGGGTAATCTTTTCGTGTTACCACTTCTAGAACGAGTGTCAACCAAGACTAGAGGGGTCGTTCTCCCCTAGAGACATGGCTATTCCCCGCCGGCCGCCATCCCGGTATTTCTTGGTCACGGGGTTTTATTTTTGTTGTTTTTTTTTAAATTGTTATTATCATGAGTGGTTCCTTAATGTGAGCATTGCGTGGCTTAAGAATGAAATTATTAATAATTGTCTCCACTCCAGGGACAAGGCCAGCAATCACCCAGTGCATTACAATAATATAATATACTTTTTGTTGTAGTTGGCTGTTATTGCTGCTGGCTATGTCGGTGGTGGTGCCGGGGCTTTTTATATTGTTGGTGAGGAAGGGGTGAGCCAGCAGTCCCATAATTGTTGATGTAGACGTTTGTCCGTGGCAAGGTCACCAAGTCAATCTATTTATATCTTTTGCTAGCCTCTCTCTTGTCTAGTGCTACCACCACCTTCCCTTTTCTCTCTCAAGTTAACAGGGGAATAGTGTCAGTAGCATTGAATGAGTGGTGGCGGCGATGATGGATGTGGTGGAATGGTGGCAGCGGTGGTGTTGTGGTTACTGATATAGTATCTATGAGTTTGTGTTCGTATGTTTAATATATATTTTCATTATATTTTGTGTTGACATATTCCCGTAAAATTTGAATTAAACATTTTTTTAAATTTGAGACAATAATAATAGTAATTATTATTATGATGCCGGTGAAGTTGCCGTTATATTTAGTGTGATGGGATAGGTAGTGTATCAAGTTTCTGGTGTTGGTGAAATTGAAATTGCCGCTGTTCTATATAGTGTAGACAGAGGGTGTTTTGTTCCATTTATAACCATTTTCTTTTTTTGAATACAAAATATATCATACAAAATTGAATATTTGAGCGATACAACAATATAATATGGATACAACAATATAATATGGATCCGAAACTTTATGGGACCTCATTCGGTGCCTTTATGCAACATTTGTGCTAAGAATTGTTCTTTCACAATTGATTTAAATATGTTAAAAATCAAAAAACTTACGGGAGCAATTTCGTGACGTTCTACCACCTCGTGCGTCTTCTTCCCTTCTTCTTCTTATTATTATTATTATTATTATTATTATTATTCTTCTTATTATTATTATTATTATTATTATTATTATTATTATTCTTATTATTATTATTATTGGCGACCTACGTAGTAAATCGTATCATCGTGAGCTCCGCAAAGGTTTGTTATTTCCGTTTGTTAAAAATTGCCATTTATGGAAAATTTTTATTGTTAACTATATATAAGCGCACATACATTGTTTTCCGAAAAGGACACCCAAAAAGATTGGGGCCTTTTGCCCAAAATTTAAACTTTTATGATTATCAAAAAATTTCTTTGAAAAAAAAATGGCTAATTCACCACTGCACCAAGCAGCTGAAAGCCTTTCTCACAAATTAGCACCTCACACCGACACCACCATTGTAAATGATACTACGTTTGCCAACACAAAAAATTTAAGCACTAGCAATATTTTAAATTTGTCTCAGGCAGACATTCATTTCCCGCCATTACCGATGACTGCAGGTGTTAAAGCCTCCACCACCACCACCACCACCGCGACAACAGAAACAAAAGGAAAAAATAAATCAACTAGTGATGTCGAAATATTTTCAACCAAAATGGACTCTCCCAAACCGAACTTCACTGACGTCACCACCACCACAACTGAAACTAAAATTAATAATAACAAAAATAACGATAGCAACAACAACAACAATGACATTAAAAGAAACACCCTGAGTTTTGCCAGAGTAGCAAAACAGTGCGAAGCATTTACGGTCACTCAGGAGGAATTAGAAAATGCCAAACAAATGGTAAAGAAAGATGGGTACAGGGTCAGCCTCACCCCCACCTAATAAAATGGAGCATCGGCGCCTATGCACCGTGTCGTATAGAACAATAAATGTAAAATCGCGCCGAGTGGAACGGGCATCCGAGTCCTAAATCCAAAAAGCTTTGGGACATGTGTGGGCAAGAAAAACCCACATCAGACGTGAGCAGAAGTATGGAACCGTGGACGTGTTCTTTGAAACACCAGAGGAGGCTAGAGAACACTCCATGGCCCCATTAAGAAGTGACGACTTCACACTCGTCCCGAGCTATTGTGGCCAGAGACTCGTAAAGATCAGGGTGACCCACATCCCACCGGCCATCGAAATTCCCTGGCTAATAGCGGCCGTCCTCGCCGGCATCGAAGCCAACACAAAGATAATAGCAATAGCAAAAGAAAAGCAGGAGAACTGGTCCGGATCTGGTATGGAGCTCCTGATCCAAGCGGACCAAAAAAGCATTGAGGAGATCCCAGAGGTAATAGACCTCACTGACGGCAGCCACCTCACCGTAATTGTCGAGGGCAGAAGGTCTAGGTGTGTCGTTTGTGGTGAAGGAACCCACCTAAGGGCTTTCTGCCTTCAGGCTAAAAGGTTGAGGCCACCTCTCCTACCCACCCCAGTGACACAACCATCAACACCACCAGTAGCAGAGATGGCAGCAACAACTGTAGCAGCAACAACAGAAGCAACAATAACAGCAACAACCCCAGCAACAGTAGCAAAACCAACACCACCACCACCAGCAAAACCAACACCCCCACCACCGCCCAACGCTTCAGAACTAGCACCAGCGCCTACACCATCCACCACGCCACAACCAAAACTAATGCCTGTGGAGGATTTTCCACTCCCCGGCCTATCACAACTGGAGACAGATTGTGACGACGAGGAGTGGGAAACGGTATCAGGAAAAAAAAAAAGAAACCAAAAAAGAAAAAATTCTCTTCCTTCCTCCTCCAAAAACAAAATACAGAGGGAAACAAATAAATTAACAAACAAAAAAGTTAGGACAGATATGCCACCTCCACACCAGCATCACCAACCCCATCAACCCAAACACCAACACCATCACCATCATTAACCCCAACACCACCATAACCTACACCACAAAAGTCACCAAAATGCGAAACAGAAACAAACCCACAACAAACGCAAACAAAACAAAACAACCAAAACGATACACACTACACAGCATTAAATTTGAACAACAAGCAATTATTACACTACATCCAACACAACACCAGCATCACAGAAAAAGACTACACAACAACCCCAAAATTCACACCACCTCCACACATACAAATCACTCGCATCACACAGAAAACGTACATGACACTAAAAAAAAAATTCCCCAAAGACATCAGAGACTTCCGACAAGCACTCTCCAGGAGGATTTATAAGGGCATCCTTCCTGAGGAGGCCACAAGCAGTGAAAAGGATGGAAAAACCGTCCTTCCTCTGCGAGAAGTAAGGTAAGTGGTCTTTCCCATCTTTTCCACTCCTTTTCAACATGACCTCACTCAGAATAGGCAGCATAAATGCGCGTGGCTTGGGGTCGTCATGGAAGCAGGGCCACCTGCTCAACGACCTCAGGTCACTAAACATAGATGTAGTGGCCATCAGCGAGACCAGAATCTCCGAAGCACAGGCTTTCGCACCGATCTTCGGCGGCTACGATGTGTACGCGACTGGAACGGGATCTTAGATGCACGCTGGGATTGTGTGGGATTAGTGGATAGGGAAGAAGGGTGCAAGAGTCTCACCAACCTGCTCAGGCGTTTTGAACTGTCTGACAGGTACCGAATGGATTTCCCGAATGTACCAATGTGGACTTGGACAAATCGCATAGGGTCATCCAGATCATATCTAGATAGAGTATTTTGTAGGGAAATAGATAGGTCTAGCATAGGCTGTCCACAATTCAAGATAGTCAGCTACACGGACCACAAATTCGTGATCTGTATGCTTGGCTTAGATAGGCTTCATAGACGAGGACCCGGATACTGGAAGCTAAACGCGTCCTTACCAGCGCGCAAGGCCTACAGAGACCGGATTAGCAAACTAGTTAAGCGGGCTTTGACGGGGGCCATCGTCAACAACAAGTGGTGGTTTGCTCTGAAAAGAGCAGTTAGAATAGAGTCCATTAGGTTTAGTAAGGCTTTAGCAATAGAGAAAAATAGAGCAGAGGGAGAATTAGTTAGAAAATTGGACGAGGCGCTTAGCAAAGGCATCGCGAAATTGGCCGTTGACCAATTCTTCAATGCAAAGCACGAAGGCTGCGTTGTCAGAGCTAGGGTGCGTGCTCTCAGACAGGAGGGGACGAAAGCCGTTCAATGGGCCCGAGTGGCGGAGGTGCGTCGTGGCAACAAGCCACGATCCGGTCTTTGGTGGACGACGACGGGCGCATGCTACTCGATGCCGGGCAAATGTGTGAAGCTTTTCAGCGACACTTCGCTCAACTGTTCGGGGGCAGTGGCGGACCGGATCGAGGGATGGACTTTAGTGTCTACCTCGACGGACTGCCGCGGCTTTCGGCCACTGAGGCGGAGTGTTGCGAAAAGCCGATAACAACCGCTGAAGTACGGGATGCAATGACTAGTTGCACAAGGGGTAAATCGCCTGGTTTGGATGGTCTGCCCTATGAACTTTACTTACAAATGCCAGACTTGTTCGGAGGCCTCTTGGCGGACGTCTACTGCAACTGGCAACAGAACGGGAGAATTCCCAGCTCTGTGAGCCGAGGAGCGGTGGCGCTGCTGAGAAAGGATCCGAACAAGGGGGATAACATAGATAATTTTAGGCCCATAACTCTGCTAAACACAGAGTTCAAGATTTTGGCCAAGGTGCTAGCAAAGAGGTTGGCGCTTGTCGTTGGTGGTCTGGTGGGAGAGGCACAGACATGCGCCATTCCCGACAGATCCATCCACGACAACCTCCACCTCATGCGATACATCGTAGAGAGGGTAGCTAGGGAACCTGGCACGGGTGGGTCTTTGATCAATTTAGATCAGTCGAAAGCCTTCGATAGGGTCGACCATCGTTACCTAGCGGCAGTCCTGAGGGCGGCTGGCTTCGGGCCCGTCTTCAGAGGCTGGATCGCTGCCATGCGCAGCGACATCTGCTCTGTAGTGAGAGTGAACGGTCACCTTTCGGAACCGTTCAACATCATGCGCTCGGTCCGCCAAGAATGTCCCCTCTCGTCCCTATTGTACGTATTGACTCTCGAGCCATTACTGCACAAACTGGAGACGTTGAGGGGGGTACCGCGCGAACTAGGATGCGGAAGATCCGTGTCAGCATATGCGGACGATGTCACCGTAGTGGTGTCGAACGCCAAACACATCGAGGCGATCGGCACTACACTCAGAGAATACAAAGCGGTGACAGGAGCAATGATCAACCAGGAAAAGTCAGTGGGCCTGCAACTCGGCACCTGGAGAGGCAGGTCCATGCCGTCCAACAGCGTCGTCGGGCGCTGGACGGACGGACCGGTTAAATTGCTAGGGGTCTGGTTCGGTCCAGACCTCCAGACGGACAAAAACTGGGACGAGGTGACGAGCAGGGTGGCTTCTCTCACCCAGAAATGGGCCGAGAGGAAGCTATCCCTGAAAGGTCGAGCGGAGGTGGCTAACGCGTACATCGCGTCCGTCATCTACTACCGCCTGACCGTCGTACCTTGTCCTAAGCCCCGTCTGACTGCACTGGACCGTTTGCTCTTTCGCTTCTTGTGGAAGGGACGCGCTCCAATGGTCAGGCGGTCCATCTGCTATCAACACCCGCTACGTGGAGGGCCGGGCATGCCGTGGCTGATGATGCGCAGACAAGCGCTCAGGCTACGACATCTCCACCTCTTCCTCGACGGTGATCAGGTGTGGTCGCCGTTTGCTAGACACGTTTTTCCCCAGCTCGTCTCCTTGACGGAGCTGCAGTCCTGGGTCAAGCGAAGACCGAGAGGGAGCGCTTGGAGACTGGAATGTCTTCAGGCGCTCACAGCCCTCGACCAATCGGGCAATGTGATCGGTGGAAACTCCACCTTGGCGTTCTATAGGGGATTAGTGGAGGGGAAGAGCGACGACGTACTTGGAGAAACTCTGGGCGTCGACGAAAATCAACTAGCCAATCTCTTCGGAAGGACTTTCGGGCCGGGGCCTATGGACAACTTCCAGAAATCCCTGGCCTGGCAGTGCTACCGGGGAGCTTTGCCAGTTCGGGATAAACTCTACAGGCATGGAGGTGCCGTAAGCCGGGCATGTCTGAGATGCGCACAGGGCGACGAAACCGTCCTGCACGCACTCGTCCAGTGTCCGAGCATTTCTGACTCATGGGTTTATGTCGAACACCTGCTGTCACGTGTAGGACGGATCCAGCTATCAGCTGAGTCCATCGTGAGGATTGCCCCGCCCTCTTCCTTTAGCCGGGAAGGGCAGGCAGTTTTTATCTGTCTGGTGGCCATGGCGAAAGAGATAGTATGGTGGACACGTTTGAAAAGGCTGAAGACGAGCACTTACCTCTTCGGTGATGCCCTGATTAACCTTTTCAAATTTGATTTGAAAAGGAAAATCAGGGTAGAGAGGGAAGTGCTCTCTTCCCAGCATTTTTTGAAAGATGGGTGAGAGAAGCAAGTATGGCCCGAATGAATGGGCCTACTCTGAGTATGTGTCTGTAAATTAAAGGTGGAAAACTGGGAGAGGGCACTTGCCCTGGTGGTCAGGGTCACTGTGGTCTTTTAATGGGCTTTCTCCACAAATGTCCTTCGGAAGTCTCCCCCCTATTGGGGAATTTTTCTTTGTTTTTCTATTACATCCTCTGTTTTTTTTACACGCAGAAATGCCCATTTGTACCGTACTGTATTGTCCTGTACTGTCCTTAATGTCTACTTTATGTAAACCCTTGTGGTTAATAAAGAAAACATTATTATTATTATATATATTATTATTATTATTATTATTATTATATATATATATATATATATATATATATATATATATATATATATATATATATATATATATATATAACTTTGATAACTTTGATAGGTTTCGGCCAGTACTGGCCCACGCCATGTCTAACTTAATAGCACCACCTGGCGAAGTCTTACAAATCAGGGTTTGGGCACCATGGCCCACTCGAGCAGAGAGTTATTGTTTACAGAGGCATATCCGGGTGTAGGAGGCTTATCCGTGATTTCTTGAAGGAATTTATCCAAAGACTTCTTGAACTTGATGGGGTCAGTCTCTGCTTTGATATGTCTTGGTGTAATGTTAAAGAGTGCAGGGCCAATTGAGGTGAAATAATTGTGCCGTATTGTTGTTAGGTAATGCGAGTGAGATTTTTGTCGTGGGCGGATAGCACGAGGCCCAAGCCTTGGGTGTACACTAAAGGTGATGCCAACATCATTTGGACAAAGCTGATGGAATATTTTCCACATTATACAGATAATGTAGCGCTCACGGCGACGTTGAAGAGAATAAAGTTTGAGCTTTTCTAATCGACCCCAATAGTCAAGGCCTGTCATTCCATTTATATTTTTTGTAATTAACCTTTGGGTTGCTTCAACTTTCATAATACTTTGTTTTGTGTGGGGGGGTGACCACAGTGGACAACAGTATTCAAGGTGGGGTCGGGCAAAAGTGGAGAAGAGAAGGATAACAATGTGGATATCTCTCGACTGGAAAGTTCTAAGAATCCAGGAACACATTGTGCGGGCCATATCAACTTTTCTGTTTATATGAGTGGCCCAGCTTATATTGTTGTCCAAATTACTCCCAGGTCTCTGATGTTATTGGATGCCACTAGAGTTTCACTCGAAGGAAGAGAGTATGGTAGTTTCAGGGCATCCATTTTTCCAAAGTGGGTTAATTCAAATGTATCCTCATTCAACAGCATATTATTCATTTCTGCTCATTGGATAACAGCCAGTAGGTCTGACTGAAGGCAAGTCCGGTGACCCACCTCATTGATGACACTTTGGAACTTGGAATCATCTGCGAAGATTCTGATGTTGCTGTGCTTGATGTCAGTAATGTCATTAATGTAGATGATGAAAAGAAGTGGGCCCAACACAGTGCCTTGTGGGACACCACTGCTGACTTTGGCAGGGCTTGATTTTACTTCTTCGACTACAACATGCTGGGTTCTGCCTGTCAGGAAACATTTGATCCACTGTAGTAACCTTCCAGAGACACCAACATTGGATAGTTTTTTCAGTAGAATCTTATGATCAACCCTGTCGAAGGCCTTGCTGAAGTCAAGGTTGATGACATCAGTATTGGAGCCCTCTCCCAAGGCTCTCAAAACATTGTCAAAGTGATGCAGGAGCTGCGTTAGGCAGTCCCTTCCATTACGGAACCCATGTTGGTTGGAGTTCAGCAGGCCGTTGCTTTCAAGAAAGTGGGTTATTCGTGATCTCACCACCCTCTCAAATACCTTGATAATATGAGAGATGAGTGAGATCGGACGGTAGTTCACTGCAAGGGACTTATTTCCCTTTTTGAAGACTGGGACAACGGACTGGGACAGAAAGTTTTCAGGAATGTAGCCAGTGTCAGTGAATTCCTCCACAGATTACCAAGAGGAGATGCAAGTTGGTGTCGACACATCTTCAGGACACAAGCAGGGCCTACTGCTGAATTGTTTAATTTCGTTTATTGTCGCTAAGACATCAGGGGCGCCAAACGTTATGTCTGATATAGTGTGTTGGGGGTTAATATCACTGATACGGCCCAGATCGGCCATATCAGGGTTGCTGAAAACAGAGCAGTATTGTTTCTGCAGTATCTCGCCCATGGTTTTGGCATTGTCCTGGAGTGTGCCATTTTCATCAACTAGGGGCCAACAGTGGAGACGGTGACCTTGTGTTTTTTAGCAAATGAAAAGAACACTTTGGGGTTGAGTTTGATTTTCTCAATGGCCCACCTCTCTTCAGCTATTCTCTGGTTATTGATGATGGTCATCATGCATTGCTGGAGGTTATATCTTTTTTACTCATGCAGGGTGATAGCCATTGAATGTGTGTGTTGCTATTGGCAGTATTTTAGTGTGTTAATTTTTTTGTTTGTTCTTTTTATTTTTCTGATAATTGTTTTTCTGTTTTGGAGGATACTGCACTTGGTTTTGTTCACAGGTTTTGGTGGCGTGTGTTTTGAACATATATTTGTGACAGTGTCTACAAAGATCTGCCAAGATGTTTTGATGTTGGTGGAAGTGTGTGCGTGTGTAAAAGACCAGTCGACATGTGATAGTTCGTTCATAATTGCATCCCAGTTGGCATTGTAGAGATCCATGTTATCAAATGGGTGGGTTGGAGAGAGAACCCTGGGATTAGCTTTCGGCTGATGGAATCTCAGGTTACAAAGAACCATGTTATGGTCTGAGAAAAGGGTTTTTTTCCACTGTAATATTATGTATAGTGTTAGTGTGGTTACTAAACACTAGATCCAGAATGTTCTTCTGGTGCCTCGTTGGTGCAAGGACAAGTTGGGACAAGAAAAACTCATTCATGAAGTCAAGAAGTGACTCGACAGCCCCTTTGTCAGTGGTTGAGCCTGTGGAGCCTGGTTTCAAACTACATGTAGACCAATCGACACAGGGTAGATTAAAGTCTCCCATCAAAAGTATGTTGCTAGAATGGCACTGTTTAATAAAGCATTTTATTTGTTGTTGTTGTGATCGTGTCTTTGTGAAAAGACTGGAGCAGCATTACTTTTGTTGTTTTTGTTGTTGTAATCATGTCTTTGTGAGGAGACTGGAGCAGCATTACCGCAACAGGGGGTGGCTTTATTGTGGTTTGTGGGTTAGCCTGAAGCCCCTTTTCTGTTCGTGCGTTGTGTCCCAGGAAGATGAGTGAAGGGACAGTCAGTCAGCAGACATAGCCTCTCACGTTGGGAATGTTGGCAGATTTTGGGACTGCGACCTATACGTGCGGGCAGCGTGCTAAGGTGTTGGCTGACATGTGTTGGACTCATAATTATGAAGTTGTGGGTTTCATTCCTGGACATAGTGATACTTTGTTGTGTTCTTAAGCAATATGCTTCATTATATATATATATATATAGTTATGTAATAAACAACATACGGTAATTATATCATTTACCAGTGGTTTCTTGAAAGCAAACAAATTTTGCTTTCTATCATCAGAATGAAAAAAATCCTGGTGTATTTTTTGACATTGGATTTTAAAAACAAAAATATAATCTATATGAAAGTGAGGCTGGAAAAGGGAGAAGGAAAGGAAAAATAAACACACATGCACACACACACACACACACACACACACACACACACACACACACATATATATATATATATACATACACACACGCATCTAATTTACCCGTATGTTCTATTTTAGCATGTTGGTAGATTACAGATGATTCTTTACTATCTTGAAGGTCTCGCTAGTGTTCATTTATCCGTTCCCCTACACTACGAGCTGTCTCACCTATGTACACTATATTTTTGTCTCTACATTGTCCTTCAGTACATCTTATGCTATATACTACATTTCTAGTTTTACAGTTAATATGGGGGCTTAATTTACAGGTTATACATTTCTTATCTATACAGGGGGGTCTTTGAAAAGGGTATGTCTTGCTAATAAGTGTTTTTATGGAGGTACCTGGTCTTTCTACTATCTTAATATTGAGTTTATGTTTATCTAGGGCCCTTCTAAATTTGTAAGCTAATTCACCTCTAGGGGTTGTATCGATGAACATTACACTCTGGTATTTATTGCTATCATACCATGAGTTTATTCTATTAGCCTTATTCCTAGTTCTTTCTATTCTATTCCAAATATTCAACCCTATAACTTCAACAGGGGTTACAGGCCCATGTATACACATGCGCACAAACACAGATACGCACGCAAATACTTTCTATTTCTCATGCACACACACACACACGCATATACATATTTTAGGTGGCATACTCCCGAAAGAGAAGTAGGAGCACCATTTTGACATACGGAGTTTCTAGAACATTTGAAAACCTGGCGGAGCCTATTACCTCTCCAGGCTTGAATACAGCAGATTTCTTCTAGTGAAGGATAGCGAGGTGGAGAATGGAAGTGAGAAAGAGATATAGTGGAAGAATTGACCTCAGTACATGACTGGTACCTTTTTTATTGACGTCGAAAGGATGAAAAACAAAGGTGACTTCAGTGGTTGAAGTCAGTCAACGCAGATGGTCAGCACGGAACGCCGCAAAATATTCTATCCGACGCTCTAACGACTCCTCGCCTGCACATATACATACACATATACAAACTCTCATTCCATGTTTCATTCGTCGATTTTTACGATGAGTTTTCCAGTTGTTCGATCAACTTGCTCGAAAGTTAAGGGGTGAGTGTCTGAGCATTCTATAAACATGTGTCTCCTTAACGTAATTCTCAGGGAGATTCGCCGTCTTGTAGTGTCTAACATGGCTGTCCCTTTGAATTACAGGTAGCATCCATCCAATGGGCTTCCAAACAGTTTCTGTCTACAAAATTCCAGCCACAAGGCTATGGTAAATGATTCTTGCCCTTTCTTGGACACCCAGTGGGATCGAACAGGGAGCTAAATATTGAAAAACGAACTTCTTAAGCAGACGACCATGTTGCGTCTACGTTACATACTCACGCACACACACACACACACACACACACACACACACACACACAGATGCACACACACACACACAGATGCACACACACACACAGATGCACACACACATATACACCCACCAGCACAGACGCACACACACACATACACATTCACACACTCTCACACACACACAAACACATGTATACAGTCACACTCACACAGACGCACGTATACAGACACATACAACATACAAACACATACACACACACACACACTCACACACACAGACGCACACAAACATACACATACACACAATCACACACACACATTCACACATACACATACGCACATGCACAAACACACTCACACATACAAACACATCCACACACTCACACACACTTTCACACACTCACCTTCACACCTCCACACACAATTACACACACGCATTGAAATGTAAAGTATATATAGTTTTACTGTGAAAAAATAGGCAAAATTGTTTTATCCCAGTTTTTATTTGTCTGTGAGGGGAAATCCTAGGATTAGCACTCCCTCTAACTCTCCTTCCAACGAGACTTCAGCTAATTCTTCCACTTTCCAGAAACCCCCTCTAACTCTCCTCCTTCCACCGAGACCCCCTCTAACTCACCCCAAGCAACAAGACTCAGCCCTACCTCCTCCCTTCCAACCTCACCCCCTCTAACTCCCCGCAACCAACAAAACTCAGCCCTACCTCCTCCCTTCCAACGTGACCCTCTCTAACTCCCCCCAACCAACAACACTCAGCCCTACCTCCTCCCTTCCAACCTCACCCATTCTAACTCCCCCCAACCAGCAACACTCAGCCCTACCTCCTCCCTTCCAACGTGACCCCCTCTAACTCCCCCAACCAACAACACTCAGCCCTACCTCCTCCCTTCCAACGTGACCCCCTCTAACTCCCCCCAACCAACAACACTCAGCCCTACCTCCTCCCTTCCAACGTGACCCTCTATAACTCCCCCCAACCAACAACACTCAGCCCTACCTCCTCCCTTCCAACCTCACCCATTCTAACTCCCCCCAACCAACAACACTCAGCCCTACCTCCTCCCTTCCAAAGTGACCCCCTCTAACACCGCCAACCAACAACACTCAGCCCTACCTCCTCCCTTCCAACCCCACCCATTCTAACTCCCCCCAACCAACAACACTCAGCCCTACCTCCTCCCTTCCAACCTCACCCATTCTAACTCCCCTCAACCAACAACACTCAGCCCTATCTCCTCCCTTCCAACGTGACCCCCTCTAACTCCCCCCAACCAACAACACTCAGCCCTACCTCCTCCCTTCCAACCTCACCCATTCTAACTCCCCCCAACCAACAACACTCAGCCCTACCTCCTCCCTTCAAACGTGACCCCCTCTAACTCCCCCCAACCAACAACACTCAGCCCTACCTCCTCCTTTCCAACGTGACCCCCTCTAACTCCCCGCAACCAACAAAACTCAGCCCTACCTCCTCCCTTCCAACGTGACCCTCTCTAACTCCCCCCAACCAACAACACTCAGCCCTACCTCCTCCCTTCCAACCTCACCCATTCTAACTCCCCCCAACCAGCAACACTCAGCCCTACCTCCTCCCTTCCAACGTGACCCCCTCTAACTCCCCCAACCAACAACACTCAGCCCTACCTCCTCCCTTCCAACGTGACCCCCTCTAACTCCCCCCAACCAACAACACTCAGCCCTACCTCCTCCCTTCCAACGTGACCCTCTATAACTCCCCCCAACCAACAACACTCAGCCCTACCTCCTCCCTTCCAACCTCACCCATTCTAACTCCCCCCAACCAACAACACTCAGCCCTACCACCTCCCTTCCAAAGTGACCCCCTCTAACACCGCCAACCAACAACACTCAGCCCTACCTCCTCCCTTCCAACCCCACCCATTCTAACTCCCCCCAACCAACAACACTCAGCCCTACCTCCTCCCTTCCAACCTCACCCATTCTAACTCCCCTCAACCAACAACACTCAGCCCTATCTCCTCCCTTCCAACGTGACCCCCTCTAACTCCCCCCAACCAACAACACTCAGCCCTACCTCCTCCCTTCCAACCTCACCCATTCTAACTCCCCCCAACCAACAACACTCAGCCCTACCTCCTCCCTTCAAACGTGACCCCCTCTAACTCCCCCCAACCAACAACACTCAGCCCTACCTCCTCCCTTCCAACGTGACCCTCTATAACTCCCCCCAACCAACAACACTCAGCCCTACCTCCTCCCTTCCAACCTCACCCATTCTAACTCCCCCCAACCAACAACACTCAGCCCTACCTCCTCCCTTCCAACGTGACCCCCTCTAACTCCCCCAACCAACAACACTTAGCCCTACCTCCTCCCTTCCAACGTGACTCAATCTTACTGTCTCTCTTTCTTATGATTACCTCTACCAAAGTTCCCACTAACTTTCCCCATCCCCATCCGCTTTGACCAAAAATATTTTACATTGAAAGCTGCAGTGAGGCAACAGTTTGAAGTGTGCCTTACCAACACAGTTACAGGCAACAATTCAAGGTAACTGAGTAGCAACATTTTGATAAATGTGGCACCAACACAATTACAGGAAACATTTCAAAGTAACTGAGTAGCAACTTTTAGTAAATGTGACATCAAAGCAACTGAGTAGCAACTTTTTGGTGCAAACAGCATCAATAAAGACAACATGTCAAAGATACCGAGCAGCAACATTTTGATGCGTTCAGCACCAACACATCGATTGTGTAGCACCAACACACCAACTATGTAGTACCAACACACCAACTGTTTAGTACCAACACAACAACTGTGTAGTACCAATACACCAACTGTTTAGTACCAACACACCAACTGTGTAGTACCAACACACCAACTGTTTAGTACCAACACACAACTGTGTAGTACCAACACACCAACTATGTAGTACGAACACACCAACTGTTTAGTACCAACACAACAACTGTGTAGTACCAATACACCAGCTGTGTATCACCAACACACCAACTGTGTAGTACCAACACACTAACTGTGTAGTACCAACACACCAACTGTGTAGTACCAATACACCAGCTGTGTATCACCAACACACCAACTGTGTAGTACCAACACACTAACTGTGTAGTACCAACACACCAACTGTGTAGTACCAACACACCAACTGTGTATCACCAACACACCAACTGTGTAGTACCAATACACCAGCTGTGTATCACCAACACACCAAATATGTAGTACCAATACACTAACTGTGTAGTACCAACACACCAACTGTGTAGTACCAACACACCAACTGTGTAGCAGCAACACACCAACTGTTTAGTACCAACTGTGTATAACCAACACACCAACTGTGTAGTACAAACTGTGTAGCACCAACACACAAACTGTGTAGTACCAACACACCAACTGTGTAGTACCAACTGTGTAGAACCAATGCACCAACTGTGTAGTACCAACGCACCAACTGTTTAGTACCAATACACCAACTGTATAGTACCAACACACCAATTGTGTAGTACCAACACACGAACTGTGTAGTACCAACAAACCAGCTCTGTAGTACCAACACACCAACTGTTTAGTACTAATGACCAGCTGTATAGTACCAACACACCAACTGTGTAGTACCAAGAGACGAACTGTGTATCACCAACACACCAACTGTTTAGTACCAACACACCAGCTGTGTAGTACCAACACACCAATTGTCTAGTACCAACACACCAACTGTGTAGTATCAACACACCAACTGTGTAGTACCAACGTACCAACTGTGTAGTACCAACACACCAGCTGTGTAGTACCAACACACCAATTGTGTAGCGCCAACACACCAACTGTTTAGTACCAACTGTATAGTACCAACACACCAACTGTGTAGCACCAACACACCAACTGTCTAGAACCAATACACCAGCTGTGTAGTACCCATACACCACCTGTGTAGTACCAACACACCAACTGTGTAGTACCAACACACAAACTGTGTAGTACCATCACACCATCTGTGTAGTACCAACACACCAACTGTGTAGTACCAACACACCAACTGTGTAGGACCAACACACCAACTGTGTAGCACCAACACACCAACTGTTTACTACCAATACACCAGCTGTGTAGTACCACCACACCAGCTGTGTAGTACCAACATATCAACTGTGTAGAACCAACACCAACTGTTTAGTACCAACACATCAACTGTGTAGTACCATCACACCAACTGTGAAGTACCAACACACCAACTGTGTAGTACCAACACACCAACTGTGTAGAACCAACACACCAACTGTGTAACACCAACTGTGTAGTACCTACTGTGTAGAACCAACGCACCAACTGTGTAATACCAACACACCAACAGTTTAGTACTAATACACGAGCTGTATAATACCAACACACCAACTGTTTAGTACCAACACACCAGCTGTGTAGTACCAACACAACAGCTGTATAGTACCAATACACCAACTGTGTAGTTCCAACACACCAACTGTGTAGTACCAACACACCAACTGTCTAGTACCAACACACCAACTGTCTAGTATAAACACACGAATTGTGTAGTACCAACACACTAACTGTCTAGTACCAACACATCAACTGTATAGTACCAACACACCAACTGTGTAGCACCAACACACCAACTGTTTAGAACCAACACACCAGCTGTGTAGTACCGACACACAACCTGTGTAGTACCAACACACCAACTGTGTAGTACCAACACACTAACTGTTTAGTACCAACACACCAACTGTGTAGTACCAACACACCAGCTGCGTAGTACCAACACACCAACTGTGTAGCACCAACACACCAACTGTTTCGTACCACTGTGTAGTACCAACACACCAGCTGTGTAGTACCAACACACCAACTGTGTAGCACCAACACACCAACTGTTTAGTACCAACTGTATAGTACCAACACACCAACTGTGTAGTACCAACACACCAACTGTTTAGAACCAATACACCAGCTGTGTAGTACCGACAGACCAGCTGTGTAGTACCAACACACCAACTGTGTAGTACCAACACACCAAATGTTTAGTACCAACACACCAACTGTGTAGTACCATCACACCATCTGTGTAGTACCAACACACCAAATGTGTAGTACCAACACACCAACTGTGTAGTACCAACACACCAACTCTGTAGTACCAACACACCAACTGTGTAGCACCAAAACACCAACTGTTTAGTACCAATACACCAGCTGTGTAGTACCAACACATCAACTGTGTAGAACCAACATATCAACTGTGTAGTACCGACACACCAACTGTTTAGTACCAACACATCAACTGTGTAGTACCATCACACCATCTGTGTAGTACCAACACACCAACTGTGAAGTACCAACACACCAACTGTGTAGTACCAACACACCAACTGTGTAGCACCAACACACCAACTGTTTGGTACCAACACACCAACTTTGTTGTACCAACACAGCAACTGTTTAGTACCAACACACCAACTGTGTAGTACCAACACACCAACTATGTAGTACCAACACACAAATTGTTTAGTACCAGCACACCAACTGTGTAGTACCAATACACCAACTGTATAGTACCAACTCACCAATTGTGTATCACCAACACACCAACTGTGTAGTACCAACACACCAACTGTGTAGTACCAACACACTAACTGTGTAGTACCAACACACCAACTGTGTAGTACCAACACACCAACTGTGTATCACCAACACACCAACTGTGTAGTACCAATACACCAGCTGTGTATCACCAACACACCAAATATGTAGTACCAATACACTAACTGTGTAGTACCAACACACCAACTGTGTAGTACCAACACACCAACTGTGTAGCAGCAACACACCAACTGTTTAGTACTAACTGTGTATAACCAACACACCAACTGTGTAGTACAAACTGTGTAGCACCAACACACAAACTGTGTAGTACCAACACACCAACTGTGTAGTACCAACTGTGTAGAACCAATGCACCAACTGTATAGTACCAACACACCAACTGTTTAGTACCAATACACCAGCTGTATAGTACCAACACACCAATTGTGTAGTACCAACACACGAACTGTGTAGTACCAACACACCAGCTCTGTAGTACCAACACACCAACTGTTTAGTACTAATGACCAGCTGTATAGTACCAACACACCAACTGTGTAGTACCAAGAGACGAACTGTGTATCACCAACACACCAACTGTTTAGTACCAACACACCAGCTGTGTAGTACCAACACACCAACTGTCTAGTACCAACACACCAACTGTGTAGTATCAACATACCAACTGTGTAGTACCAACGTACCAACTGTGTAGTACCAACACACCAGCTGCGTAGTACCAACACACCAATTGTGTAGCGCCAACACACCAACTGTTTAGTACCAACTGTATAGCACCAACACACCAACTGTCTAGAACCAATACACCAGCTGTGTAGTACCAACACACCACCTGTGTAGTACCAACACACCAACTGTGTAGTACCAACACACCAACTGTGTAGTACCATCACACCATCTGTGTAGTACCAACACACCAACTGTGTAGTACCAACACACCAACTGTGTAGCACCAACACACCAACTGTTTACTACCAATACACCAGCTGTGTAGTACCACCACACCAGCTGTGTAGTACCAACATATCAACTGTGTAGAACCAACACACCAACTGTTTAGTACCAACACATCAACTGTGTAGTACCATCACAACATCTGTGTAGTACCAACACACCAACTGTGAAGTACCAACACACCAACTGTGTAGTACCAACACACCAACTGTGTAGAACCAACACACCAACTGTGTAACAACCAACTGTGTAGTACCTACTGTGTAGAACCAACGCACCAACTGTGTAGTACCAACACACCAACAGTTTAGTACTAATACACCAGCTGTATAATACCAACACACCAACTGTTTAGTACCAACACACCAGCTGTGTAGTACCAACACAACAACTGTGTAGTACCAATACACCAACTGTGTAGTTCCAACACACCAACTGTGTAGTACCAACACACCAACTGTCTAGTATAAACACACGAATTGTGTAGTACCAACACACTAACTGTCTAGTACCAACACATCAACTGTATAGTACCAACACACCAACTGTGTAGCACCAACACACCAACTGTTTAGTACCAACACATCAACTGTGTAGTACCATCACACCATCTGTGTAGTACCAACACACCAACTGTGAAGTACCAACACACCAACTGTGTAGTACCAACACACCAACTGTGTAGAACCAACACACCAACTGTGTAACACCAACTGTGTAGTACCTACTGTGTAGAACCAACGCACCAACTGTGTAGTACCAACACACCAAAAGTTTAGTACTAATACACCAGCTGTATAATACCAACACACCAACTGTTTAGTACCAACACACCAACTGTGTAGTACCAACACACAAACTGTGTAGTACCATCACACCATCTGTGTAGTACCAACACACCAACTGTGTAGTACCAACACACCAACTGTGTAGGACCAACACACCAACTGTGTAGCACCAACACACCAACTGTTTACTACCAATACACCAGCTGTGTAGTACCACCACACCAGCTGTGTAGTACCAACATATCAACTGTGTAGAACCAACACCAACTGTTTAGTACCAACACATCAACTGTGTAGTACCATCACACCAACTGTGAAGTACCAACACACCAACTGTGTAGTACCAACACACCAACTGTGTAGAACCAACACACCAACTGTGTAACACCAACTGTGTAGTACCTACTGTGTAGAACCAACGCACCAACTGTGTAATACCAACACACCAACAGTTTAGTACTAATACACGAGCTGTATAATACCAACACACCAACTGTTTAGTACCAACACACCAGCTGTGTAGTACCAACACAACAGCTGTATAGTACCAATACACCAACTGTGTAGTTCCAACACACCAACTGTGTAGTACCAACACACCAACTGTCTAGTACCAACACACCAACTGTCTAGTATAAACACACGAATTGTGTAGTACCAACACACTAACTGTCTAGTACCAACACATCAACTGTATAGTACCAACACACCAACTGTGTAGCACCAACACACCAACTGTTTAGAACCAACACACCAGCTGTGTAGTACCGACACACAACCTGTGTAGTACCAACACACCAACTGTGTAGTACCAACACACTAACTGTTTAGTACCAACACACCAACTGTGTAGTACCAACACACCAGCTGCGTAGTACCAACACACCAACTGTGTAGCACCAACACACCAACTGTTTCGTACCACTGTGTAGTACCAACACACCAGCTGTGTAGTACCAACACACCAACTGTGTAGCACCAACACACCAACTGTTTAGTACCAACTGTATAGTACCAACACACCAACTGTGTAGTACCAACACACCAACTGTTTAGAACCAATACACCAGCTGTGTAGTACCGACAGACCAGCTGTGTAGTACCAACACACCAACTGTGTAGTACCAACACACCAAATGTTTAGTACCAACACACCAACTGTGTAGTACCATCACACCATCTGTGTAGTACCAACACACCAAATGTGTAGTACCAACACACCAACTGTGTAGTACCAACACACCAACTCTGTAGTACCAACACACCAACTGTGTAGCACCAAAACACCAACTGTTTAGTACCAATACACCAGCTGTGTAGTACCAACACATCAACTGTGTAGAACCAACATATCAACTGTGTAGTACCGACACACCAACTGTTTAGTACCAACACATCAACTGTGTAGTACCATCACACCATCTGTGTAGTACCAACACACCAACTGTGAAGTACCAACACACCAACTGTGTAGTACCAACACACCAACTGTGTAGCACCAACACACCAACTGTTTGGTACCAACACACCAACTTTGTTGTACCAACACAGCAACTGTTTAGTACCAACACACCAACTGTGTAGTACCAACACACCAACTATGTAGTACCAACACACAAATTGTTTAGTACCAGCACACCAACTGTGTAGTACCAATACACCAACTGTATAGTACCAACTCACCAATTGTGTATCACCAACACACCAACTGTGTAGTACCAACACACCAACTGTGTAGTACCAACACACTAACTGTGTAGTACCAACACACCAACTGTGTAGTACCAACACACCAACTGTGTATCACCAACACACCAACTGTGTAGTACCAATACACCAGCTGTGTATCACCAACACACCAAATATGTAGTACCAATACACTAACTGTGTAGTACCAACACACCAACTGTGTAGTACCAACACACCAACTGTGTAGCAGCAACACACCAACTGTTTAGTACTAACTGTGTATAACCAACACACCAACTGTGTAGTACAAACTGTGTAGCACCAACACACAAACTGTGTAGTACCAACACACCAACTGTGTAGTACCAACTGTGTAGAACCAATGCACCAACTGTATAGTACCAACACACCAACTGTTTAGTACCAATACACCAGCTGTATAGTACCAACACACCAATTGTGTAGTACCAACACACGAACTGTGTAGTACCAACACACCAGCTCTGTAGTACCAACACACCAACTGTTTAGTACTAATGACCAGCTGTATAGTACCAACACACCAACTGTGTAGTACCAAGAGACGAACTGTGTATCACCAACACACCAACTGTTTAGTACCAACACACCAGCTGTGTAGTACCAACACACCAACTGTCTAGTACCAACACACCAACTGTGTAGTATCAACATACCAACTGTGTAGTACCAACGTACCAACTGTGTAGTACCAACACACCAGCTGCGTAGTACCAACACACCAATTGTGTAGCGCCAACACACCAACTGTTTAGTACCAACTGTATAGCACCAACACACCAACTGTCTAGAACCAATACACCAGCTGTGTAGTACCAACACACCACCTGTGTAGTACCAACACACCAACTGTGTAGTACCAACACACCAACTGTGTAGTACCATCACACCATCTGTGTAGTACCAACACACCAACTGTGTAGTACCAACACACCAACTGTGTAGCACCAACACACCAACTGTTTACTACCAATACACCAGCTGTGTAGTACCACCACACCAGCTGTGTAGTACCAACATATCAACTGTGTAGAACCAACACACCAACTGTTTAGTACCAACACATCAACTGTGTAGTACCATCACAACATCTGTGTAGTACCAACACACCAACTGTGAAGTACCAACACACCAACTGTGTAGTACCAACACACCAACTGTGTAGAACCAACACACCAACTGTGTAACAACCAACTGTGTAGTACCTACTGTGTAGAACCAACGCACCAACTGTGTAGTACCAACACACCAACAGTTTAGTACTAATACACCAGCTGTATAATACCAACACACCAACTGTTTAGTACCAACACACCAGCTGTGTAGTACCAACACAACAACTGTGTAGTACCAATACACCAACTGTGTAGTTCCAACACACCAACTGTGTAGTACCAACACACCAACTGTCTAGTATAAACACACGAATTGTGTAGTACCAACACACTAACTGTCTAGTACCAACACATCAACTGTATAGTACCAACACACCAACTGTGTAGCACCAACACACCAACTGTTTAGTACCAACACATCAACTGTGTAGTACCATCACACCATCTGTGTAGTACCAACACACCAACTGTGAAGTACCAACACACCAACTGTGTAGTACCAACACACCAACTGTGTAGAACCAACACACCAACTGTGTAACACCAACTGTGTAGTACCTACTGTGTAGAACCAACGCACCAACTGTGTAGTACCAACACACCAAAAGTTTAGTACTAATACACCAGCTGTATAATACCAACACACCAACTGTTTAGTACCAACACACCAGCTGTGTAGTACCAACACAACAACTGTGTAGTACCAATACACCAACTGTGTAGTTCCAACACACCAACTGTGTAGTACCAACACACCAACTGTCTAGTATAAACACACGAATTGTGTAGTACCAACACACTAACTGTCTAGTACCAACACATCAACTGTATAGTACCAACACACCAACTGTGTAGCCCCAACACACCAACTGTTTAGAACCAACACACCAGCTGTGTAGTACCGACACACAAGCTGTGTAGTACCAACACACCAACTGTGTAGTACCAACACACTAACTGTTTAGTACCAACACACCAACTGTGTAGTACCAACACACCAGCTGCGTAGTACCAACACACCAACTGTTTCGTACCACTGTGTAGTACCAACACACCAGCTGTGTAGTACCAACACACCAACTGTTTCGTACCACTGTGTAGTACCAACACACCAACTGTGTAGCACCAACACACCAACTGTTTCGTACCACTGTGTAGTACCAACACACCAGCTGTGTAGTACCAACACACCAACTGTGTAGCACCAACACACCAACTGTTTAGTACCAACTGTATAGTACCAACACACCAACTGTCTAGTACCAACACACCAACTGTTTAGAACCAATACACCAGCTGTGTAGTACCGACAGACCAGCTGTGTAGTACCAACACACCAACTGTGTAGTACCAACACACCAAATGTTTAGTACCAACACACCAACTGTGTAGTACCATCACACCATCTGTGTAGTACCAACACACCAAATGTGTAGTACCAACACACCAACTGTGTAGTACCAACACACCAACTCTGTAGTACCAACACACCAACTGTGTAGCACCAACACACCAACTGTTTAGTACCAATACACCAGCTGTGTAGTACCAACACATCAACTGTGTAGAACCAACATATCAACTGTGTAGTACCGACACACCAACTGTTTAGTACCAACACATCCACTGTGTAGTACCATCACACCATCTGTGTAGTACCAACACACCAACTGTGAAGTACCAACACACCAGCTGTGTAGTACCAACATACCAACTGTGTAGCACCAACACACCAACTGTTTGGTACCAACACACCAACTGTGTTGTACCAACACAGCAACTGTTTAGTACCAACACACCAACTGTGTAGTACCAACACACCAACTGTGTAGTACCAACACACCAATTGTTTAGTACCAGCACACCAATTGTGAAGTACCAATACACCAACTGTATAGTACCAACTCACCAATTGTGTATCACCAACACACCAACTGTGTAGTACCAACACACCAACTGTGTAGTACCAACACACCAACTGTTTAGTACCAACACACCAACTGTGTAGTAGCAATACACCAACTGTGTAGTACCAACACACCAATTGTGTATCACCAACACACCAACTGTGTAGTACCAATACACCAGCTGTGTATCACCAACACACCAACTGTGTAGTACTAACGCACTAACTGTGTAGTACCAACACACCAACTGTGTAGTACAAACACACCAACTGTGTATCACCAACACACCAACTGTGTAGTACCAATGCACCAGCTGTGTATCACCAATACACCAACACTGTAGTACCAATACACTAACTGTGTAGTACCAACACACCAACTGTGTACTACCAACACACCAGCTGCGTAGTACCAACACACCAACTGTGTATCACCAACACACCAACTGTTTTGTACCAATACACCAGATGTGTAGAACCAACACACCAGCTGTGTAGTACCAACACACCAACTGTGTAGTACCAACACACCAACAGTTTAGTACCAACACACCAACTGTGTAGTACCATCACACCAGCTGTGTAGTTCCAACACACCAACTGTGTAGTACCAACACACGATCTGTGTAATACCAACACACCAACTATGTAGTACCAACTGTGTAGTACCAACACACCAACTGTATAGTACCAACACACCAACTGTTTAGTACCAACACACCATCTGTGTAGTACCAACACACCAACAGTGTAGTACTAACACACCAACAGTGTAGTATCAACACACCAACTGTGTATTACCAACGCACCGACTGTGTAGTACCAACACACCATCTGTGTAGTACCAACACACCAGCTGTGTAGTACCAACACACCAACTGTGTAGTACCAACACACGAATTGTGTATCACCAATACACCAGCTGTGTAGTACCAACACACCAGCTGTGTAGTACCAACACACCAACTGTGTAGTACCAACACACCAGCTGTGTAGTACCAACACACCAACTGTGTAGCACCAAAACACCAACTGTTTACTACCAACTGTGTAGCACCAACACACCAACAGTTTAGTACCAACTGTGTAGCACCAACACCAACTGTTAGTACCAATACACCAACTGTGTAGTACCACCACACCAGCTGTGTAGTACCAACATACCAACTGTGTAGTACCATCACGCCAATGTTTAGTATCAACACACCAACTGTGAGCACCAACACACCAACTGTGTAGTACCAACGCACCAAGTGTGTAGTACCAACACACCAACTGTTTAGTACCAACACACCAACTGTGTAGTACCAATACACCAACTGTGTAGTACCAACTCACCAATTGTGTATCAACAACACACCAACTGTGTAGTACCAACACACCAACTGTGTAGTACCAACACACCAACTGTATAGTACTGACACACCAACTGTGTAATACCAATACACCAAATGTGTAGTACCAACACACCAGTTGTGTATCACCAACACACGAACTGTGTAGTCCAAATATACCAGCTGTGTATCACCAACACACCAACTGTGTAGTACCAACACAATAACTGTGTAGTACCAACACACCAACTGTGTAGTACCAACACACCAACTGTGTATCACCAACACACCAGCTGTGTAGTACCAATATACCAGCTGTGTATCACCAACACACCAAATCTGTAGTACCAATACACTAACTGTGTAGTACCAATACACCAACAGTGTAGCACCAACACACCAACTGTTTAGTACCAACTGTGTAGTACCAACTGTGTAGCACCAACACACGAACTGTGTAGTACCAACACACCAACTGTGTAGTACCAACTGTATAGAACCAACTCACCAACTGTGTAGTACCAACACACCAACAGTTTAGTACTAATACACCAGCTGTATAATACCAACACACCAATTGTGTAGTACCAACACACGAACTGTGTATCACCAACACACCAACTGTTTAGTACCAACACACCAGCTGTGTAGTACCAACACACCAACGGTGTTGTACCAACACATCAACTGTGTAGTTCCAACATACCAACTGTGTAGAACCAACACACCAACTGTGTAGTATCAACACACCAACTGTGTAGTACCAACACATCAACTGTATAGTACCAGCACACAAACTGTGTAGCGCCAACACACCAACTGTTTAGAACCAAATCACCAGCTGTGTAGTACCAACACACGAGCTGTGTAGTATCAACACACCAACTGTGTAGTACCAACACACCAACTGTTTAGTACCAACACACCAAATGTGTAGTACCAACACACCAACTGTGTAGTACCAACACACCAGCTGCGTAGTACCAACAGACGAACTGTGTATCACCAACACACCAACTGTTTAGTACCAACACACCAACTGTTTAGTACCAACACAACAACTGTGTAGTACCAACGCACCAAGTGTGTAGTACCAACACACCAACTGTTTAGTACCAACACACCAACTGTGTAGTACCAACACACCAACTGTGTATCACCAACACACCAACTCTGTAATACCAATACACTAATTCTGTAGTACCAACACACCAACTGTGTAGTACCAACACACCAACTGTGTAGCACCAACACACCAACTGTGTAGCACCAACACACCAACTTTTTAGTACCAACTGTGTAGTACCAACTGTGTAGCACCAACAAACCAACTGTGTTGTACCAACACACCAACTGTGTAGTATCAGCACGCCAATTGTGTAGTACCAACACAGCAACTGTATAGTACCAACACACCAACTGTGTAGTACCAACACACCCACTGTTTCGTACCAACACACCAACAGTGTAGTACCAACACACCAGCTGCGTAGTACAAACACACCAACTGTGTAGCACCAACACACCAACTGTTTAGAACCAATATACCAGCTGTGTAGTACCAACAAACGATCTGTGTAGTACCAACACACCAACTGTGTAGTACCAACACACCAACTGTTTAGTACCAATACACCAGCTGTGTAGTACCAACACACAAGCTGTGTAGTACCAACACACCAACTGTGTAGTACCAACACACCAACTGTTTAGTACCAACACACCAACTGTGTAGTACCATCACACCAGCTGTGTAGTACCAACACACCAACTGTGTATTACCAACACACCAACTGTGTAGTACCAACACACCAACTGTGTAGTACCAACACACCAACTGTGTAGCACCTACACACCAACTGTTTCGTACCAACACACCAACTGTGTAGAACCAACGCACCAACTGTGTAGTACCAACACACCAACTCTTTTGTACAAACACAACAACTGTGTAGTACCAACACACCAACTGTGTAGTACCAACACACCAACTGTGTAGTACTAATACACCAACTGTGTAGTACCAATACACCAACTCTGTAGTACCAACACACCAACTGTGTAGTACCAATACACCAGTTATGTAGTACCAACACACCAACTGTTTAGTACCAACACACCAACTGTGTAGTACCAACACACCAACTGTTTAATACCTACACAACAACTGTGTAGTACCAACACACCAACTGTATAGTACCAACACACCAACTGTGTCGTACAAACCCACCAACTGTGTAGTACCAATACACCAGCTGTGTAGTACCAACACACCAACTGTGTAGTACTAATACACCAACTTTGTAGTACCAATACACCAACTGTGTAGTACCAACAAACCAACTGTTTCGTACCAACACACCAACTGTGTAGTACCAACACACCAGCTGCGTAGTACCAACACACCAACTGTGTAGCACCAACACACCAACTGTTTAGTACCAACTGTGTAGCACCAACACACCAACTGTTTAGTACCAATACACCAGCTGTGTAGTACCAACACACCAACTGTGTAGCACCAACACACCCACTGTTTCGTACCACTGTGTAGTACCAACACACCAGCTGTGTAGTACCAACACACCAACTGTGTAGCACCAACAAACCAACTGTTTAGAACCAATACACCAGCTGTGTAGTACCGACACACCAGCTGTGTAGTACCAACACACCAACTATTTAGTACCAACACACCAACTGTTTAGTACCATCACACCATCTGTGTAGTACCAACACACCAACTGTGTAGTACCAACAGACCAACTGTGTAGTACCAACACACCAACTGTTTAGTACCAACACACCAACTGTGTAGGACCAACACACCAACTGTATAGTACCAACACACCAACTGTGTAGTATCAATACACCAACTGTGTAGTACTAATACACTAACTGTGTAGTACCAACACACCAACTGTGTAGTACCAACACACCAACTGTGTAGCACCAACAGACCAACTGTGTAGTACCAACACACCAACTGTTTAGTACCAACACACCAACTGTGTAGAACCAACACACCAACTGTATACTACCAACACACCAACTGTGTAGTACCAACACACCAACTGTATAGTACCAACACACCAACTGTGTAGTACTAATACACTAACTGTGTAGTACCAACACACCAACTGTGTAGTACCAACACACTAACTGTGTAGTACCAACACACCTAACTGTGTAGTACCAATACACCAACTGCGTAGTACCAATACACCAACTGTGTAGTACCAACACACCAACTGTGTAGTACCAACCCACCAACTGTGTAGTACCAATACACCAACTGTGTAGTACCAACACACCAACTGTATAGTACCAACACACCAACTGTGTAGTACTAATACACTAACTGTGCATTACCAACACACCAACTGTGTAGTACCAACACACTAACTGTGTAGTACCAACACACCAACTGTGTAGTACCAATACACCAACTGTGTAGTACCAACACACCAACTGTATAGTACCAACACACTAACTGTGTAGTACCAACACACCAACTGTGTAGTACCAATACACCAACTGTGTAGTACCAATACACCAACTGTGTAGTACCAATACACCAACTGTGTAGCACCAACACACCAACTGTGTAGTACCAATACACCAGCTGTGTATCACCAATACGCCGGGTGTGTATCCGTGTATATGTGTATCTGTGTATCTGTGTATCCGTATATCCGTGTATCCGTGTATTCGTGTATCCGTGTATCTGTGTATCCCTGTATCCGTGTATCTCTGTATCCGTGTATCCCTGTATCCGTGTATTCGTGTATCCGTGTATATGTGTATCCGTGTATCCGTGTATCTCTGTATCTGTGTATCTGTGTATCTGTGTATCCGTGTATCCGTGTATTCGTGTATCTGTGTATCTGTGTATCCGTGTATTCGTGTATCTGTGTATCTGTGTATCCGTGTATCCGTGTATCTGTGTATCCGTGTATCTGTGTATCTGTGTATCCGTGTATCTGTGTATCCGTGTATCTGTGTATCTGTGTATCCGTGTATCTGTGTATCTGTGTATCCATGTATCCGTGTATCCGTGTATCCGTGTATTCGTGTATTCGTGTATATGTGTATCCGTGTATCCGTGTATCTCTGTATCTGTGTATCTGTGTATCCGTGTATCCGTGTATCCGTGTATATGTGTATCTGTGTATCCGTGTATTCGTGTATCTGTGTATCTGTGTAACCGTGTATCCGTGTATCTGTGTATCCGGGTATCTGTGTATTTGTGTATCCGTGTATCTGTGTATCCGTGTATCTGTGTATCTGTGTATCCGTGTATCTGTGTATCTGTGTATCGGTGTATCTGTGTATCCGTGTATCTGTGTATCTGTGTATCCGTGTATCTGTGTATCCGTGTATCCGTGTATCCGTGTATCTGTGTATCTGTGTATCCGTGTATCCGTGTATCCGTGTATCTGTGTATCCGTGTATCTGTGTATCCGTGTATCTGTGTATCCGTGTATCTGTGTATCCGTGTATCCGTGTATCCGTGTATCTGTGTATCCGTGTATCTGTGTATCTGTGTATCCGTGTAGTGTATCTGTGTATCCGTGTATCCGTGTATCCGTGTATCCGTGTATCCGTGTATCCGTGTATCCGTGTATCCGTGTATCTGTGTATCCGTGTATCCGTGTATCTGTGTATCCGTGTATCTGTGTATCTGTGTATCCGTGTATCTGTGTATCCGTGTATCCGTGTATCCGTGTATCTGTGTATCCGTGTATCCGTGTATCCGTGTATCCGTGTATCCGTGTATCCGTGTATCTGTGTATCCGTGTATCCGTGTATCCGTGTATCCGTGTATCCGTGTATCTGTGTATCCGTGTATTTTTGTATCCGTGTATTCGTGAATCCGTGTATCCGTGTATCTTTGTATCCGTGTATCCGTGTATCCGTGTATCTGTGTATCTGTGTATCTGTGTATCTGTGTATCCGTGTATCTGTGTGTATCCGTGTATCCGTGTATCTGTGTATCTGTGTATCTGTGTATCCGTGTATCTGTGTGTATCCGTGTATCCGTGTATCCGTGTATCCGTGTATCTGTGTAACCGTGTATTTTTGTATCCGTGTATTCGTGAATCCGTGTATCCGTGTATCTTTGTATCCGTGTATCCGTGTATCCGTGTATCTGTGTATCTGTGTATCTGTGTATCTGTGTATCCGTGTATCTGTGTGTATTCGTGTATCCGTGTATCTGTGTATCTGTGTATCTGTGTATCTGTGTATCCGTGTATCTGTGTGTATCCGTGTATCCGTGTATCTGTGTATCTGTGTATCTGTGTATCCGTGTATCTGTGTGTATCCGTGTATCCGTGTATCTGTGTATCTGTGTATCTGTGTATCTTTGTATCCGTGTATCCATGTATCTGTGTATCCGTGTAGCCGTGTATCCGTGTATCTGTGTATCCGTGTATCTGATTATCCGTGTATCTGTGTATCCGTGTATCTGTGTATCCGTGTATCCGTGTCTCCGTGTATCTGTGTATCCGTGTATTTTTGTATCCGTGTATTCGTGAATCCGTGTATCCGTGTATCTTTGTATCCGTGTATCTGTGTATCCGTGTCTCCGTGTCTCCGTGTATCTGTGTATCTGTGTATCTGTGTATCTGTGTATATGCGTATCCGTGTATCCGTGTATCCGTGTATCTCTGTATCCGTGTATCTGTGTATCTGTGTATCCGTGTATCCGTGTCTCCGTGTATCTGTGTATCTGTGTATCCGTGTATCTGTGTATCCGTGTATCCTTGTTTCTGTGTATCTGTGTATCCGTGTATCCGTGTTTCTGTGTATCTGTGTATCCGTGTATCCGTGTATCCGTGTATCTGTGTATCCGTGTATCCGTGTATCCGTGCACCCACGTAGCTAAGACGGAGTGTTGATCCCTACCCATACATTGTATCATATCTCTCAGGGACGTATCCACTAACTAAACATCCTTCTTCTAACTAGTACTCCCCGCACCATTCAAGCAGGTTATACTAAAAAATAAACCAAACCTACAAAATAACACACGTGGCCCATTGGTTAGGGTTGTTGGGATCAAGATCGTAGGGTCGTGAGTTTGATTAATGAACTGGGTATTCTCGAGAATGCTAGTTCATTTCCTGTTGTTTTTGAGGATAGGACTGGGGCCCCTAATCATTGAAAGACTCCAGAAACCTCATATAAGATAAAACCCTGTAGAAGGGCAATTAAATCTACATCTGACTGAGCTGTAATATTCATCATAGGAATGGGGCCCCTATCATTAAATCACTCCATAAACCTCATATAGGATGAAACCTCGTAGAGAGCCAGCTAAATCTATATAGCATTGAGCTGTAATTTCATGATAGGACTGGGGGCCCTATCGTTAAAACATTTGATAAACCTCATATTAGATGAAACCTCGTAGAGAGCCATTTAAATCAACATAGGACTGTTGATTTAATTAATTCTTTCTACCAGATAAAGAAATTTAATGATAATATCTCGACATTATACTAAGTATATAAACAAATACAACCACTACGGAAACTGTAGCCAGACGAAGCCAATCGTAGCAGAAATTTCGCAATAGCTCTCAACTATGTTTCCTTGTAAAATATAATCAATATTATATTTACATACGTATTGAGTGCTCACACACTTAATATTGGACTGTATTATATATGCTAATAGATAAAAAAGAACACATCCATTAATATCTTTCCCTGTATATGCATAGATGCGAACACATACTCCATCACTCTCTCTCTCTCTCTCTCTCTCTCTCTCTCTCGCTCTCTCTCTCTCTCTCTCTCTATCTCTCTCTTTCTCTCTCTCTCTCTCTCTCTCTCTCTCTCTCTCTCTCTCTCTCTCTCTCTCTCTCTCTCTCAAACAAACATACACGTGTAACACGGGGATATATATGTATGTGTATCTGTATACATATAAGTATATATATATATATATACATATATATATATATATATATATATATATATATATATATATATATATATATATACATATATATATATATATATATAAATTGAAACAAAATGAAAACGAAATTTCATTTCTCACTCTTAGTATGGCACTTACTTAAATGTAAGTATGCATGTTTACAAACGAACAAAGCGACGTTATAATAAGCGCCGCTAAACTGATACGTGCATATATGTATGTGTACCTGTATGCATATGTATGTATATATGTATATATATATATATATATGTGCATGCTACTGTACGTCTGTATACATATATGTATGTACGCATACATGCATACTTACATTTAAGTAAGTGCCATACTAAGAGTGAGAAATGAAATTTCGTTTTCATTTTGTTTCAATTTATCGTTTTCGGTATGCTTGACCGATTTAACTCACTCAATATGCAAATTAGGCTGCTCAGCCGTTAATTTTCATAAGGAAAGTATATACTTTCGAACGTTCAACTATCTGGCAGATGGGTAAACGGTGCTGATGATAGCTAACAAGCTTGAAACTAGTACATCGTTCCTGTGTCAGTGTTGAACAAAAAGGTGACGTGGTTGCCTTAACACCGTATGGCATAAATTCAGGCTGTTCAGTTTGTTTACAAACGAACAAAGCGACGTTATATTAAGCGCCGCTAAACTGATACGTGCATATATGTATGTGTACCTGTATGCATATGTATGTATATATGTATATATATATATATATATATGTGCATGCTACTGTACGTCTGTATACATATATGTATGTACGTATACATGCATACTTACATTTAAGTAAGTGCCATACTAAGAGTGAGAAATGAAATTTCGTTTTCATTTTGTTTCAATTTATCGTTTTCGGTATGCCTGACCGATTTAACTCACTCAATATGCAAATTAGGCTGCTCAGCCGTTAATTTTCATAAGGAAAGTATATACTTTCGAACGTTCAACTATCTGGCAGATGGGTAAACGGTGCTGATGATAGCTAACAAGCTTGAAACTAGTACATCGTTCCTGTGTCAGTGTTGAACAAAAAGGTGACGTGGTTGCCTTAACACCGTATGGCATAAATTCAGGCTGTTCAGTTTGTTTACAAACGAACAAAGCGACGTTATAATAAGCACCGCTAAACTGATACGTGCATATATGTATGTGTACCTGTATGTATATATGTATATATATATATATATGTGCATGCTACTGTACGTCTGTATACATATATGTATGTACGTATACATGCATACTTACATTTATATATATATATATATATATATATATATATATATATATATATATATATATATATATATATATATATATATATATATAGGAACGAGTAGGACCCCGACGGCTGAGCTCAAGCCGTTTCAACAGCTAATTCAGTCCAGAATTAGCCGTCGAAACGGCTTGAGCTCAGCCGTCGGGGTCCTACTCGTTCCTATTACCCACTCTACTACCCTAAGTATTGAGTACTTTGGAGCGTTG
>OZ024742.1:346150987-346158487 GCA_964016885.1 Eledone cirrhosa
CCAAGAGGTTGGCGCTTGTCGTGGGCAACCTGGTGGGAGATGCGCAGACATGCGCTATCCCGTCCAGGTCCATCCATGACAACCTCCACCTCATGCGATACATCATAGAGAGGGTTGGGAACGAACTCGGCTTTGGTGGGGCTCTGATCAACTTGGATCAATCTAAGGCGTTCGATAGGGTCGACCATGGTTACCTGGATGCGGTGCTAGCGGCGGCAGGCTTCGGACCCGTCTTCAGGGGCTGGATCACTGCTATGCACAGCAGCCGCATCTGCTCTAGGGTCAAGGTGAACGGCTACCTCTCGGAGCCGTTCAAAATCGCGCGGTCCATCCGACAAGGGTGCCCTCTCTCCTCCCTTCTGTATGTGTTGACTCTCGAGCCACTACTGCGGAAGTTGGAGTTGTTGCAGGGCATCCCTTTGGAACCGGGATTGCGGAAAGCGGTGTCAGCCTACGCCGATGACGTGACAGTAATGGTGTCGACGGCCTCCGAAATCGAGGCGGTCGGCACCTTACTGGAGGAGTACGAAAAGTTCACAGGGGCTAAGCTGAACCGGGACAAGTCGATCGGTTTGCAACTCGGCACGTGGAGGGGCAGACCGACGCCCTCCGATGGCGTCGTCGGACGCTGGACGGAGGGCCCGGTGAAATTGCTCGGGGTCTGGTTCGGACCGGACCTCCAGGTGGAGAAAAACTGGGCGGAGGTTACGAACAGGGTGTTTGCACTGACCCAGAAGTGGGCCAGTTGCAAACTATCCCTGAAATGTTGGGCGGAGGTGGCGAACACTTATATAGCGTCCGTCATCTACTACCGCCTGACCGTAGTGCCCTGCCCAAGGGAAACCCTCACCAAGATGGAGCGCGCGCTCTTCCAATTCCTTTGGAAGAGGCGGGCTCCTATGGTAAGGAGATCCATCTGCTGTCAATACCCTTCGAAAGGAGGGCTGGGGATGCCGTGGCTAATGATGCGTAAACACGCATTAAGGCTACGGCACCTCTACGTATTCCTCACTGGACAACCGGTGTGGGCCTCGTTTGTGAGACGAACCTTTCCCAGACTCGTCTCACTCACCGAGCTGCAATCCTGGGTCAAGCAAAGACCGAGAAAACTGGGCGCCTGGCACACTGAGTGTGCCCAGGCGCTCACCGCCCTCTGGCAGGCGGATCCGGTTATCAGTGGAGACTCCACCGCAACATTCTATAGAGGGCTGGTACGCAGCAGGTGCGACGACGCCCTCGGAGAAGCCCTAGACATGGAGGAGGACGAACTGGCCAGCCTGTTCGGTAGGACATTTAGCCCGGGACCTATGGACAACTTCCAGAAGTCCCTGGCCTGGCAGTGCTACCGAGGGGCTTTACCCGTTCGAGAAAGGCTCTACAGACACGGGCGCCCGGGTAGGGACCCTGCCAAAAAGATCTGTCCCAGATGCGTGTGCGACGAGGAAACCGTTGCACACGCATTGGTACACTGCTCGGGCGTAGCCGATCTGTGGGGCTATGTCGAACAACTGCTGTCAAGGGTGGGACCGATCCGGTTGACCACCGAGTCTATTGTAATGATCAAGCCGCCTCCCCCCTTCAAAGATGAAGCAGAGGCGGTGTTTCTGTGCGTAATAGCCATGGCGAAAGAGGTTGTATGGTGGACGCGTCTGAAAGGACTGAGGTCAGGCACCTTTCTCTCTGGACAACAACTGGTCCGTTTCTTCCGATATCATTTCGGAAGAAGGATCAGGATGGAGAGAGAGGTGCTGCACCCCAGTCGTTTTTATGAAAGGTGGGTGAAAGTGGCGAGAATGGCACGTGTGAATGGGCCTTCTCTTTACATAAGCCTGTAGGTGGAAAAGAGGAAGGAACGAGGGAGCACCCCCTCTCTGTGCTCCTGAGGAAAAGGGTTGCACACTTTTCTCGGGGGTGTGTGCGACCCCCCAAGGTGCCTCCTCTCTATTGAGGATTGTGTTATAAATTTTATTTTTTGTTATATCTTATTTTATTTTTATATTTTGTTATTGCCTCCTCCTTATTGAGGACGCCTTTTTGTGTAAACTCCCCCCTTTGCACTTGTCCCACTTTTGATGCCCTAGTGGCAAATAAAAGAAACATATCTATCTATCTATCTATTTGATCTTTTTTTCAAGTACGACTTTGGAAGAAGAATCAGGATGAGAGAGAGGTGCTGTACCCCAGCAAGTTTTATGAAAGGTGGTTGAAAGTGGCGAGAATGGCCCGAGTGAATGGGCCTTCTCTCTATATCAGCCTGTAGGTTGAGGAAAAGGAGGAGGAGAGGAAAGGAGTACAAACTCTTCGTACTCCTGGAGATGAGGGTTGCACATTTTTTTCGGGGGTATTTGTTACCCATATAAACTGTCTCCCTCTATTGGGGAAAATCGACTAACTTTTTAAATTCCATTTGTGATAACATTTTACACGTTTTTATTGTATGTAAACTTCCCCCTTTGTATTTGTCCCCTTCTTTTGTGCCCCTGTGGCTAATAAAGAAATATATCTATCTATCTATCTATCTATCTATGTATCTATCTATCTATCTCTCTCTCTACCAGACTATGTAACTTCGCGGAGAAGTTTCCGTTAATTTATGTAAGTAAAAAACGTGAGTTTTCAGTTAAATTTTATATTATTGTGTAACTTGACCCCCCGTCTGGACCTTCAGGTGGTGGGTCAACTCATTTTCGCCCCTACAGGGGCGAAATATTCGTTTGAAAAAATTTTATCCATCGAATTGTGAAAAAAATATCGGAAGAAGTTTGATTACGTTATGAACGCTGCGTTCAACGATAATGGTGGTGGAGAGTCGGCAAGACTACATAGCTCGCAGTCAACATCGTCTTCTTCCCTAGATACTATGGAGATGGAAAGAAGAAATGAAAATGTAAAAACAAATTCATATCCAAACAACACAAATGACACCAAACAGTTCAATGACAACAAAAATAACAACAACACCAATAATGATGATAAAAACAACAATGACAACAACAACAAAGAAAAAAATAAAGACAACACCAATAACACCAGCATCAAAGACAACAACAACACCAACACCAAGGAAAATACGAATAATATCAACATCAGTGACAAGAATAACAACAATAACAACAATAATGACAACACCACCAACACGGATAATTCCACAAAGAAACCAAAAATCTCCTTTGCACAGACAGTTCAGAAAAAGGAGGAACTGACATATCTCGACATAACAAATGCCGAACAACTTTTAAAGGACGCTAGGAGATATGTCACTTTCGAAAAACATGGTGCTTTCAGCATCAATTCTCCGGTAGAAATTGGCAAGGAAACTGCTCTCAAAACGATAGGTTTTAGGACAGTTTCCAATTCTACCCGAAAACCAGTCCAATTGTCACAGAAAGAAATTGAATGAATGATATTGCATTCATTCAAAGAAGCAAACTTTTTGGGAGTATTTCGGTACTCATAAAGGATCAATTGACGGCCCAAAATTACTCTGTGTCGCCAATTGTATCCAACATGTATACCTTTTTCCCTACATACATGGGAAAAAGGACACAAAAGATTAAAATCACGTGTGTCATACCAAAGGTGAAAATATGGTGGATACTGTGCGGCTTTATCAATTTTGATGAAGACGGAATACTGTCAGTAGGAAAGTCCCCCAGAGGTGTATTCAATGGGACTAGCATTGAAGTTCTGGTGCAAATGGGCCCAGAGCGAATAGCTATGATCCCACAACGTGTACTCCTGGACGGACTCACCTACATAAACTTTTCGGTTGAGGGTAGGCGGCCTTCATGTTACCATTGCTTTAGCAGGAGTCACCTGAATGCTTCCTGTCCTAAATTGATGAGTCAAAAAAAGGCTCTTCTGCCGACACCCATCAAAACAATACAACCACCAACACCACCACCACAACAACAACACCAACACACAAAAATAACCACAACAAACACAGTCACACCCAACCCCACTCCACCTAAAACCACTGCAAAATCACATACAGACACAACAGCTCCCCAAGACATACCCCTCCCCAATCACACAGACGATACAACAAATGAGGCTATCTCGCCATCACCCAGTGAAGACGAGGGAGAACCCCATTGCTCGAAAAGAAAGAAAAGACATCACAAAAGCAAAAAACCAGCAAACACTACCACAAACATACAACCACCAACACAAACAACAAAAACATCACAAACAAAACCCCCACCTCCTGAAAACAAAATACCTACAACAAAACGAAAGCACACACAAGCACTAGACAAAAACAAACACAACACAAGAAAATTACACTTACACTTACATAAACACTGAAAACAAAACACTAATGGAGACCATCACGAACGACCCTTCGGTGAAAACCGAAGGGAAAACTTTCGCCCACTCTATTAAAAATAACAAAAAACTGAACCTAAAACTGATTAGGGTCCCTATACAATCTTATGGGTCCCTAAAAGAAACATTTGAAAAGGATGTGGGGAATTCCTGCGTAAAACCACTTAACCGCGTCTTTCTCAAATGTCTCCCCACCCCAGACACCCCATCCTACCAGACCCCTTCCCACCAAACATCTCCGTCCCCACCCCGCCGGAAACCACCACCCACCCAGATAACCCCTCCAACACCCCCATGGAAATTGTGCAGCCTGGTCTCCAGGAGACGAAGGGTGAGTGATCTCTTTTCCTCTTTTAACTTTTCAGCACCAACATGGCCAATATAAGAGTTGGATGTGTGAACGTACGCGGCCTGGGGATGGCCTGGAAACAGGGCAAACTCTTAAACGACCTCAGGTCGCACAGTATGGATGTGGTAGCCATTTGCGAGTCCAGGATCCACAGCGAGCGACAGCTGGCCCCCATCTTCGATAACTTTGAGATCTACGCATCTCTCTGTCAACCGGGGGTGGGGGCGGAGTTGCCGTTTTGCTGCGGAAACACCTGGGCCTCGTAACACAGACGGTACATCTGGACCCGGGCGGTCGACTGGTCGTCCTAGACGTTGACGGTAGTGAAGGTGGAGCCTTCAGGCTGGTGGCTGCATATGCCCCATCCGGGACACCACGGCCAGACTTCTTCAAACATCTAGAGACTTTTCTGGGGACGTCCCGCTCCTTGCTTTTAGTGGGGGACTGGAATGGAATCCTAGATGCACGTTGGGACTATGTGGGAGCATGTCCCGATAAAGGGGGGTGTAACAGCCTCAAACAGTTAATCGACCGATTTGACCTGGCCGATAGATATCGACTAGATTTTCCGACTGTGCCACTGTGGACGTGGACTAATTGTAGCGGAACATCTAGATCGTACCTAGATAGAGTTCTAGTTAGAAATAAGGATAGGGACATGTAAGCTGTCCACAAATGTTCATGGTTGCCTATTCAGATCACAAACTAGTGACCTGCATGGCCAACCTTGATAGAACCCATAGACTAGGACTCGGCTACTGGAAGCTGAACTTGTCGTTACCCACAAGCAAAGCCTACAGTAGACGGATTAGCACTTTAGTTAAACAGCACTTGACAGGGGCCATTGTCAACAACAGATGGTGGTACTCTCTCAAGAGGGCAGTTAGATTAGGCTCGTTAGTTTTTAGTAAAGAATTAGCGTTAGATAGAAATAGAACCGAGAAGGAACTAGTAGATAAAGTAGAAGAGGCAATTAGAAGTGGCAACGTAGCCAGCGTGCTAGCAACGAGAACGGCATTGGACCAGTTCTTCGACGCAAAGCACGAGGGCTGCGTTGTCAGAAGCCAAATACGTGCTCTGGGAAACGAGGGAGCCAAAGCTGTTAACTGGGCCCGAGTGACGGAGGCAAAAAGTGGCAACAAGTCCACGATTCTGTCTTTGAAGGACCAAAACGGACGCGTGATACGTGAGCCGAAGCAGATGTGTGCGGCCTTTCAGCGGCACTTTTCTCAACTGTTCGGGCGGGGCGGCGCGCCGGGAGGGGTTATGGATTTCGGTCCATACCTCGACGGCCTACCGCGACTCTCGGACAGCGAGGCAAAGTTCTGCGAAAATCCGATTTCAGCCGGAGCTAGTGGACGCGCTGAGCCAATGCGGCAAACGCAAATCTCCAGGTCTCGACGGTCTGCTACGAATTTTACGTAGCAATGCCGGACTTATTCTCCGGTCTCCTGGAAGCGGTCTACTGCAACTGGCAACAGAACGGGAGAATTCCCAGTTCTGTAACCGTGGGCATAGTCACACTAATCAGGAAGGACGAGAATAAGGGTGATGACATAGGCAACTTCCGGCCCATAAATCTGCTAAACACAGAGTTACAGATTTTAGCCAAGGTTTTGGCAAAGAGGCTGGCGCTTGTCGTCGAGAAGCTGGTGGGAGAACATGCGCAATCCCGACCAGGTCTATACGCGACAACCACCACCTCATGCGATGCATCATAGAGAGGGTAGGGTGTAAACCCGGCTTCGGTGGGGCCCTGATCAACTTGGATCAGTCTAAGGCTTTCGATAGGGTTGACCATCGTTACCTGGATACGGTGCTCGAGGCGGCAGGCTTCGGACCCGTGTTCAGGGGCTGGATTGCTGCAATGCACAACAGCAACATCTGCTCAAGGGTCAAGGTGAACGGCTACCTCTCGGAGCCGTTCCATATTACGCGATCCATTCGACAGGGATGCCCTCTCTCCTCCCTTCTGTACGTACTGACTCTCGAGCCACTGCTTCGGAAGTTGGAGCTATTGCAGGGCATCCCTCTGGAACCGGGACTGCGGAAAGCGGCGTCGGCCTATGCCGACGACGTGACAGTAATGGTGTCGAGCGGCTCGCAAATCGAGGAAGTCGGCAACTTACTGAAGGAATACGAAAGTTTCACAGGAGCGAAGCTGAACTGGGACAAGTCCATCGGTTTGCAACTCGGATCGTGGAGAGGCAAACCGATGCCTTCCTATGGCGTCGTCGGACGCTGGACGGAAGGACCGGTAAAGCTGCTCGGGGTCTGGTTTGGTCCGGACCTCCAGGTGGAGAAGAACTGGAACGAAGTGACGGCCAAGGTGTTTGCACTCACCCAGAAGTGGGCCGAGTGCAAACTATTCTTGAAAGGTCGAGCGGAGCTGGCGAACACTTTTATAGCGTCCGCCATCTACTACCGCTTGACCGTCGTGCCTTGTCCAGCCAAAACGCTCGCCAAAATGGAGCGCGCGCTCTTCCGATTCCTTTGGAAGAGGCGGGCTCCTTTGGTGAGAAGATCTATCTGCTGCCAACACCCTTCTAACGGAGGGTTGGGGATGCCGTGGTTGACGATGCGCAAACACGTGCTCAGGCTGCGGCATCTCTACGTATTCCTCACCGGACAACCGGTGTGGGCCCCGTTCGTGAGGCGAGCCTTCCCACGACTCGTCTCGCTGACCGAGCTGCAGTCCTGGGTCAAGCAAAGACCGAGGAAAATGGGCGACTGACACATCGAATGTGCTCAGGCGCTCACAGCCCTCTGGCAGGCGGACCCGGCGATCAGTGGAGACTCCACTTCGTCATTTTATAGAG
>OZ024742.1:346163487-346165987 GCA_964016885.1 Eledone cirrhosa
TAGTATATACATAACTATAAATAGTATCTTTATTATTTTATATATACATATGTATATATATATATATATATATATATATATATATATATATATATATATATATATACATACAAATATATATAATATATATATAATATATATATATATATATATATATATATATATATATATATATATATATATATATATATATATATATATATATATATATATATATATATATATATATATATATATATATAATGAAATGACAGGAGGATGGATTTGTGTAAATCCTTGAAAGGTTTATTATACTATGATCATTTCAATGACCGGGTTCCGTATGAATCCGGTAATATGATCAGGTATTCGAAATATAATACGTGAATGTAATAGATAAAATCCATGGGGCTGAAAATCGAGGACCCGAGGGCGACCACTATTCTGTTCCTTCAACCTCAGCCGGTCGCCCTGGAGTGACGTGGCTAAAGTTTATAGTATGCTACTGCCGGTCAGATAAACGAAAACAGAAAGGGATGGGAACATAAGTTAACGTCAATCTCATGACACAAGGTAAAAGAAAGAAAGAAAGGAAGGAGAGAGAAGAAGGAGGAAGAAAGAAGAAGAGAAGCCAGGGTTAATGTCAGCTAAAAGAAGAAAGGCAACTACTACCGGTCAGATATAGGCAAGCAAGAGGGGGAAGGAAGATAAGTCTGCGGGAGGAAGACAGGAAGAGGGGAGAAGGGAAGGAAGAGAAGAGAGAAGTAGAAAAGTAAGGGTTGATGACTACAAGAAGGAAGATAGAAAGAAAGAGGAAGAAAGGTCGATATTAATGTCAGACCACACTCAGGCCAGGAGTGGCCGAGAAAATTTTCACAGGGACCCGCATCTTAGCAGAGGTGAATATATTGGGAGTCAGTGTGTTACAGTGTTTAGACTTCTAGGATGAAGTTTAAAAAATTAATAATCAATATTCAATATTAAAGAGGTTAGAAAATTTAAAGTTCAACAGTTTAACATTTTATTATATAATAGTTCCGATTTGTTCTGTAATTTAAAGGTACTATGTGGCGGTTAAATCACCGGCCGCGCCCCGGGCCCCATGGCGAATTAAGCTACGCCGAGTATTTTCATTTACCGAAAGAAGGGGAAATTTATTTTTCCAAGCCCTCCAGGTGAGCTCGTTCGCCAGGGAGCTGGTCGTGCCGCCATTAAAACCCACCCAACAGTCCGACAGAAAGTTGGAACTTTAAAATTTTGCTTAGAGAAGTAGAAGAGTAATGGTTGATGGCTACAAGAAGGAAGATAGAAGGTGAGAGGAAGGAAGGTCGATATTAATGTCACACCACAGTCAGGCCAGGAGTGGCGCGAGAAAATGTTCACAGGGACCCGCATCTTAGCAGAGGTGAATATATTGGGAGTCAGTGTGTTACAATGTCTATACCCATAGGATGAAGTTAAAAAATTAATAATCAATATTCAATATTAAAGAGGTTAGAAAATTCAAAGTTCAACAGTTTAACATTTTCAGGTTGATACATCTAATAGTTCCGATTTGTTCTGTAATTTAAAGGTACCATGTGGCTGTCACAACACCGGCCGCGCCCCGGGCCCCATGGCGAATTAAGCTACGCCGAGTATTTTCATTTACCGAAAGAAGGGGAAATTTATTTTTCCAAGCACTCCAGGTGAGCTCGTTCGCCGGGGAGCTGGTCGCGCCGCCGCTAAAACACACCCAACAGTCCGACAGAAAGTTGGAACTTTAGAATTTTGCTTAACTCCATCGGATGAAGTTGAAAGAATTCAGAATAACATTATAAAACTAAGGAGTAAGAAGATTGAGAATTGAACAAACAGAAAATTGAAGATTAAACATTCAAATAACTTCTATGAGGTTTTGGGTTGCGGGGTTTAATTAAATAGTCTTTTATGAAGAAACGTTAATTGTATTATGTAGATCTGTAATTTATCCTAGTGGGATGTAGAGTACGGGATATAGTCGTGTAATATTTATTTTTGTTCTCAGGAGGAGACATTCTAGTGTCGTGTGCTAATGGGTACAGGTCCCAATGTGAAGAGTAGAAATACATGGATACATAGAAGTGGAATACGTGGAAGAGCACATTGGTACAGTAGAGGTATAAATATATAAACATATCAATATATAGGTATAAACATTTTCAGCCCCATGGATTTTATCTATTACATTCACGTATTATATTTCGAATACCTGATGATATCACCGGATTCATACGGAACCCGGTCATTGAAATGATCATAGTATAATAAACCTTTCAAGGATTTACACAAATCCAGCCTCCTGTCATTTCATTATAATATTTAACTCCGTAATAGCACCACCAACTACAAAAACAAAGACGGTTGAACTGCCTTACGTTGAGTACTCTCTATATTATTGCATTACGATTGACCATACGGAATAGACCAGCTCTATACAGTGGTGAACCTCAAACCTGAATAAATATATATATATATATATATATATATATATATATATATA
>OZ024742.1:346170987-346183487 GCA_964016885.1 Eledone cirrhosa
ATCGAACATTATATGTATATTTTCTTTCTTTTTCGGGTTTCGTAAATCCTTTAAATTTGTTTTCATAAAATTTGAATTTTAGAAATTTAACATAATTATATTATAATATTAATACAAATACTTATTAACTTTTAAAACCTAAAATTTGATTCTTTACCCTGAAATAACATAAATTAAATATTTTAAAAAATTAACCGCCAACTATATATGAATCTGTGTGTGTAGAAACTTGAGCATAAATTACTCCCCTTTGTCTCTCTCTCTTTAATCATCTTTAATCTGTCTTCTCAAGCTAAATACTAAATAAGTTATAACATTAGCTACTTCTTCCCCTATGCTTTCCTCTCCCTCCTATTTCTCTAGTAGTTTTTAAATATAAAAAATTCTATAACTGTTATATTGATGCCATGTATTTCTTAAAATATATTACTCACACTCTCTCTATTGTTTGTATTACGTTTTCTCATGTTCTCAATATTAGGGTATAAATATTGAGTTTTGTCATAAGTTAATCACTACCTTGATTAAATATTAATCATCTACCATGTCAGGGTATGTCATGTATCATTTTCTTTTATCTGATGAGGACGTACTGTTGAACTTAATTCAGTACCTCTGAAATATGTATAATAAAATATAATTTATCACAAGAATATCTATTTTGTTAATATTTGGAATTAATATTATATATATATATATAGTTATAGGAATAACCAAAGAGTGGTTAGAAATACATTGTTTTATTAGCTAACAGTGTTTCATCCATACACCATGGCAGGAATCATCAGAGCCTATAAACATCAGTATATCAGTAGTTGCATGCTCCATCGAGTTGCGTCACTATACAAGGTTAAAGGACCAGCAGGGGGTCCCGAGGCCAGCGCTATATGGAAAAAGACAGAATACATGATGCACATAATGTCATAAAATGTCTTAAATTTTTAAGACATTTTCCTATAACTATAACGGCTCTGTAGTATACTAGTTATCCTACATTGAGCTAAAACCACACTGTCATACCAAGTACAATATATCTGCATGTCTGGGCATATTGATATATTTGTCAACGAAATATATATATATATATATAACAAAAGTCATCGCTCTACATGGCTGAATACAATAAATGTAATCTGAGTTTTTCAAATATTAATAATATTAAAGCCTCTTTTAAGGACGATCAGTAGAATGAGCCTGAAATGTATTAAAAGAGGATGTTTGCTTAATTGCAAACGAATCGAATATTATTAATATTCGAAAAACTCATATTACATTTATTGAATTCAGCCATTGCCATGTAGAGACTTTTTGCTAGTTATTTGAATATGGCAAAGCCGGCCATTAATCGCTCGTATACATGAAACTGACTAGCCTATCTGCTGATATGCAAATTTGGCTGATCAAGAGGTTGTTTGCATAATTGCAAACGAATCGAATTTTATTAATATTCGAAAAACTCAGATTACATTTATTATGGTGGCTGCAAATTCTGCTAAGAATATTGCAATCGCTTGTCAGATTAAAGAAAATGGTGCACCTTTAGGCTACAGCCAGCCACACAAACCTGTAACATATCCTGAACAAGCAATGCCTGTACTTTGAGGGTTTTTTAAGTGATTAAAGGCTTGAACTCGACCAATCCCACTCTCTGAGCATCGAAAACACTACCCAAAAAGGAGAACTGGTCAACATCATCGGATGCTTCCGAAGCCGCAGGTTTTTTTCCAGAGTTTTTCTCTCTTAGAAAGGTGATGTGACAACAACTGGGGGACTTTCATTCCCAGGTTTAAAAAAAGAAGAAAAAAGTACCTTTTGGATGGCCGTTGACTCTGCTGAGTTCCTCCGCCCCTCGCCGGGTCTCGTATTTCATCACACAGGGTGTCCAAATATCACCCTCCTTACCAAGGAAGCTTGGTGGGGTTCCCGGTTTAGTCACCGATGACCCGACCATGAGACAGGTTGTACTGGGTTACATGTTACCAGGAGCACTGACATTTATTTTATATATATATATGTGTATATATATATATATATATATATATATAGTATTTACGTATCGAGAAAGAGAAAAAAAGGGGGGATAGGTGATACATATAGTTATTTGCCAAGTAGCGTATGCCAAAGGTGCTCGATACTAGTGCCGGCAGTATTAAATATTCGAAGTGTTAATATTTAGTGGGCTAGAGAGTTAGCAGAGCGTAAGCACGTGGGAAAGTAAAAAATCGGAGAATAGACCGTTAAAACATGTTTATTTCAAATATCACCTACGTACGTTTCGCCCAGTTGGGCTTCTCAAGGGCATAAATAATCACAAGTGTTCCTTATATTGCTCGGAAAGAGTTTTGGGGGTTAAATCCACATCAAGGTTCATTGCTCGCAAAAATATCTTGTTTTGATTTTGCAGCAGGTCAAGGGAGGTAACTCTGGCCGTTTATACGGAGAGTCAGATAGAAGGCCTACCACCTGGATAAGAACACCCGTAACCTTCCTGAACCCAAAGAGAAGTATGGCTTCAAAACATACCAAAACCCACCGCACAACACCTTACTGGACTCCTTTGAAGAGGACCTGCTGAAAATGATCAAAAACGTTAAGCTCAGAAAGAAACACCAATGAAGCAATCCATTCTTAACGTCCCTTGATACACTAATAACTAAGATCAAGAATGACCCGCACCTCTTCGTCACCTCCGACAATAGCAAAAAGCTGTACAAAATGGACGCGAGTGAGTATAAAAAATTCATCTATAAGGAACTACACAAAGACTACAAAAAGACACCCTCTAGTACCCTAAATGACATAAATAGAGTAGGGAAGGATATAGTCACCAGCTTAGAAATAGAAAAGTACACTAACCCGTACGTCCCTCTGACGCCTAAATTCTCTCTTAAGGATCACAAATATGACTTTAATGAAAGCCCCTCTATTAGACTAATATGCCCCTCTACATCAGATATAGGTAAGATTAGTAAAGTGATCCTCGACAGAGTACTACTCGAGCTTAATAGAAAGGCTAAGGTCTGCCTCTGGGGCAACACCGACCAGGTCATAAATTGGTTCACCGAGTTACCGGATAAAGCCACCCTCAAATTCATCCAGTTTGATATAGATAGCTACTACGCCTCTATCTCCCCCATACTCTTAAATAAGGCACTTATCTTAGCTAGATCTAACACTAGCTTCACTAAAAAAGAAATAGACATAATTCTAGCGGCACGTAGAACCATTATCCAGTTCGAAGTCTCCCACTGGACCAGAACCAACCGTCCTGATAACTTCGATGTCACGATGGGGTCCAGTGACTCAGCGCAAGCAACTGACCTGGTCGGGATATACCTCCTACATAAGCTTAGGGAAGAAATACCGGCCCTACAAGGAGGTGTATATAGGGACGACGCCCTATTTACCGTTAGGAACCATAGCCCCCGTAGGATAGAGAACCTTAACAAACATATACACAGGTTCTTTAAGTCATACGGCCTATCCGTAACTATGGACCTCAACCATAGGGTTGTCAACTTCCTGGACGTGACCCTGGAGTTGAGTACGGGCTTATACAAGCCATACCATAAGCCTGGAGAGTGCCTCTCTTATATTAATTATGCCTCCAACCACCCTAAGCAGACTCTCGACTCCATAGTCTATAGTATCTCACATAGAATCTCGAGGCTATCCGCCAATGAGGATATCTTCAACCAAGCGGCTGATTACTACAATAGGGCCCTGATAAGCGCCGGCTTTAACCGAGGAATTTCCTACATCCCTAACGCTAGCTCTAGAAACCACCCCCCTCATAAAACTAACGTTATAGTAAGCCATACCTATAACCGATCACGCGGCGACCTCGTTGAAGTCGGATATAATAGAATAGATAACCGCACCAAAGATCACGTCCCCGGCGACGGTGAACACTGTAGATTACTCAAACTATTCCCCTATTACAAAACCAACAAAGGCGACGGCCTACTACCAACGCCTTCCAACCAACATCTTCGTGTACATAAACATGGAAGAGGTAGAAAGAGTGCACCCGAGCATAAAGTGAAAGGGGCACCGAACGGGCGACTGCGCATTAACACACATAAGAGCGGTCACTTAGATGGAACCACCCGTAGCAAAAGTACAAGGACACGTAATCGCCACCGTAACGTCCTATGGTCCCCCCCCCTACTCTCGGAGTGTGGCTTCCAACATACCCCGGATGTTCTTCGAAGCCTTAGAGAAGAACTTCCCGCCCAACCATAGGTATAGAAAAATTCTTAATAGGAACAATATAAAAATATACTTCTCTACTACTCCTAACCTAGCAGACATCATAGGAACAACGAACCACAGTAAGATCACCAAGACACAGAACCTCGACACAGACGCACCTACACCTGACAATAACTATATCGGCCTTAACAACTCCCTGGCAGAATCCAATAGTGTTGGCAACGGCATCCGCAGACGCAACCAGCATAACCGCGAAATGACGGGGATACATGCAGGACATGACGTGCAGAATAACAATCGCACCACCCCGTGTGCTGTGGGTTGTAATGGTGCTAACGAAAGCTGCGGGAGCGTAGGTAACAACGTAGGCAGCAACAATGATAGCCTTACCGTGGGAAATAGACGGAACCGCGACAGAAATTGCAACTGCCACGACAGAGGACGCTGCCCCCTTAGAGCATACTGCTTGACTGATAGGGTTATATATAGATGCACTATTACTAGCCACAATAGCGTTAAACATTATATAGGGGCCACCTCCGGCCCGTTCAAAATTAGGTTTCGAACACATCTCCACTCTTTCACAAATAGAAAACTAAGGCACTCCACTTCGCTCGCGGACTACATCACATCACTAAAGGACTTAAACATCAGCTTCTCCACGCACTGGGAGATTGTCGGCAGGGCTGCACCGTACAACTTCAAGAGGAAATGCGATCTTTGCCTCATGGAGCTCTACCACATCATAACTGCACCCCACGAGCTCATCAACAGCAGAGCTGAAACAGCGATAAGTTGTACACATCGCTTAAAAATATCCTTCTTCAGATGGGTTAAGGATGAAGAGTGAAATAGTACACTGGATCTCCCTGCAACAAGTCTTAACACCCCGGCGGGCAGGCGCTGCAAAATAACACCCAGAAAACAATCCTTGCATACCAGACCCAGCCTCAGACAAACGGATGCGGCAAAAAAAAAAAAAAAAATTTGCCCGGGAAAGACTGCCCTAACACCGGCCAGAGTTACCTCCCTTGACCTGCTGCAAAATCAAAACAAGATATTTTTGCGAGCAATGAACCTTGATGTGGATTTAACCCCAAAAACTCTTTCCGAGCAATATAAGGAACACTTGTGATTATTTATGCCCTTGAGAAGCCCAACTGGGCGAAACGTACGTAGGTGATATTTTAAATAAACATGTTTTAACGGTCTATTCTCCGATTTTTTACTTTCCCACGTATATATATATATATATATATATATATATATATATATATATGTGTGTGTGTGTGTGTGTGTGTGTATAGACACGCACATGCACACACATACATACAGACAGACACACATATATATATTGTATGTATATATTTATATATACAGGTTGTCCCGAAAAAATGCATACACACTTTGATCGCCTGCACAGGCAATATTTATTAGAATATTGTTGAAGTGTGTATACATTTTTGGGACACCTTGTGTACTCGATACTTGGGATAGTAGAGTGACCGGGCCCGACGGCTGAGCTCTTGCCGTTTCAACAGCTAGTATGTGTGTGTGTGTGTGTGTGTGTGTGTGTGTGTGTGTGTGTGTGTGTGTGTGTGTGTGTGTGTGTGTGTGTGTGTGTGTGTCATTTATCTATGTTCATATACAGAACAAGTAAGCGCTACTATAGGTTTCAAGTTGTAGCCATCTCCTCAAACTGTGCTCGGTTGTGCAGAATGCGCGGAGGAGCGATCAGAGCTGTGACCTAGCAATCAGACGTTGGGACAAGTTTTAAAATATATGTGTATATATATAAAGGCATGCGCTAAGTAATTGAATTAGACGATAAATATATATCTGTGTATATATAATATAGAGGTTACCGAGGGTACCTGTAATAGAGTATATAGACACCTTATGTTTTAAGTCTTTCCCTGTTAATTGAAAAAAACTGATAAATATTTTAAACCTATTTGGGGTTCCATCAGAAGATATGTATATCACAATAAATGCGTAACTGACGGTCTTTTATACTCTATCATTAGATATTATTAGCGCTCATATTGTTAGTTGATTTTGATATACATTAAGTTGTGCGCTAAACAGCCGAAGTATACGATAACCTTATATCTATCTATCTCTCCCCCTCTCCCTTTCACTCTCTCTCTCTCTCTATCTATCTATATATACATATAAACTAACAAAACAAATCAGACACACACAGATAGAACAAGTAAAAAAAAACATAAATAAATAAATAAAAAAACACACACACCCGAATGTAACACATGTGCAAACTAAAGACACAACGCACAACACACAACATACAACACACAACACACAACGCACAATAGTGTGAAGGACAGAACAAAGGAGAGTCACACAAAAGAAAAACCTAGTCACTGAGGAGATCACAGAATGTGTGACGAAAGAGCTTTAAGAATATATAAACAACTTTCCGGTTATCGAACCAACCAACCGGAAACATAATAAATTGAAGAGAAAACCGACAGGTGCGTGTGTTTTTATTGGCAACATGACCCTCCCAAAGTATAACAATATCTGTTTCAACACACGTTTTCAGATAAGAAATCTCGGAAAACAAATTAAAAAACGAAGTATATATATAGATATATAGTAAAAATGTATCCGACACTGCATAACTATGCATATATATTCTCACATTGAGTATCTAGACATGAATATGTTAAATTTTGTATGGAATTTTTAGAAAACTAAACAGTCAGTATTAGATGAGAGGAAACCTAAATATTTTGATGACACTCTGCCTTATTCTGACTCCTACATAAGATGTTTAGAAAACAGATCAATATTAGATGAGAGAAACCTAAATATTTTGATGACACACTGCCTTATTCTGACTCCTACATAAGATGTTTAGAAAACAGATCAATATTAGATGAGAGAAACCTAAATATTTTGATGACACACTGCCTTATTCTGACTCCTACATAAGATGTTTAGAAAACAGATCTATATTAGATGAGAGAAACCTAAATATTTTGATGACACACTGCCTTATTCTTAATATTACATAAGATGTTTAGAAAACTAACCAGATCAGTATTAGATGAGAGGAACCTAAATATTTTGATGACTCTCTGTATTCTTCTGACTCGTACATAAGATGTTTAGAAAACTGAATAATCATCTTCTGTAGATGCATTCAGCAAAGATGATAGAATAACTCTACAAAATGTGAACAAAAGATTAGATCCTCAGATGTCACTGGGTTTCATTACTACTGTATTCAAATTCAACAGCAGGTGAAACCTCCTGGAAAACCCGCCTCCCTCCCCTTAAAATAAAAAAAATAAAAACAGTAAGATGATATTGAATCATTCAATCAACATTTAGAAATAGGATTAGAATTCTCTCAAAAGGAATTCTCCCCCCCCCCTCTCCCTAAACACGTTTCTCTCTTTCTCTTAAATAATGATTCGCTCTCTCTAACCGTCTCTCTCTATATATATATCTCTCTGAAATAATGTTTTTCTCACTCTCTCTAATCATGTCTCTCTCTTTCTAAATATGTTTCTCTCCCTCCCTCTGTCTCTCTCTTTCTAATCATGTCTCTCCCTCCCTGTCCCCCTCTCATTCTCTCTAATCATTGAACTTTCCTTAAAAGACACAATTCTAGTAGAATTTCTATAAACATAATACCACGTCTAACACAATTGCATGTCTAACACAATAGACAAATGTAAACCTTACAGTGTTATATTCTACTACGGGGTCGCCTATAAAACCAGTGCAGTATAGAAAATATATCTTCAAAATAATGGTTCCTGATTGAGGAACAACAAGGCCAACAATTTTGAGAGAGGGGAAAGTCTATTAAATCGACCCCAGTGCGTTACTGGTGCTTTATTTAATCGACCCCCGTGAGGATGATAGGCACAGCGAACCTCGGCTGGATGTGAACTCAGAACATAAAGAGACTCAACTCTATGATGCAAAGCATGTTGTCCGACACTCTGCCGGAATGGTCAACCCACTGCCTTAAAATACTAACAATGAAACGTGTTGAAGTCTTATATATCAGCTACAATTAATGAAACACATAGAAAATTCAACCTCACCATACACTATGCACTACCTTATCAAAATATACGTGGAGAAGAAGAAGGAGAGGATAAGAAACTTGTAAGAAATGTGTGTGGTTGTGAAAGGATAAATGGTAGTGATAGTTTAATAATTGTTTCTACTTTTGGCACGAGACCAGCAATTATCCCAGTACATTACTGGTACTTTATTTTATCGACCTCCGTAAGGATGAAAGGCAAAGTTAACCTCGGCGGGATTTGAACTCAGAATGGCAAGGGCCGTAACTCTATGCGTCAAAGCATAGCGTCCGACCCTCTACCGATACTGCCAATCCAACGCCATTAAGCTTAATAGTGAATAGTGAAAGCCTTCTATGTTCGATATAAAACTGGAATGTAAAATAGTTTAGGACGACATGTATGATAAAGTGAATTGAAAAATAAACAAGATGATTTCAGATGTATTTTCTATAAATGAAAATAGATTCTTCTAACCCTCATGGCATTCTTTGTATATTTATATATATATATATATATATGTGTGTGTGTGTATATATATGTATGTATATATATATATATGTGTGTGTACGTATATATGTACATATATATATATATATATATATATATATATATATATATATATATATGTGTGCGTGTGTGTGTGTATGTATGTATATATATATATACATGTATATATATGTATGTATATATATATATATATGTGTGTATATACATACATGTATATATATGTATGTATATATATATATATATATATATATATATACAGTATATATATATATATATATATATATATATATATATATACATACATATATATGTGTGTATATACATACATATATATATATATGTATATATATATATATATATATATATATATATATATATATATATATATATATATATATATATATATATATATATATATATATATATATATATATATATAAAAAACAAATAACGAAACGAAATTAAATTTCGTTTCGTTTGTAACTCACTTTTGTATGACTGACGCTTAAACAATTAAGTTAAAGATGTACATCCATATATGTATACTGAAATACTAGTATGTATATGAATACACACACGTATACATATGTAGATGTACCAAGTTTTTTTCACTGGTCACTTTACTGTGAGTGGCCAGCTATTCTGTATGTAAACACACAGACAAACCGGTTTTTAGAGTCATACTGGTTTTTGAGGAAGTTTCCTCAAAAACCAGTTTGACTCTAAAAACCGGTTTGTCTGTGTGTTTACATACAGAATAGCTGGCCACTCACAGTAAAGTGACCAGTGAAAAAAACTTGGTACATCTACATATGTATACGTGTGTGTATTCATATACATACTAGTATTTCAGTATACATATATGGATGTACATCTTTAACTTAATTATATATATATATATGTGTGTGTGTGTGTGTGTGTGTGTGTGTGTGTGTGTGTGTGTGTGTGTGTGTGTGTGTGTACATATATGTACGTATATATATATATATATATATATATATATATATATATATATATATATATACGTGTGTGTGTATTACTATACACAAAAAATGGTGCGTATAAAATGCTTACGAAGCTTTATATATTTGTGTCTTTTTATATACACGTAAAAGTACTGGTGTAAGTTTTTATGGAATTTGTGTATACGGGTATGTATATATTTTATGTATGTATATATTTTATGTATGTATGAAGGTATGTATGTATGTATGTATGTATTTATATATTTTATGTATGTATATATTTTATGTATGTATGTATATATTTTTTTGTATGTATGTTATTGTCGGGTCACTCTTGAGTCCTACTGTAACATGTAACCCAGTACTACCTGTCGCATGGTCGGCTTGTCGGCGACTAAACCGGCAACGCCACCATGTTTACTGTTTGAGGAGGATGAATTTGGACACCCTGCAGGACAAAAAACAAAACGTGACAAAGAGCGGAAGAACTCATAATTGTCAACGGCCATCCGAAAGTGTGTATCCGAATATGTATATACATATGTACCGCGCGGTTAAACCACTGGGAGTGAAGGACCCCTAGCCTTTGTCAGGGCATTCTTCTAGGAGAAGGCAACTCAGGAAACTGGGATAACTCCGATATAAAACCTGCGGCCCAGTAGTTACCGAAGATGTTGACCTTTTCTTCTTTTCGGGTTATAGCTACTGTCGCTCAGAGAGTGGGATTGGCTCAGTGCACAGTCTTTCCTCACTTTAAAAAAATATCTTCACGCACAGGCATTGCACGATAGAATTAATAAATAATTATTAATAATTTATATCGTGCAATGGCCATACTCGATAACGAGGGGGCAGCCATCATATATATATGTATGTATGTATGTGTGTAAGTATGTATGTATGTATATATGTATGTATATATGTATGTATATATGTATGTATGTATGTATATCTGTATGCATGTATGTATGTATGTATATATGTTTGTTTGTATGTATGTTTGTATATATGTATCTATGTATATATGTATGTATATATGTATGTATATATGTATGTATGCATGTATGTATGTATGTATGTATGTGTATGCCTGTATGTATATATGCATGTATGTATACATGTGTGTATATATTACGCATACAATTAAATATATTAATACTTGTTTCTACTTTTTTGGCACAAGGCCAGCAATTATCCCAGTACATTACTGGTACTTTATTTTATCGACCCCGTAAGGATGAAAGGCAAAGTTAACCTCGGCGGGAATTGAACTCAGATCGTAAAGGGACGTAACTATGCTGGAAAACATAATCCAGCCCTCTACCGATACGGCCAATTCACCGTACTGTTTTATGAATATGTGTACGTATGTGTTTGTCTGTATGGGTGTTCATGTGTGTGTATATATATATATATATGTGTGTGTGTGTGTGTAAATATATCTGTATGTATGTTTATACACCCACAATGGCGTTTTATATATATATGTATGATTGAATGTATGTTTATATACACATAAAGATGTGTATTAAAGTAGTTATAGCATTTTATGTATATAAATAATATGAATACGTGTATGTATATATGCTATGTATATATGTTATACACATAATGTTGTATATAACAATGTTTATCGTGTACATGCGTATTTTATCTATATGTGCGTATATATGTACTTTTATATATTCACATAATGGTGTATATGAAAATACTTATGGTATTTTACGCTGTATCAGTATATATACTTTTATATACACTTAATATTAATATTAATATTAATATTCGTGAGATAAACCTGTAAAGACTCGTGGCCTAGTGGTTAGGGTGTTGGACATAAACTTAAGTACACACATCAACACACACATATTCACACACACACGCACACACACACACATATATAATAATTGTTTCTACTTTTGGCACAAGGCCAGCAATTAACCAGTACATTACTGGTACTTTATTTTATCGACCCCGTAAGGATGAAAGGCAAAGTTAAACTCGATGGGATTTGAACTCAGACCGTAAAGGGACGTAACTATGCTAGGAAGCATGGCGTCCGACCCTCTACCGATACTGCCATTTCATACGAGCCAGACAAATAGATATCGCCGTTGTGAACACAGTCAATGATTTTACGAAAAGTTAATAACATTTGATTCGTTTACAATTATGCGAACAAGCCTCATTTTTATAGCCAAGTCAGTAGAATGAACTCTTCATTCTTGTTCTTGTATTGGCATGTAAACAGAACTGCAGACACTAATGTTTCTGGCTATCACCCTTCATCAGTACAGCTCACCCGCCAACTGTCAGAGCTAGTGTAAATATATGGTATCTTCTAAAATATAGAGTGACTGATCGGCTTGTTTGCATAATTGCAAACGAATCGAATTTTATTATTGATATTCGAAAAACTCAGATTTCATTTATTGTATTCAGCCATGTAGAGCGAAAATTTTCTTATATATATATACACATATATACATATATACATATATACATATATACATATATATATACATATATATATACATATATACATATATAAATATATATATATACATATATACATATATATATACATATATATATATATATATATACATATATACATATATATACATATATATATATATATATATATATATATATATATATATATATATATATATATATATATATATACATATATATTATATGTATATACATATATATGAATATATGTATATACATATATATATAT
>OZ024742.1:346188487-346190987 GCA_964016885.1 Eledone cirrhosa
CCACCACCACCACCACCACCAACAACAACAACAACAACAATAACATCAGAACGAACACCAACACCAATATCTACAACAACAACATGAAAAGGAACAACACCAACACCAATATCTACAATAACAACATGAAAAGGAACAACACCAACACCAATATCTACAACAACAACATGAAAAGGAACAACACCAACACCAATATCTACAATAACAACATGAAAAGGAACAACACCAACACCAATATCTACAATAACAACAGCATCCAAACACCAATACCAATATCTACAACATGAACATCAGGAGGAACGACACCAACATCTACAACAACAACAGCGGCATCAAACGATAAAAAGCCAAACAACAACATCAACCACCACCACCACCACCACCACCACTCGGTCAACGATCAACCCTTATGAAAACAACAACAACAACAACGATAATTCTAAACAGTAACACACTAACAGCTTCAATTGTACCAACTCTTACCACATCTATAGTATTAATAATTGTTTCTACTTTTGGCACGAGGCCAGCAATTAACCAGTGCATTACTGGTAATTTATTTTATCGACCCCGTAAGGATGAAAGGCAAAGTTAACCTCGGCGGGATTTGAACTCAGATCATAAAGGGCCGTAACTCTATGCTACAAAGCATGACGTCCGACCCTCTTTTCTCTGAAGAGGATGCATGTTGCAGATTTTGGTGAGGATTGGCCGACCTTTAAAAAGTCGGGTTTTGATGTAGGGAGGCGTGTTTTAGGATTGGTGCAGAGAAAGCATCAAGAATGGTTTAAAGGAAATGATGAACATATAGATGAATTGTTGGTTGATAAGTGGCGTGCTCTGTCACGCTACTTGGCAGCGAAGCCACAGGAGAAGAATATGTTGCATAAGGAACTCAAGGATGTGAAATCACGTGTGAGGCAGAGGCTTTCTCAGATGAAGGATAAGTGGTGGAATGAGATTCCAATAACACAAAGCTGTTGTACAGTCCCTTGCGTAAAGTTTATGAACCGTCTTCTTTGGTGACACCGATTCATAGCAGAGATGGCAAGGAACTTCTTTGTGACTCACAAGAAATTCTGCGAAGGTGACGAGAGCACTTTCATGAACTTTTGAATCAGCCATCTGTCGATAATGAAGATTTCCTCAATCTCATTTCTGAAAAACCTGTCAAAGTAGCTCTCGCAGAATCACCGACGCTTGAGGAGGTTGCAGTAGCTATCTCGAAGCTGAACAGTAGAAGGTTTCCAGATATGGATGGCATACATGCAGAGCTCTTACAATATGGTGGTGACAGACATCTGCTACATCTTCACTCTTTGTTTGGCAGGATATAGGCTAGTGAATTCGCACCTCAGGACTGGAGAGATGCAGTAATGGTAGTCTTTTAGAAGGGAAAGGGTAACACGAATTATTGTGGAAACTACAGGGGTATTTTCATTGCTTTCTGTCGTAGGAAAAATGTTATGTAGGGTGCTTCTGGACCGTCTGCTGACATACATTGCTGATTGTGCTCTTCCTGAAAGTCAATCTGGTTTTCGTGCTGGACGTGGCACTGCTGATATGATCTTCTCAGCTAGACAGCTCCAGGCGAAGTGTGTGGAACAAGGTTTGGATCTGTATCAGGTTTTTGTTGATCTGACAAAAGCTTTCGATACTGTTAACAGAAATGCATTGTGAAAGGTTCTCCGGGAACTTGGTTGCTCTGAGAAGTTCCTTGCTTTGGTTAGGTCTTTCCATGACGACATGAAGGCTTGGGTTAATGCCGGAGCCTATCTCAGTAAAAAATGGAGTGAAACAGGGGGGTATTCCAGCACCGACCTTGTTTGCCATATACTTTGCAATGGTTTTCTATATTGCATTCAGGAATTGCAAGCATGGTGTTTACATCTACTATCGAACCTCAGACAGCAGATTTAACACCAGACGCTTTTCTGCAAAAACAAAAGTATTTACCTCTATCAAAAGAGACCTCTTCTATGCAGATGATTGCAATCTTGTCGAGCACACAGAGAGTGATATGCAGCACATTTTGAATGCATTTTCTGATCTACTTGCACTGCACTAGGATTGACTGTCAGTCTCAAGAAAACCGTCGTCGTGTACCAACCTGCCCCTGGTAAGCAGTACAGTGAACCAAACATCTATGTGTATGGTAAACGACTTGGAGAGGTTGATCAGTTTGCCTACCTGGGAAGCACTGTAAATCGATACAGCAACCTTGATAATGAAATTCCAATCAGGACTAGGAAAGCAGGTGATGCTTTCAGAAAGCTAGAAAGGCAACTCAGGTTTCGGCGAGACATATGCAGGAGGACAAAGGTAAAGGTGTACAAGGCATGTGTGCTCTCTTCTCTTCTTTACGCCTTGGAGACCTGGGTCACATATCGACACCACCTTAAACAATTGGAGCGTTTCCATCAGATGTGTCTCAGACGGATATATATATAACGAAAGAGTTGTGGTAAGGAACCAGATGGACCATAACGCACCAGAGTAC
>OZ024742.1:346193487-346280987 GCA_964016885.1 Eledone cirrhosa
AAAAGAGAAAACACAGGTAATCTTTAAAAAAAGGATTTTATCCAGGTAATTACGACCGTTTCATTGGTAAGCGCAACCTTATATCGCTATACTGCAAATAGCAGCCACTCGATAATAACTGTTATTCACCTCCAAATTTTCAAAATAATGAATAAGTTTCTTGTAAAAGGTTCTTAATATATTTTTAAAAAAACATTTTTGGGGAATCGTATTTACTAGTATAGAGAGAGAGGAAGGGGGAGAATGATTAGGAAGTTGAGGGACAAACGGAGATGGAGGGAGGGGTAAAGATGGAAGGATTCCTCGATCAGTTTTGATTCGTAGACTTGATGTCGTCAATTTACTGTGTAGGGAGTTAGAGAGAATTAAATTGTTTATAGTGGGAGGAGGGAGATATAAAGAGAGAGAGAGAGGGGGAGAGATAGAGAGATAAATATATATATATAAAAGGGGGAAGAGAAAAAAGAAGAAAAGAAAAGATAACAAAAAAGGGAATGAAGAAAAGAAGAAAACGAAAAAAGAGAAAAGGAATGAAGAGGGAGAGAGAGACATAGGTATTGGTTATTGTGGGTAATTAAAGAGGTTAGATTCAATCATAGATTTAAAGAAAAATGTTCGCACTACAAGTGCAAATCGAACCCTTGAACTTCTACTAATACCTACAAACTGCATATACTTAGACTTTCTACCCTCTTATTGACATATCCAGGAAGAAGATCTTAACGGTTCAAGTTTTGGTACCCGTGAAATATATATAATAGAATAAATATGGTTTTATAAATATAGTTTCCATTTATTTAATATCATTGAATATATATATATATTATATATATATATATATATATATATTGTTATACTTTGGGAGGGTCATGTTGCCAATAAGAAACACACGCACCAGTTGCTTTCACTTCAATTTAATTTAATATATATTTATAAATTTACAAATTTATAAATTTCTGGTTGGTTGGTTGGTTCCACAACCAGATAGTTGTTTATATATATATAGTCATAGTTCTTTCGTCACACACTCTGTGACCTCTTCAGTGACTGGGGATTTCTTTCTTCGTTTCTGTGCCTTTCCTTTCTTCTATCCTACGCCATTTTGTTTGTGTGTGGGTTGCGTGCTCAGTTTGCGCATGCGCCACATCCGGGTGTCTGTGTGTGTTTGTGTTCATTTTTCTATTTTTATATTTTTATATTTATATTTGTTTGTTTATTTATTTATTTATTGTTGGTTGGTTGTTTGTTCTATGTGTGTGTGTGTTTTCATTTTGTCTTGTGTGTGTTTTCATTTTGTGTGTGTTTTCAATTGTAAGTTGTTTATATATGTGTGTGTGTGTTTTCATTTTGTCCTTAATTGTAAGTTGTGATGTTGCTGTTCCACTCATATTTTCTATTTAATTTTGGTTTTAATTCTTTTATGCTTACTGCCTCTGTAATTTGCCTAAACATTGCGTCTTTCTTGTGTGTGGATTCTATTTTTATTTCTATGCTCTCTAATTTACCCCTGTGTTCTATCTTAGCATGTTGGTAGAGCACAGATGATTCTTTACTATCTTGGAGGTCTCGCCAGTGTTCATTTATTCGTTCCCCTATACTACGAGCTGTCTCACCTATGTACACTATATTTTTGTTTCTACATTGTCCCTCAGTACATCTTATGCTATATACTACATTTCTAGTTTTACAGTTAATATGGGGGCTTATTTTACAGGTTATACATTTCTTATCTATACATGAGGGTCTTTGGAACGGGTATGTCTTGCTAATAAGTGTTTTTACGGAGGTACCAGGTCTTTCTACTATCTTAATATTGAGATTATGTTTCTTTAGGGCCCTTCTAAATTTGTAGGCTAGTTCACCTCTAGGGGTTGTATTGATGAACATTACACTCTGGTATTTATTGCTATCATACCATGAGTTTATTCTATTGGCCTTGTTCTTAGTTCTTTCTATTCTATTCCAAAATTTGCTCCTATACAAGGGGCAGGTCCCATTTATGTCATTATTTACCATTTTTTCCCATTTGGTTCTGGCTCCTTTATACACTCTGATTCTATCTCTCTGATTGTAGCCAGAGAACTGCATACGGTGGATGAAGTGTTGTATGTGTCTCTCTAGTTCTTCGGGGTTGCACATGCGGGACACATTTCTCATCACCCGTATCAAATCCGCAATCAGTATGTTGATTTTGGTATGGTCCGAAATGGCCGAGTTTCGGTGGATCAGATGTTTGGAAGTCATGGGTTTGGCATAATGGGAATGGAGGATTTGTTTTTGGTTGTTAATAGTATCTAACCAGAGCTCTGTGTCTAGTACAGGTAATCGATGGTTGGGGTGTCTACTTGGGTAGTCTATAGTAACTCTAATGCTCTGGTGGATGGAGTTTGCTATTTGCTGGATGCTTTCCATTGTGTTTTTCTCAGGTTCCTGACTGTTCTTTAGTGGGGGTGTCTTAACTACGATGTTTATATCATCTACGTAGCGGGAGTACATTATCAGGGTTAATCTGTCTTCTAATTGTTCTTAACAATTAGAAGACAGATTAACCCTGATAATGTACTCCCGCTACGTAGATGATATAAACATCGTAGTTAAGACACCCCCACTAAAGAACAGTCAGGAACCTGAGAAAAACACAATGGAAAGCATCCAGCAAATAGCAAACTCCATCCACCAGAGCATTAGAGTTACTATAGACTACCCAAGTAGACACCCCAACCATCGATTACCTGTACTAGACACAGAGCTCTGGTTAGATACTATTAACAACCAAAAACAAATCCTCCATTCCCATTATGCCAAACCCATGACTTCCAAACATCTGATCCACCGAAACTCGGCCATTTCGGACCATACCAAAATCAACATACTGATTGCGGATTTGATACGGGTGATGAGAAATGTGTCCCGCATGTGCAACCCCGAAGAACTAGAGAGACACATACAACACTTCATCCACCGTATGCAGTTCTCTGGCTACAATCAGAGAGATAGAATCAGAGTGTATAAAGGAGCCAGAACCAAATGGGAAAAAATGGTAAATAATGACATAAATGGGACCTGCCCCTTGTATAGGAGCAAATTTTGGAATAGAATAGAAAGAACTAAGAACAAGGCCAATAGAATAAACTCATGGTATGATAGCAATAAATACCAGAGTGTAATGTTCATCAATACAACCCCTAGAGGTGAACTAGCCTACAAATTTAGAAGGGCCCTAAAGAAACATAATCTCAATATTAAGATAGTAGAAAGACCTGGTACCTCCGTAAAAACACTTATTAGCAAGACATACCCGTTCCAAAGACCCTCATGTATAGATAAGAAATGTATAACCTGTAAAATAAGCCCCCATATTAACTGTAAAACTAGAAATGTAGTATATAGCATAAGATGTACTGAGGGACAATGTAGAAACAAAAATATAGTGTACATAGGTGAGACAGCTCGTAGTATAGGGGAACGAATAAATGAACACTGGCGAGACCTCCAAGATAGTAAAGAATCATCTGTGCTCTACCAACATGCTAAGATAGAACACAGGGGTAAATTAGAGAGCATAGAAATAAAAATAGAATCCACACACAAGAAAGACGCAATGTTTAGGCAAATTACAGAGGCAGTAAGCATAAAAGAATTAAAACCAAAATTAAATAGAAAATATGAGTGGAACAGCAACATCACAACTTACAATTAAGGACAAAATGAAAACACACACACACATATATAAACAACTTACAATTGAAAACACACACAAAATGAAAACACACACAAGACAAAATGAAAACACACACACACATAGAACAAACAACCAACCAACAATAAATAAATAAATAAACAAACAAATATAAATATAAAAATATAAAAATAGAAAAATGAACACAAACACACACAGACACCCGGATGTGGCGCATGCGCAAACTGAGCACGCAACCCACACACAAACAAAATGGCGTAGGATAGAAGAAAGGAAAGGCACAGAAACGAAGAAAGAAATCCCCAGTCACTGAAGAGGTCACAGAGTGTGTGACGAAAGAACTATGACTATATATATATAAACAACTATCTGGTTGTGGAACCAACCAACCAACCAGAAATTTATAAATTTGTAAATTTATAAATATATATTAAATTAAATTGAAGTGAAAGCAACTGGTGCGTGTGTTTCTTATTGGCAACATGACCCTCCCAAAGTATAACAATATCGGTTTCAACACACGATTTCAGATAAAGAATCTTGCTAAACAAATTCAGAAACGAAATATATATATATATATATATATATATGCATACATACATATATACTTTCACACATACATACATGAATTCGTATATACATATATACATTCATATATGTATATATATATATATATATATATATATATATATATATATATATATATATATATATATATATATATATATATATGAATGTATAAATAGTGTATCTTGCAATACACTGTGTGCTTAATTAAAAGCATTTTGAAGACCATACGCCATTGTTTTAAAATAGTGACAATGTCACTTATTTAAATTTTCAGCAAACAGGAGAGATAAACCGACAGAGCTCTGTTTCGTACTTTTTGGTACTTATCAAAGCTCACTACTCCCCTGTTTGCTGAAAATTTAAATAAGTGACATTGTCACTAATTTAAAACAATAGCGTATGGACCAGATATTATGATATGGGACAGGGAAAAGAAGGCATGCACAGTAATGGAAGTTAGCTGCCCAGCAGATGCCAATATAATATCAAAGATTAGCGAAAAGGAGAATATTTATGCAGAACTGATTAGAAATCTGCAGATACTCCACCCTGACTATACCTTCACATTTATGCCTGTGATTATTGGGGCACTGGGGTATGTTAGTAACTGCCTCAATACAAATCTTGAGAAGCTGGGCTGTACAGAAAGAGAAAGAACACAACTAGTTAGGAAATTACAAGTACAATCCATTAATGGAAAGGTAAAAAATATGTAAAACATTCCAAAAAATTTGCATCTAATAACTGCATATACACATGCACACATACAACTCAAAACATATGCATACATATTTACCTAGTTGATGTTGTGTAAATTCCAATGAGAGAGTCTTGTGTCTATGTTAGAAACCGACTCTCTCTCTATTGGGAAAAACTTTGTGAAATTATAAAACCGGAAGAACATACATACATACATACCTACCTACAAACACACATACATAATACATACATACATAATAAATACATACATAGATGCATACATACATACATACATACATACATACATACATACATACATACATACATACATACATACATACATACATACATACATACATACATACATACATACATACATACATACATACATACATATACAGTCAACGCGCTCAGTCGCATATTTTGGTGTGGGAGACTATTTACTAAATTTAAGATGAATACTATCTCCGACAGTAATGCCACAACTACAGTCATGTTGAATAACTGGTTATTCTTCTAACTATATCTTCTGAATATTCGAATTCGTGGAGATATCTAACGATAAAAACAGCAGGATTTACTACAAACAGCATGGCTGAACACAACATCAAAAACAAAATTAAGGAAGTACCGAAGACAAATAACAAGGAAGGTAAACAAACTTTATTCAGTTGTAGCTACAGAAGAAACCGAAATTATGAATCGCATTTCTCTTGGAGTTGCGAACTTAATAATGATTTATTTAATTGTTATAAAATGGCAAAAAACAATCCCTCCATTGGTTATATGAACAGAATGAAGCTACACTGGGATGAAATACACCCAGAGCTAAATTATTTCACAGCGAAACGATTACGCCAACAAGCGACGTTTGTTGAACGTAAAAATAAGATAAATATTATTAATTGTAAGTCCCCCACAACAAACATGTTATCAACAACACGTGCTACAAGTCGCCATGCTACTATACTTCCTAGCAACCAGGTCGAACAATGCCTGTAAGAAACTTGACACCACCTGTACCATCTAAGTCTACCTCGAATGCTGGGGAAAACACTATCGATAATAATAATAATCGAAGAAATTTGACACCATGTGTACCATCCGAGTCTACCTCGACTGTTGTGGAAAATACTATCGATAATGATAATAATCAAAAGTATAAACAATTGAAATTTTCCCCCATTGAAATCTTCCAGATAGAAATTAATTCATGTATAAATATCTCTCTGGCTGAACGTATTAAAACGAGAATGTTTAATAAAAAAACAAATAATGAAAAATTTCGTGTTATTGACGAAATAGGGGATGAATATTTACGACGGATAAAAACCCCAACATTTTGGCAAATCAACGCCTGTTTATATGCCTTAGCAACGACAGTGAAGCATTATCTTGGTGATAGCAGATATATTAACAAGAGTAGAACACCACCAAAAATACCATCATATATAACTAAAATAGAAAAAAAGATTGCTGACCTACGAAAAAACATAGGATATGTGACAATGCTCCTTACATGCAAACAAACACAAAAAAACCTCACTCTTCACCAACAAAGAGTGAAAAATAAAATAGAGACGATGTTTGGTAACAGTAGAACCAGAACTCTCCAATATAAGCTGAGCACCCTCAAACAAGAATTGAGAACTGTTAGCGAAACACGCCGATACCTGAAGAAGGTAGATGAGAGAAAAGATCACTGTGAAAATAATAACATCATCACAGATGAACAAGCAGCTAGAAAGAAAGGGGCTTGGGAATGTGCTGAACAACTCCTAATCAACAAAACTGCGATGTAGGAGGTGCGACAACTTAGGAGGAATATGGCTACAGTCTGGCTGGACTACAGGAAAGCTTTCGATTCGGTTCCCCACTCTTGGATGATAGAGGCCCTCCAACTTGCTAAAGTCCCAGACATTATTGTCAGAGCCATAGAGAGGCTGTCTTCTTCTTGGGCTACTATCCTGAGGTTAAAGACAGAGAGGAAGGATTCTATTTTCACTGATAAAATAAAATATTGCAGGGGTATATTTCAGGGGGACAGTCTCTCTGTGATATTATTCATCTTGTCATTAAACCCCTTGTCCTTTCTGCTCAAGAAATGTGAGGGTTACATCATTGGCTCACAGGAGGACAGAAATACGAACCTAACCCATAATTTCTTTGTGGACGATCTGAAAATCTATGCCAAGAACATGGATGGGATGAAGAAAAATCTTGACCTGGTTACAACGTTCTCAAAGGATATAAGAATGGAGTTTGGCCAAGAAAAATGCTCATACATGACTGTAAAGCGGGGAAAAACAACAACCCAATCTACCAAGATTGTCATCAATGGCCTAACTGTTTCATCGATATCTGATGAGGACTGCTACAGATACCAGGGGATAGGTGAGAACATATCCTATAATGGTATCTGTAATAAAGAACGCGTAACCGGTGAATACTACACCCGATTACTACATCGGAACTCTCTGCGCAAAACAAAACAGTGGATCACAATGTGTTTGCTGTGCCTGTCCTAACACCAACGTTTGGAATACTCAATTGGACGATAGGCTAAATCCGAGCAGTTGATGTTGGAACTCGAAAAATACTAGACAACACCGGAAACTTCCACACCAATAGTGACATAGACCGCCTTTACTTGAAACGTAAGCAGGGAGGCAGAGGCCTAACATCAGTCCAGACAGCATTTGAATGTCGCATCATATCTCTCCGACAACATCTACGAACCTCGAAGCATAGGAGCCTGTTTCTCGAGCAAGCCTATCTGCATGAAACAGTTAAGATCATGAAAGTTGGGAAGGAACTCCTCGAGAGATATTCCCTGTGTGATAATCAAAAACTCAGAGCCTGGGAAGTCGCTCAGCAGTATCGCAGTGAATCCATGGATGAAAAACTGCATACTTATCAGCAAAAAATCATGCATGGATATGTTGACAGGAAGCTCCAGAGTGAGAGTAATATAGATAAGGAAAGTAGTCTATCTTGGACCAACAACCGCTATATTGGCTCCCACTTTGAAGGATATGCTTTTGCAATCCAAGAACAGGAGATTAACACGAAATACCTGATTCACAAAAGAGATAGGTATGCAGGCAAAATACCTAGATGTGATAACAAGTGCAGACTCTGCAGAACTGACATCGAGGATATCACCCCTGTCATCAGCAGCTGCCCAAAGATGTCATCGCGGTACTATCTACCTATGAGGCATGATGTAGTGGCCAAAACACTATACAATGCTGTTCGTAAAAAAAGATAGCCCCGATAATAAACACATTAAAAGCTACAGCAACGTGGAAGACATCCACGTACATAATATGAAAGAATACTGGTGGAATGTTCCAGTAAAAACCCCAATAAAATGCAGGCATAACAGACCAGATATTATGATATGGGACAGGGAGAAGAAAGCATGCACAGTAGTGGAAATTAGCTGCCCTGCAGATGCCAATATAATATCAAAGATTAGTGAAAAGGAGAATATTTATGCAGAACTGATGAGAAATCTGCAGCTATTCCACCCTGATTACACCTTCAGATTTATACCTGTGATTATTGGGGCACTAGGGTATGTTAGTAACTGCCTCAATACAAATCTTGAGAAGCTAGGCTTCACAAGAACAGAGAGAACACAACTAGTTATGAAATTACAAGTACAATCCATTAATGGAACAGTAAAAAATATGTAAAACATTTCAGAAATGTTGCATCTAACAACTGCATATACCATGAACAGATGCAAAGCATATATACATGCACACATACAACTCAAAACATGCACGTCCACATATACAATAATCTCCACATCTACACATGCATGCAGACATACATACATAATCTACCTAGTTGATGTTGTGTAAATTCCAATGAGAGAGTCTTGTAACTATGTTAGAAACCGACTCTCTCTCTATTGGGAACAAATTTATGAAATTATAAAACCAGAAGAACATACATACATACATACATACATACATACATACATACATGCATACATGCATACATACATACATACATACATACATACATACATACATACATACATACATACATACATACATACATACATACATACCTCAAGGGATGACAATTTCTTTTCTTTTACAACCTTACCACCAGGAAGGTGGCCGGTCAAAATAAAATATACTCGAAATTAAGAGAAAGAGATAATATACATACATAGATGCATGCATACATACATACATACATACATAGACATACAATACACTACATAGACATACATACATACATACATACATACATACATACATACATAGACATACATACATACATAGACATACAATACACTACATAGACATACATACATAGACATGGTGGCTGCCAACTCGTTTTCGAGTACGGCCACTACTTTATATCCATGTAGGAGAACTTCTACTGGTGCAAAGGCACTGCACAAAGCCAGTCCCACTCTCTTAACCAAGATGATATTTACCAAAAAGAAGAACAAGTCAACATCATTGGATACCATCAGTTTTCCTTCTCCTAGAATTCTGCCTTGACAAAGGCTAAGGGGTCATCTCTCCCGGATATATACATACATATATATACATATGGTGGCTGCCAACTCGTTTTCGAGTACGGCCACTACTTTATATCCATGTAGGAGAACCCCTACCGATGCGCTGAACGAGTGTGACTTTTTAGTCCAGCCAGCGACTTGAAAACTCTGGTACAAACACTACACTTCTGACAATTATTGACACATAGTGCTGGGCCCATGGTACCATGTGATGACAAGTGCAGAGAGATCTCCAGATATAAAGCAATGCCTGTACCGTGAAGCTTTTATAGTGAGCAAAGGCACTGCACAAAGCCAGTCCCACTCTCTTAACCAAGATGATATTTACCAAAAAGAAGAACAAGTCAACATCATTGGATACCATCAGGGTTGCAGGTGTTATATCAGAGTTTTCCTTCTCCTAGAATTCTGCCTTCACAAAGGCATAGACATACATACATACATACATACATACATACATACATACATACATACATACATACATACATAGACATACAATACACTACATAGACATACATACATACATACATACATACATACATACATACATACATACATACATACATACATACATACATACATACATACAATACACTACATAGACTAAAGTACAAAAGACTACAGCATACCAACGAAAGCGCTGCCATATGATAATGGTATCCTAGGCTATATTTCCTGCCTGAATCAATCTACCAAGTTGAGTTAACTGATTGAAAGTAACGATAATGAGTAGAAATAGGAGAGGGTGGGGAAGGGTGACTATGTCACTCTCTTACTGTATTATATAATGTAATGTTTCTGTGTATATATATATATATGTGTGTGTGTTTATAAATTTCTGTGTCTGCCTATACAAATATACATATATGAATGTTGTGTGTGTGTGTGTGTATGTATATATATATGAAAGTGTGTGTGTGTGTATGTGTGTGTGTGTGTAAATGTATATATATGTATATATATGTGTGTGTTTATATATATATATATATATGAATATATATATAAAAATATATATATATATATATATATATATATATATATATATATATATATATATATATACATATATATATATATGAATATATATATATATATATATATATATATACATATATATATATGAATATATATATATATATATATTTATGTATATATATGTTTATAATAATAATTGTTTCTACTATTGGCACAAGGCCAGCAATTACCCAGTACATTACTGGTACTTTATTTTATCGACCCCGTAAGGATGAAAGGCAAAGTTAACCTCGGCGAGATTTGAACTCAGAATGGCAAGGGCCGTAACTCTATACGACAAAGCATGGCGTCCGACCCTCTACCTATTAATATAATAATAATATATGTAAAAATAAACAGTGTCTAAAATTGCGAAGGTAGATATACCACAAATGTATATGATTATATATATATATATATATATATATATATATATATATATATATATATATATATATAAATATATATATAAATATATACATGTCTCTCTCTCTGTGTATGTGTGAGTGTGTCTCTGTGTATGTGTAAGTGTGTCTCTGTGTATGTGTGAGTGTGTCTCTCTGTGTTTGTATGTGTGAGTGTGGGCACCTAGAAGAAGACTCTAAGTAGAAGGAAGCATGATGAGGTATAATGATTGTTTTAAGTGATGTATCCAACTTCGTTATCATGTTAACATATTAGTAACAAAACAGAGATTGTGTAAAACAAACAGAAATATTTAAACATGAAAAATATATAAGTAAACAAGATATATATATATATAATATACATACAGTATACATATATATATATATATATATATATATACATATATATATATATATTTATGTATATATATATACATATATATGTAAATATATGTATACGTATGTGTGTATATATTTACATATTTAAGGGATACATGCATATGAAAGTTATATTAATAGACACAGGTACATGCCCAAGATATATATATATACAATACATATATATATATATATTTAATGTGTATATATATATATATATATATATATATGCATATATATATATATATATATATATATATATATATATATATATATATATATATATATATATATATACATATATAATTATACACACACAGATATATATATGTATGTGTGTATCTATATATATATATATAAATATATACACACACACACATACATATGTATATATAAGGAAACAAGATGGTAGAGCGTAGGAAGATAGACATAATAGAATAATATATCTAACAAAAAATCAATGGGTATTACGTTCACTTAAGATGTTGCTTTGATCAATCTCTGATCAATAAATTTAACAAACACAGAACATTGAACATAACAGGCAACAGCAGTGAATAATGTGATCGGAAACAAAGAAAAGCAATGACAGTGGTGCTGAAAACATATATATATATATGCGCGTGTGTGTGTGTGTGTGTGTGTGCGCGCCCGTGCGTGTGTGTATATATTTGTATATATATATAAATATAGGTAGGTGTTTGTGTGTGTGTGTATTTTTTCCGATTATTAGGAAACTCTATATTGGTGTGCGTGTATATATATGTATATATAGATTGATGAATAAATATATATAAGTAAATATATACACACACATACATACATACACACACACACACATATATATATATACATATACATATATATACATATACACATACACACAACGATTGTGTTGTTATTTCTGTTATTATACATATATATATATAAAACTATGGCCATCTCAAGCAAATATTTTCTATGTATCGAAACTGAACCAGAGGTCTACCAGTCTACCAGTCTACCAGACACATCCAACGCTACACATTATGTAAAAGCAATCTCATCCTTTAGAACCATACCCAAAGTTCCTCCCAACTTAACAATAACCAACCCTCCAGTAACTATGGGTATGTGTACGACGAACGTCCTCTGTCTGCAGCCGTGGTATTACGTTGTTTCTACATAACTCAGTAGCGACCACTATCCTACAGTTCACACCTATGCAGATTTAGCTGGCCTCCTCCAATGTATATCTCGTTGGAGATGTCTTGGGTGACTTAATGATAGGGACCCCAGTCCTATCATCTCATTTCTACAGCTGAGTAAGCTGGTGCAACGTGAAATAAAATGTCTTGTTCAAGGAAACAACACATCACCCGGTTCGAGAATTGAACTCACAACCTTACGATTGCAAGCCCAATGCTCAAACCACTAAGCCATGCGCCTTCACACTATCCTATTACGAAATCAACATTGCAATCACACATAATGAGAAGAATCATCAAAAATTAGCTCAATGAATAACAACTGCTACAAACCCGCTCCCTGAAATAAACTTCTCGTTTAAAGATAAAAACTAAAACCGCGTATATCGAGACCTTGTGAATTTCATTTAACCTAATCTCAATCCTTAATGATCAGATATATCCGATTAAATTTAAATGTCATTAAACCACATCTCCGACCAAACAGTTAAATAACCCCTAACCATTAAGGTTGCTTGTTGTGGGGATAGGATTAGCAGATCTTGTTGATCTTGTTGAGCATATCAATTCACCCAGGGCCGCGGCGTGGACGCTCCTATCTTGACCCATGTTCGTGCAAAATGGGGATATTTAAAGGATGGGGACGTTGTGTGTGACTGCGGCATCGAACCACAGACTACGCAGTACCTCCTGATATTCCCCCTGCTGGAACACCCCTGCACAGCATTTGACTTGACAGAGTTTAATGAGAAAGAACAGCAATGTGTTAAGCTGTGGCGGAACCACATCTAGCCAAGCTCAGTAACTTACACTCTTGTGGACATGATAAGAAAACCATAACGAAATGAAGTTGTAGGCTCAACAAAGAGAGAGAGTCGTACGGGCGGTGTATTGACATACGGCATTTCTAGGGTATTTTAAAACCTGGCGGAGCCCAACTCCTCTACAGCTCTGAATACAGCAGATTTCTTCCAGCGAATAATAGAGAAGGGGAGAATTAAAATGAGAAAAAGATATACAGTGTTTCTGTTAGTTCGTAATAAAACATATGTTGATAGTTTGTATATGTATATTCCTGTAACTCCCGGGGGAGTCGTAGGAGGAGGGGGTGTATTGACATACGGCCTTTCTATGGCACTTTAAAACCTGGCGGAGACCATCTCCTCTCCAGAAAATAATAGAGAGGGAGAGAATGGACAAGAGAAATAGATATAGTGGAAAAATCGACCACTGTACTAGACTAGTACTTTTTTTTATCGACCTTGAATTGATGAAAGACAAAGTTGACCTCGGTGGGATTTGAACTCAGAGAGTAGAAAGCCGAAACTAATACGATAAAGCATTCTATCCGCCTAACAAATAAAGAACCGAATTAAAACTAAATAGAAATGTACACTAAACAACAGGAATAAACCATCCACCTCCATCTTCTATTGATAAAACTTATTAGATCGTGTTTGGACCGAGATTGAAGGGGAAATGAAACAGCACGGAACAACAAACAATAAATTATAAATTATAATACTGTCCGCGAGAATGCTTTTGCGGTCTTGTCCGTGGGGAGCAGCGGTTCTACCCCCTTGCCCTAGACCCAAAACCCAATCACCCCCTATTTCACCCTTCCCCTCTCTTCTGCGACACCAGAGCTCTTGCCATCCCCTCACATTCCCGTTCTTTTATATTTTCCTTTCTTTTTATCTTTTACTCTATATTTCCCTATTCTTTTTTTCTTTTGTTTCCTTTTCTTTTTTTATTATTGCCGTTATTATAGTTGTCATTATTAATATAATAAATATGGCGGTGGATTGGCAGTATCGGTAGAGGGTCGGACGCCATACTTTGTAGTATAGAGTTACCTCCCTTTATGATCTGAGTTCAAATCCCACCGAGTTTGCCTTTCATCCTTACAGGGTCGATAAAATAAAGTACCAGTCACGCAATGGGGTCGATTTAATCGACTTCCCTTTACCCCAAAATTTCTGGCCTTGTGTCTATATAAGAAACCATTGGTGAATTGGCAGTACTGGTAGAGGGTCGGACATGCTTTCCAGCGTAGTTACGTCCCTTTACGATCTGAGTTCAAATCCCGCCTAGGTTTACTTTGCCTTTCATCCTTACGGGGTCGATAAAATAAAGTACCAGTAATGTACTGAGATAATTGCTGGCCTTGTGCCAAAAGTAGAAACAATTATTAATATAATAAATAGTGCAGTGGATTGGCAGTATCGATAGAGGGTCGGACGCCATGCTTTGTAGCATAGAGTTACGGCACTTTATGGTTTGAGTTCAAATCCCGCCGAGGTTTTCTTTGCCTTTCATCCTTATGGGGTCGATAAAATAAAGTACCTGTAATGCACTGGTATAATTGCTGGCCTTGTGCCAAAAGTAGAAGCTGTTATTTATATAATAAATGTTTTTAAATAGGTCAAATAATTAAAATAAAATAAAACAGTAATTCACCTGTGGAGCCACAAGCGTGTGTTTGATTAGCATGGATTCATTCATATTTTAAGTCAACAACACGCCTCGATAGAAATTAAACGAATGAAAGAAAGACATTTTATCACTCGCAACTAATTAAAATTAAATTAACATTATATCTTATCTCAAACATGAAACATTCCCAGTTTCTAAATTATACATTTTTATATTAGGTTGTAACGAAAATGTTGTCCATTCCAATAAAACAAAAAAAAAATACCATATCAGATGTATTTAACCCTAACCCTAACTCTAACCCTGACCTCAAATCTCTGAGACTCACAGAGGAGATTATGAAGAAACGCGGCAGGTGGGAAAAATGGTGTGTTCAGAAGGACCCATTCAACCCATGTAATAATTAGGCATATATATATATATATATATATATATATATATATATATATATATATATATATATATATATTTTTTTTTTTTTTTTTTAAATAAAGGTGTGACACACGAGTTGTGATATATTGGTAAAAAGGAAAAGAAAATGCTGACAAATGTTTCACTGGGAAAAATTTGTCAGCATTTTCTTTTCCTTTTTACCAATATATATATATATATATATATATATATATATATATATATATAGAGAGAGAGAGAGAGAGAGAGAGAGAGGGAAAGAAAGATGGATAGAAAGAGAGAGAGAGGGGGTGAGTTAGTTCCAAATTAGTAAACCACACTCGAGGACACGCGTTTTACCGATTTTCAACTTAAGTGAGGTTGCGCTGAAAACGGATAAATGGAAGCGAATATATATATATATATATATATATATATATATATATATATATATATATATATATATATATATATATATATATATATATATAAATATAAGTATGTATACGTACATACGTATATGTGTACAGACGTACAGTAGTATGTATATATATACATACATGCACACATATATATATGTACGTATGGGTTTGCCGAACACTTATTATAATGTTCGGTTTGTTTGTAAACAAACAGCCCGAATTACGCCGTAGAGTGCTCGGCAACCATCGTCGCCCTTTTGTTCAACACTGACACAGGAACGATGTACTAGTTTCAAGCTTATTAGCTATCGTCAACATCGTATACCTTTCTGTCAGATGATTGAACGTTTGAAAGTATATACTTTCCTTATGCATATTAACGGCTAGGCAGCCTAATTTGCATATCGAGTGAGTTAGTCGGCCGGGCGTACCGAAAACGATAAATGCAAAAGAATGAAACGAAATTTCATTTCTCACTCTTAGTACGGCTGATACATATATATATATATATAGTAATAATAATAACTTTGAAGACTAAAATCCAAAGAGGGCTCGATAAGGAAAATATATATCAAATATATAAGAACCGTAGAGCAAATATTTATTAAAATAACAGATTAAAGTTTAAGCAAAGAATCGCTGCTTTCACCCTTAACGGGATCTTCTGAAACTAACAAAGTCAATCTGTAAACGCAGAACTGGATATTTCAAAAAACGTTGCAACCGGAGGAAGACAGGAAGACGATACTTTGGTTCGTGGTAACGTTCGCTGGCAAAGAACGGGAAAAAACGAATAATACGTCATTAATAGGAGCGGTGAAAAACAATTACGCGCAAAGACAAAACCACGTTTATGGTATAAAAGAGGTCGTAGACTAATGTTCTCTTAGGTGGTGCATAGAGACCTTCTCTGGCAATGAACGAAAAAACGAAGATAATAAGTCATATGTGGAGCGTGGAGAACAATGAGCACTCTACTGACTTATATTCATCATGCAGAAACAACATCTGAATATTTCTACAAAGAACATACCCGTACCAAGCAGGAAAACATACCTAAAACTCCTGATACAGAAAACAGACGCGTTCATTAAAAGGTTGTGTTGGCGTGCCTTTTATTTCGATAATCCGCGAAAAGCAGACAACAAACAGGATAAATTTGGATTTAAAACTTATAATAACTCTCCATGGAACCCAGCATTGCTACCCTTCGAAAATGATGTCTTGGAACTCATTCGGAATATCAAATTTCGGAATAGGAGCAATTCCTTCCAGCTAGACCTGAAGAATAGAATTCGTTCTATTAAGGATTCTAACGCCGTGCACGTCCATTCCGACAAAACTGGCAACCTATATCAAGTGGAGCGCAGTACTTACCATCAACTACTACATAATGCTGTAACTAAGGATTACCGTAAAACTAATCGGTGCGTCATCAATGAAATCAACGATGCTGGGTTTAAAATCACATCTGATCTCAACATCCTGGACCGGACCGAACCTCTGGACCCTATCTCTCCCCACTTTACCCTGAAGGATCACAAATCCAATTTTCCGAACAACCCCTCTATTCGGCTTATTAACCCTACGAAGTCCGATTTAGGTAGACTTAGTAAAACGATTCTTGATAGAATTATACCTGAAATTAGAAGTTTGGCCCCTCTCGCACTGTGGAACAATTCTTTCGCGGTGATTGATTGGTTCAACGGCATATGTAACAAGGAACATTGCCGATTTATCCAATTCGACATCAACAATTACTACTCCTCCATCACTTTACCACTTCTCCTTAGAGCTATCAATTTCGCTAAAACACTCACAGTGGTTAAGGATTTTGAAGTTGATGTCATCCTTAATGCTCGAAAGTCGGTGATTAATTTCGACGACTCTATTTGGATTAAAAAATCCAATAGTACCCCATTCGACGTGAGTATGGGCGCCAGTGACTCTGCGGAGGTTACTGATCTTATTGGCCTTTTCCTTCTTTTCTCTATCAAGGACGAATTCCCCAACGCGGGCGGTGGTTTGTACCGTGACGATGGTCTTTTGACCATGACTAAGTGCGGACCTCGTGCTTGCGACAGGTTCAGAAAAGAACTCACAGCCTTCTTTAAAGGCTTCAACCTCTCTATACAGGTTGAGGCCAATCTCTCGGTCGTTAATTACCTCGACGTTACCCTCAATTTATTTAATGGGTTGTATTACCCGTATAGAAAGCCGAATGATACGCTTAATTACATAAGTAAGCATTCCAACCATCCTGCCAGCATAACCAAGAACCTGGTAAGAAACGTTTCGTTGAGGCTATCCCGTCTTTCCACCAACGAGGGCATTTTCAACGACCATTCCACTTATTACAATGAAGCTCTTGCTCGAAGTGGATTTGTCGATAAGGTAGCATATACAGAGTACGAAAATAGACCTAGAAGAAATAGATCCCGTCGCATTTGTTGGTTTAACCCACCATATAATATGGAGGTGGCCACACCATTAGCTAAGATCTTTCTTTCCCTTATTACGAAGCATTTTCCCCCTACACATAAACATAGTAAAATTGTTAATAGAAATACTATTAAAATTTCTTACTCTACGACTCATAACCTTGCACATAACATCACAGCTTCAAATTTAGCTAAACTACCTAGCCGTAGGAACACGTGCAACCCTGTAGTTAGTACTAACTGTAATTGTAGGAATCGGGCTGATTGCCCCCTATCCGGGAAATGCCTTTCTAGTAACATTGTCTACAAATGTAAGGTTGTAACACCCACGTCCCGTAGGGCCTACATAGGGTTAACCGCCAATAGTTTCAAGCAGCGTCTTTACATGCATACCCATTCTTTTCGTTACCCTCTAAGAAGGAATATGACGTCACTTTCAACTTATATCTGGAGTCTAAAAGACAATCACACCCAATATAAGTTACACTGGGAGATCCTAGCTAGGGCTAGATCGTATAACGGAAATAAAAGACCATGTGACCTCTGCGCCGCTGAGGCCCTGGAAATACTCTACGCTACAGACCACATCTTAAACAAAAAATCTGAGGCAATTTCGGCTTGTAAACATAAATTGCACAAAACTTTCCTGTATTACAGCCCCACGTTATACCCTAACGGATAGCACGATCTATACGTGGATATTTTACGTCTTGATGTGGGAGCTAAGTATATGTTTTGTTTATTCCTTTACTTATTTGTATAGGTAAGTATATATTACCCGTATGTTTTGTGAAGGTATGTATACCTTCTCGTACGTATATTTGACTGTTATAGCGTATATTTTTTACATATTCTGGTATTTGGGTTTGGCTATGTGTATACGGGTGTTTTGCGTCCGCGTGAGTGTGCAGGTTCGTACGTATGGTGGGTGTGTGTATATGTGTACTTCTTGTTTTAGTTGACTTACGTCTCCGAACATTCGTGTATTTATATGTAGGTATGCGTGTGCACTTGTTATATACGTATTTATTTACTTATATACGTTTATATAATTATTTATTTATTTGTACACAAGCATACACACACACACATATTTATATGTGCGTGGTTTTGTATACCCATGGTAAGGTTTTGTACGTATCTGTTTGCGTGTATGTATTTATTTGTTTCTATTACTTCTGTATTGTATTTATTTACTTTGTTCTTAACTCTGTAGCGGAGATTCATTTGGTCTCCTAGTTAGAATTTTAGTCTACGATTTCTGCTATACCATTTACGTGGTTTTGTCTTTGCGTGCTATTGTTCTCCACGCTCCACATATGACTTATTATCTTCGTTTTTTCGTTCATTGCCAGAGAAGGTCTCTATGCACCACCTAAGAGAACATTAGTCTACGACCTCTTTTATACCATAAACGTGGTTTTGTCTTTGCGCGTAATTGTTTTTCACCGCTCCTATTAATGACGTATTATTCGTTTTTTCCCGTTCTTTGCCAGCGAACGTTACCACGAACCAAAGTATCGTCTTCCTGTCTTCCTCAGGTTGCAACGTATTTTGAAATATCCAGTTCTGCGTTTACAGATTGACTTTGTTAGTTTCAGAAGATCCCGTTAAGGGTGAAAGCAGCGATTCTTTGCTTAAACTTTAATCTGTTATTTTAATAAATATATATATATATATATATATATATATATATGAAAATTAGAATTGGTGCTCAAAAATAGCGATATATATATGAATGTATATACAGTGTATTTTGCAATACACTGTGTGCTTAATTAAAAGCATTTTGATCACCATACGCTATTGTTTTAAAATACTGATAATATCACTTATTTAAATTTTCACCAAACGGGAGAGATAAACTACTCGCCTGTGAGCTCTGTATCATGTATTAATTTCTCCCTCCGCTTTCTGATATATTTTCTCTTGCTACAAGGGAACCAGTCCTTTTTCTTGACCGATGTATCACGTTTTAATTCGTCTCTCCGCCTATAGAGATGTTCTCACTTGCTGCAAACGCATCTGGAAAACAGGCCTTTTCTCTGAGGTGTTTCTTGACAAGCTGATTTGCTTCACAACGATGGTGCATTTCTATAATGCACAATTTTTAATGTGGATCAGCGAAACTGTCTATTATGTCCTATTAATTTTATATATATATATATATGAACGTATGTATAATGTATGTATAGTATATTTGATAATATACGGTATGTTTAATTAAGAATTATGAATTTGAAAGTGGTGACTATGTCACTTACTTATTCTCGGCAAAAACAAAGCGGAGTAATTGACTCTCCTGTTTCTCGATCATTAGTAGCGGTTATCAAGACTACTGACCCCTTCGTTTCTGCCGAGATTTATAGAAGATAGATTCTTAGAGAATTCCAGTAATGCCTTAACAGCTGATTAAACAGATATATATATATAGGAGATTGTTTAACCCCGGCGGCAGAGCTCGAGCCGTTTCGACGGCTATTTCTGGACTGAAATAGCCGTCGAAACCGCTTGAGCTCTGCCGTCGGGGTTAAACGTTCTCCTATTACCCACTCTACTACCCTAAGTATTGAGTACTCTGGTGCGTTATGGTCCATCTGGTTCCTTACCACATTTCTTTCGTTATATTTATATATATAAGCGGGTATATATATATGTATATATATAAGCTTGTATGTGTGTATGTATGTGTGTGTTCTCCAGTTTATGATACACACCTCACCTCTCCGGATATTTCTCAAGATGCTACTTCAAACAGTTATCTTCCCGCTCAGGAGTTTTAATTCTAAATTTTGCATCTTTTGTGAAGTGGTCTGTTAGAACTATCATCAATTCTAAATAAATACATCATTTTTTTCTCAGCACGAAAGCTTAGAATGCATTACTGTATTTAAACTTAAAGTATATTTTATTTATTCTGTTTTTTTTTGTTGTTTTTTTTTATATTTTTATTTTTGTTTGTTTTTTCCGTCTTCCATAAATTGTACATATTCTTTATTTTATCATACCTGGAAAATCTAATTCAAACACAGCATCCCAAACAAGCTCAGCATTATTTTCTGTAACAAAATCTTTAATTGGAAAAATGTGAGTGAAATATATATTTTATCAACGCTTTGAAAACATTGAAAATATTGTAGACTATTATGTCATGTGTAAAAAAATTCAAATATATGCAAACATCGAGGCTGGCGTTATTAAATGGAATGTTGTTTTCGTTTAAGCTGAAATAAATGTCTCTTTAAACAGTATATTCTTAAAAGGACAGTGTTTACTTAGATATAACTGGATGATTCTTATTCATAATTCTTTTACTGGTGTCATTCGACTGTTGCCGTGTGGGGCACCACTTTACTTTTAAATGATCGCATCATCATCACCACCACCATCATCACCACCACTACCACCACCACCACCACCACGCCCGAGCCATCTTGTTTTCAAGTCTGGAACTATTTTATTTATCTCTTTGTTGTCAAACCGCTTGGTTACGGGACATAAATATATACATAAGCGTAAACGTCACACACATACACACACATGCACACAAACATACACACACACACACATATATATATATATATATATATATATATATATATATATATATATATATATATATGGGTATGTGTGTATGTAAATATTATATAATAATTGTTACTATTTTTGGCACAAGGCCAGCAATTACCCAGTGCATTACTGGTACTTTATTTTATCGACCCCACAAGGATGAAAGGCAAAGTTAACCTCGAGGGGATTTGAACTCAGAATGGCAAGGGCCGTAGCTCTATGCGTCAAAGCATGGCGTCCGACCCTCATCATGATGTTTATTCACACGTAACGCGCGTTTCAGGATCGATCAACTCAATGTACGATTGGTAATGATTGTGCCCGACTCTGGAATTGATAGTTCATCTGACTTGTGGATTCTCTACCAAATACAGCAAAGCTTTCTATCAAACGTTCTTGCCGCTCCACCACCTTAGTCCGCCCTATAGATATTGAAAATGTATTAATTTATTAGGCTTTCCCCACCCTCCTCTCTGTCAAATCTTATACCAGAAGAGTATTGAATGGGATGGACCTCCATCAGTTTCGACGATGAATATTCCAGTTGTTCGATTAACGGAAGAGCCTGCTCATAAAATTAACGTGTAATTAGCTGAGCATTCCAGGCACGTGTACCCATAATATAATTCTCAAGTGGATTCCGTGGGATACAGTGTATGTCATGGTTGGTCGTTTGAATTAAAGGTACAGTAATCCATCCGATGGGCTTCCAAACAGTTTCCGCCTACCCAATTTCATTCACAGAGCATGGGTCAGTCCAAGGTTATGCTAAATTACATATAACCAAGATGTAACGCAGTGGATTCGAATTCGGGACCTAATGCTTGCGAAACGAACTTCTTAACTATTCGGCACCAGTTTTTAATACACCTCTTTACAGATACAGAAAATGTTATATTCACAGGCCCCTCCTTCCTATTCAATCTTGTCTGAAGATTTTGTGTAGCTGAGGAACGAATATTTCTTAAACATGTCCACACAAGAAGACCCAATTGCTTCTCCGACCTCATATACCTAATTAAAACATCTAATTAAAACATCCAATACTGAACTACTTTTGATTTATGACAACAGTGACGACTTCATAAGATAATGTTGGCTGTTGCATTACTAAACCTCACCGTTTTTCCATTGGAATATACAGATTTGAATGAACATCACATGAATAAATGATCTTATTCAGATTGGCCACTGTAGCTAATCCAGGCAACAGTTCATCAAATATTGAATACAGGCTGAGAATTGATTTACAGTTCACTTATAATGAACGGAATGTCAAACAATACAATCTTTTATGTTCCTTATTGAAAGTTTGTCCAAAACGGCGTTTGTACATCACTGATTATTAGTTTCTTAGTTAGGCACAAGGACAGCAGTTATTATTATTTTCTTTTTGAAGGGTGGTGGATTGGCAGTATCGGTAGAGGGACGGGCGCCATGCTTTGACGCATAGAGTTACGGCCCTTACCATTCTGTGTTCAAATCCCGCCGAGGTTAACTTTGCCTTTCATCCTTACGGGGTCGATAAAATAAAGTACCAGTAATTTTCTTTTTGTGGTAGAAAACCTATCAAATCGATCCCTAGTATTCTACTGGTACTTTAATTTGTGTATATAAACCCAACAGTTGGGTATATAATCTCTGGAGTTGTGTATATAATCCCTGGAGTTGGGTATATAATCCCTGCTGTTGGGTATATAATCCCTGCAGTTGGGTATATAATCCCTGCAGTTGGGCGTATAATCCTTGCAGTTGGGTATATAAACCCTGGAGACGGAAAATATTTATACAACACTGCTTTCTGTCACTCAATGGTTCTAAAAATAGATTGTTTAGTTATATCTTGGTTCAAGATGGTGTAGGACAGAACAAAGGAGAGATACAAAATAACAAATTAGTGACTGATGATGTCACAGAAAGTGTGACGAAAGAGCTTTGACAATAAATAAACAGCCACCCAGTTATTAAAACAACCAACTGGAAATTTGTAATAATTTGAAGTGAAATCCAACAGGTGCGTGTGTTTTATATTGACAGCATAATCCTATACTATTCATACATTCATATATACATCGCTATTTCAGAGCATTAATCCTAATACTTAATTTTTGCTGGATCGGCAATCGCTCTGTATAATCAGCTGCTGATTATTACTGAAATTCTATAAGAATCCTGTTTCTATAATTTGCGGCAAAAGCAGGGGGTCCGTATCTTTATGATCGCCAACAGCGTGAAACAGACTGTCAGCTTCTCTCCCTTCTTTCGCCGAAAAGAAGTAAGTGACATAGTCACTACTTTAAAACTGATAGCATATGGTTTTCTAAATGTTTTTCAATTAAACATACGGTATATTGCCAAATATACTATACATACATTCATGTATACATCGCATCGCTATTTAAGAGCACCAATCCTAATATATATATATATAAATTAATAAAAACAATGAATAAAAACAAAGAACAAGTTCCTTATATTAAAAATTTTCATCATTTTACGATCGTTTCTAGGATATATATGTGTGTTGGTATGTATATCATATAGATCTATGTAAAAATATTACAAATTATCAGAGGAAATATACATACCTACACATATATATGCTGTCTTCAGAAATGATGAGATTTGTTTATTGAAAAAACCAACAAAGATTTAATATAATAGGTCTGTTTGGGAACAGGTTTTGAATTGACCAATAGAAAAGTAGTAAGAGGTCAAGTTGATAGAATAGTAGTAGTAGAAATTTAATTTAGGGGTAGAGGGGTGCAGACTTATGTTTTGAATGGAAAGAATACTTTGAATGAAAAGAATACTTTGACTGAAAAGAATTCTTTAATAACATCTAATTCTTATTTATCACATCCATATGAAGTAATATAAATTTATCCCTATAAGTATACCTATCAATTAATTTAATTTCTTGATATAGATCTAGATTCATTGTGGTTTAAATAAGATTGGTATTTCTCACTTACCCTAAAATTTTACTTTCCTTCGTTTTTAACACTATTCTTTAATAAGATCAAATTTTCGTGTACCCTTCACCGGCTTGACCTCTTTTCATCCCCAAAGTATTCTTTTCATTCAAAGTATTCTTTCTATTCAAAACATAAGTCTGCACCCCTCTACCCCTAAATTACATTTCTACTACTACTATTCTATCAACTTGACCTCTAAGTACTTTTCTATTGGTCAATTCAAAACCTGTTCCCAAACAGACCTATTATATTAAATCTTTGTTGGTTTTTTTCAATAAACAAATCTCATCATTTCTGAAGACAGCATATATATGTGTAGGTATGTATATTTCCTCTGAAAGTTTGTAATATTTTTACATAGATCTATATGATATACATACCAACACACATATATATACTAGAAACGATCGTAAAATGATGAATTTTTTAATATAAGGAACTTGTTCTTTGTTTTTATTCATTGTTTTTTTTTTATTTATCTTAACTCTGTTTTCCTATGATTTTCATCGAAAACTTTTGAATGCATCTTCTCTTTTCATGATATTTGGATTACATTGAGGTCTTCATACGGATTGGACACTACCGTATATTTTGGTAGATGTATCTACACACACATATATATATATATATATATATATATATATATATATATATATATATATATATATATATATAGTAATAATAATAATAAATTTGAAGACTAAAATCCAAAGAGGGCTCGATAAGGATAAATATATATCAAATATATAAGAACCGTAGAGCAAATATTTATTAAAATAACACATTAAAGTTTAAGCAAAGAATCGCTGCTTTCACCCTTAACGGGATCTTCTGAAACTAACAAAGTCAATCTGTAAACGCAGAAGAGGATATTTCAAAAAACGTTGCAACCGGAGGAAGACAGGAAGACGATATTTTGGTTCGTGGAAACGTTCGCTATGCAAATAAGTAATGGTATAAACAAAACATATACTTAGCTCCCACATCAAGACATAAAATATCCACGTATAGATCGTACTATCCGTTAGGGTATAACGTGGGGCTGTAATACAGGAAAGTTTTGTGCAATTTATGTTTACAAACCGAAATTGCCTCAGATTTTTTGTTTAAGATGTGGTCTGTGGCGTAGAGTATTTCCAGGGCCTCAGCGGCGCAGAGGTCACATGGTCTTTTATTTCCGTTATATATATATATATATATATATATATATATATATATATATATATATATATATAGAGAGAGAGAGAGAGAGAGAGAGAGAGAGAGAGAGAGAGAGAGAGAGACTAACATGTCCAGCTGCAATTCCACGATTTAAATCCAAACAACCTCCAAGTATTAAACATCAATATAATATTTTAAATGCTTTACTTATTAGTTATATATCACTCCTACATACACAGCATTGCCTTTCCATAAAGAGTTGTTATAGCGTGGGATTAAAGAAAACATTCACCGTTGCTGCTAACACTACTTCTCTCTCTCTCTCTCTCTCTCTCTCTCTGTCTCTCACACACACACACACAAACATACACAACACACACATACACACACAACTCATACACAACACACATATACACACAACTCGTACACACCTCATACACAACACACATACATACACACTCGTGGACATAAACTCTTGCCACCCCGTTTCCCGACCGATGTTTTATACGATATATACAACTATTAATTGCTGATTTGGGAGAAATAAAAGATACAGTTTGACTGCTGGGCATATTTATGGATAGTTTTAATCAATATGTATTGGGAATAAGATTTACCCTACATGTTTATATTTTTACCAATAGAATATTAAATATTTTTCTGTTGAGCAATAAACCATTAAAGATGCTGTGTTTCCGATGTGGGAAAATAACTGACCTATATTAGATTTATACATTATTAAATTCCTCCTAACTATGAATTAGACATGCTATATAGGGTCCTGCTGTAGAATATCAATGATGCAGTGAAATTTGAAATCAATAAAAACCATCTCAGCTATCTAATAGAATTAGATACACGCCTATGCATGATTTGTCTGGTTTTCTAATAACCTATGCAATAAATGTTAATTTCTGTGCGTGTGTTCGCATGGTTTTCTGCTTTCGGTTAATATAAGTATTGCACTAAGTTATTGGTTTTTAATTTAGGCACAAGGCCAGTAAATTTAGATGAAGGGCATATGTGATTAAATCAACCTCAGTACATTACAGTTACTTTATTTTTTCGACCCTGGAAGGAGGAAAGGCAAAGTTCACCTTGGCCGGATTTGAATACAGAACGTAAATAACTAGAGCAAATACCACAAAGTTATTTTATCCGACGCTCTACCGGTTCTGCCAATTTAGCATCCCTTTGTACTCAAGTATTAAAGTAAACAGCAAAATCAAATATGTCATGGCAAGTTCGTATCGTTCCCCTGCCATGAAAGAAATTTTGCCTTTTAATTCCAGATTGAGATATCATAGCTTTGATACTATGGACATGGGGTTAGAATGTATCAGGAAAGAATCGTTGGACAGATTTCACGGGCAAAACCAACAGGCAGGTGCTTGGCTGGTCTTTCTTGGGATCCAGCCGCATCAGTTTGAGATGGTTGCTTCTGACAGAGACTCTCTCGGGAAGAAGAAGAAGAAGAAGAAGAAGAAGAAGAAGAAGAAGAAGAAGAAGAAGAAGAAGAAGAAGAAGAAGAAGAAGAAGAAGAAGAAGAAGAAGAAGAAGAAGAAGAAGAAGAATTATACGCTATTCGCTACACTGCATACTCCAGCAGAGACTAATTTCAATACATACATATACACACACATACATCACACATACACACACACATACATACACATGAAACAAATGCCAACTGTTCCATACTATTCAGGGTAGTTGAGCTTCAACTGCAGCCCATTTGTAATGTCAATGATTTGATTCTAGATTCAAGTTTACAAACATAATTTCAATGTGAGTGTCATTTATATGTCAGGAACATTTGATGTACAACGAATTGAAGAATGACTAGTCAAAGCCATTACATTTCAATACCATTTGTCCCTATCATTCTAGGTTCTGATTCGGCACTTGTAAAAGTAAACACATATCATGAAATGTATGTATATATATATATATATATAGATAGATAGAGAGAGAGAGAGAGAGATGAAATCGAAAATGTAACTGGAGTCTTATTTTTTAAAAAACCGGTAAAGGAACCAAATAAATATATATATATTTTTTAAAATAAGACTCCAGTTGCATTTTCGATTTCATCTTTTTTTCTTTATACTTTCACTCGTGTAGGACACCTCGGTTATTTTTCATTTTGTAAAAAAACCTCACTTTCTAATATATATATATATATATACGAGGTGTGTCAGAAAAGTTCCCGGACTGCTGTCACAAAAGATTTATTTCAAACCCAAACTTCACCATAAGAGTTTTCTCCTTCAAAGTAATCCCCCTAAAGTATGTAACTGTGATCTTAGCTCTCTGCAGCGATCAAACTTTTTTCTTCATAATTTTATATACATGTCCTCTGTTTCAGGTCGTCAAGCAATGAGCACGTGTTTTTGAGTGGTGCAAGATGACCCCAGGAGCGGAAGGCCCTCAACAACCAGGACTGGGGTCAACGTTGAGCGCGTCAGGCAGAAGGTGCGTAGTGATCGTCGGCCGACTGTTCGACTGATTGCAAATGAGCTGGGCAGGAACCGGGACAGCGTCTGGAAGATTCTCACTGAAGATTTGGACATGCGCGAAGATGGTGCCAAAACTGCTGAACGGTGACCAGAAGGGTCGACGCATGCAAGTGTGCCAGGACATCCTCGGGCGTCTTTAAACCGAATCAGACTTGCTAGGGACAGTCATCACCGGTGATGTTTCATGGATCTTCGAGTACGACCCGGAGGGGACCCGTTTTGAAAACGTGGACGACATCAAAAAGGCCGTGACGACGGTACTGCGGAGGATCCCGGTAGAATCCTTCCAGGAGTGCATGCAAGCGTAGCAGAAAAGGATGGAAAAGTGCATTAGACTCCAGGGGGATTACTTTGAAGGAGAAAACTCTTAGTGTGAAGTTTGGGTTTGAAATAAATCTTTTGTGACATCAGTCCTGAAACTTTTCTGACACACCTCGTACACCACATATACATACACACATAAACTCATACACATACACACATACATTGTGGCTGCGAACTCGGTTTCGAGTACGGCCACTACTTTATATCCATGTAGGAGAACCCCTACCGATGCGCTGAACGAGTGTGACTTTTTAGTCCAGCCAGCGACTTGAAAACTCTGGCACAAACACTACACTTGTGACAATTATTGACACAGTGTACATGGTACTATGTGACGACAAGTGCAGAGAGATCTCCAGATACAAAGCAATGCCTGTGCCGTGAAGCTTTTATAGTGAGCAAAGGCACTGCACAAAGCCAGTCCCACTCTCTTAACCAAGATGATATTTACCAAAAAGAAGAACAAGTCAACATCATTGGATACCATCAGGTTTGCAGGTGTTATATCAGAGTTTTCCTTCTCCTAGAATTCTGCCTTGACAAAGGCTAAGGGGTCATATCACCCGGTGATATTGGATGGCCATTGACTCTTAAGAGCTCCTCTGCCCTTTGACAGGTTTTGTTTTTAGTCCTGCAGGATGTCCAAAGTCACCCTCCTCACCAAGAAACCTTGGTGGGGTTGCCAGTTTAGTCGCCAACGACGCGACCATGAGACAGGTTGTACTGGGATACATGTTACCAGTAGCACCAAGTGGTGACCTGACATATACATACATACATACATACATACATACATACATACATACATACATACATACATACATACATACATGATGATGGCTGCCCCCTCGTTATCAAGTATGGCATTGCACGATATACCATTATTAATACATACATACATACATGATGGCTGCCCCCTCGTTATCGAGTATGGCCATTGCACAACAAAAAACAAAAAAAAAAAAAAAAAAATAATAATAATAATAATAATAATAAATAAATTAAAAAAAAAAAAAAAAAAAAAAGGGAAAAGATATATATATATATATATATATACACACATATACATACATATATATATATATACACACATACATACACACACACATACATACATATACATACATATATACACACACACATACATACACATACACTCACACATATATACACACATACATTAATAACAATAATAATAATAATAATAATAATAATAATAATAATAATAGCAATAATAATAATAACGACAACAACAATAATAATATACATATTCATATATATATACACACACACGCACGCACATAAGCATATCTACACACACACACACACACACACACAAACACACGATAGCAACTAACAGTGCTGCGATCGAATGTGGCTTTTTAGCCCAGCCAATGATCTAAAATGTCTTGCACAGAGTCGGCAACCAAAACATTTACTGGGAATAGTCGGCTGTGGTTGGAGTTCGTGTACTTTTGCATGTCGCTTGAGTCCTCCTGCTGATTTACATTCTCTACCACATGTTTGGCAAGCATGATGAGTAGCATCTCCAACAGCAGCCTGGTAGTCAACCACTGGTCTTACTTTATGACTGCGAAGATGACTTTCGAGTCCAGCTTTGCTTAGGCAGAGTCTCGCACAGACGCTGCATGTCAGAAACATAGGAGGACCCTCGCCGTCTGGAAGTGCAACAGCAATACCCTTCCTCACGTCCCGCTTTACTTTCTCGTGTGCGATTCGAGATGCCTCAAAGGCAACTTTTCCCTCATATACAGTCTTTCTCCATTTATTACGATCAGCAGCAATATTTTCCCATGTATCAGCAGAGATGTTAGCGTCTCTCAGAGAGGCTTTCAAGGAATCCTTATACCTCTTTTTTGGTTTATGTGGCGGTCGTTTTCCTTTAACCAACTCTCCATAGAAGAGTTGTTTTGGTATTCTAGAATCCTTCATCCTGGCAAGGTGACCACTCCAACGGAGTCGCTGCTTAAGCACAAGAGCTTCTATACTGTCACACATAGAGCTTTCCAAAATCTCGACATCACTGATGTGGTCCCTCCAGCGAACGCCATGTATCCGTCTGAGACACATCTGATGGAAACGCTCCAATTGCCTAAGGTGGCGTCGATATGTGACCCAGGTCTCGCAGGCATAAAGAAGACAAGAGAGTACACATGCCCTGTACACCTTTACCTTTGTCCTCCTGCATATGTCTCGCCGACCCCAGAGTCGCCTTTCTAGCTTTCCGAAAGCATCACTTGCTTTCCTAATCCTAAGTGAGATTTCACTGTCAAGGTTGCCGTATCGATTGACAGTGCTTCCCAGGTAGACAAACTGATCAACCACTCCAAGTCGTTTGCCATACACATAGATGTTTGGTTCAGTGTACTGCCTACCAGGTGCAGGTTGGTACATGACGACGGTTTTCTTGAGACTGACAGTCAAACCCAGGGCAGTGCAAGCGTCAGAAAATACATTCAAAATGTGCTGCATATCACTCTCTGTGTGCGCTACAAGATCGCAATCATCTGCATACAAGAGGTCTCTTATGACTGATGTAAATACTTTTGTCTTCGCAGCAAAGCGCCTGATGTTAAATATGCTGCCTGAGGTTCGATATCGGATGTAAACACCATGCTCGCAATTCCTGAATGCAATACAGAAAACCATTGCAAAGTATATGGCAAACAGGGTCGGTGCTGGAATATCCCCCTGTTTCACTCCATTTTTTACTGAGATAGGCTCCGACATGTTACCTCCGACATTAACCCAAGCATTCATGTCGTCATGGAAAGACCTAACTAAAGCAAGGAACTTATCAGGGCAACCAAGTTTCTGGAGAACCTTCCATAATGCATCTCTGTTGACAGTATCGAAAGCCTTTGTCAGATCGACAAAAACCTGATACAGATCCAAGCCCTGTTCAATGCACTTCTCCCGGAGCCGTCTAGCTGAGAAGATCATATACATACATACATACATACACACACATATATATACACACACATACACCATAGATACACACATACACATACATACACACAAATATACATATACATACATTCATACATACACATACATACATATACACATACACGCACACACATACACCACACACATACATGCATACAGATTCACCTCACACATACACCTCACACATACACCTCATACATACACCTCACACATACACCTCACACATACTCCACACACATACATACACCTCACACATAAACCTCACACATACATACGTACATACACTCACACACACACACCACAGATTACTACGTATATTTTCACACGTGTTCTCACAACTATACACAACTTTCACACACACACATACACATACACACACTCAAACACACACACCGGTACGTATATTTTTACACGTGTTCCCACAACTATACATAACATTCACAGATATAAACATGTAAATGCAGCAAGACACTGCGCCTTTAGCTGTAACTCCTACTTTGCTATCTTTAACTCGTCCCTAAGCCAATCTCACCATGCCATTCACTACATGCTCGGTTCCATTCCACGAAACCTTTTCAGTTTTTCGTCTTTTTTCCTTAATCTTTCGTTCTTCTTATTTGCTCTGCTCTTCTTTGAAGATAGACTGCAGCCCGAAACGTAATCCTTCTAACGTTAATTAATAATGACAATTGTAGTTGTGTTGTTTGTTTATTTTAAACGTCACCCCATCCCATATATATATATGTGTGTGTGTGTGTGTGTGTGTGTGTGTACGAGTGTGTGTGTGTTCGTGCGTGTGTGTATGTGTAAAGAGAGATATAGAAAGGGAGAGGCACTCATCCACATATACACATATATACACACATATATATATATCCGCATTTACATACGTACATATATATATATGCATTCAACCATATATACATGTATGTTTGTATATATACTAATGTGTATATTATATATGTATTATACATGTATGTATGTATTGTATATGTATGTATGCCTGTATGCCTGTATGTATGTATTATGTATGTATGAATGTATGTAAATATGTATGTATGCCGGGTCACTCTTGAGTGCTAGTGGTAACATGTAACCCAGTACAACCTGTCGTATGGTCGGGTCGTCGGCGACCAAACCGGCAACCCCACAAAGTTTACTAGGTGAGGAGGGTGATTTTGGGCACCCTGCAGGACAAATAACAAAACCTGACAAAAGGCAGAAGAACTCATAAGAGTCAACGGCCATCCGAAAGTGTGTAAATATGTATATACATATGTACCGCGCGGTTAAACCACTGGGAGTGAAGGACCCCTAGCCTTTGTCAGGGCATTCTTCTAGGAGAAGGCAACTCAGGAAACTGGGATAACTCCGACATAAAACCTGCAGCTCAGTAGTTACCGATGATGTTGATCTTTTCTTCTTTTCGGGTTATAGCTACTGTCGCTCAGAGAGTGGGATTGGCTCAGTGCACAGTCTTTCCTCACTTTAAAAAAATATCTTCACGCTCAGGCATTGCACGATAGAATTAATAAATAATTATTAATAATGTTATATCGTGTAATGGCCATACTCGATAACGAGGGGGCAGCCACCATTATGTATGTATGTATGTATGCATGTATGTATATATATGTATGAATGTATGTATACATATATATATATGAACGTATGTATATATATATATATATATATATATATATATATATATATATATATATATATATATATATATATATATATATATATATGAATGTATGTATATATATATATATGAATGTATGTACGTTATTCCGGGTTGAATCGGAGGTAACCACAGTAAGTAAGGTACTCAATACATAGCAGAGTATAACAGTTTTAATATAGATGAGATTCTACAGGACTAGAACTGTTTCATTCATTAGAAATCATCAGGAATCTATGTATGTATATATGGATGAATGTATGTATATATATATATATATATATGAAGGTATGTATGTATATATATATATATGAACGTATGTATGTATATATATATATGTATGTATTTATGAATGTGTGTATGTATATGTATATATATATATATATATATATATATATATATATATATATATATATATATATATATATATATATATATGAAAGTATGTATATATATATATATATTATATATGAATGTATGTATGTATATATATATATGAACGTATGTATATATATATATATATATATATGAATGTATGTATACTATTATACAGGATTGATATTATCACTGCTATATGAGGCTCTAAATATCTTTTTTACCTTACTGTAATCATTGGGGGAGTAATTCAGTCATTTTTGGAAATCTTACAAGTTGAAACTATAGTGTTAATCAACAAACTTAAGAGAGACGTGACATTCATATGATATATTGAATATTATTTGGAGGATCGCATATCTTTCCGACAAACACCCATAAGTATCCAGCGCTGCCAAACAAATTACTTTTTCTTTATAGCCGTCATCTATGATTTACTGTAAATAACATTGTTTTTCTACAGATTTAGAACTCTACGAATCTCTCACAAAATAATAATAAAAGACGAAATTTTTTCGAGAAGATTTAACAGTGTTTGTTGCTTTATTATTTGTTAACCTGGGCGGGATTTGAACTCAGATCATAAATGTCCGTAACTCTTTGCTGCAAAGCATCGGTAGAGGGTCGGATGCCATGCTTTGCAGCAAAGAATTACGGCCCTTTATGATCTGAGTTCAAATCCCACCGAGGTTAACTTTGCCTTTTATCCTTACGGGGTCGATAAAATTAATTACCAGTAATACACTGGGATAATTGCTGGCCTTGTGCCAAAAGTAGAAACAATTATTTTTTGCTGTAATAAGGGTGGTGGATTGACAGTAATCACTAGAGCGTCTGGCCACATGCTTAGCTGCATGGAGTTACAGCCTTTTACATTCACCGAGGTTAGCTTTGCCTTTCATCCTTACGGGGTCGATAAAATAAAGTACAAGTATTGCACTGGGGTCGATTTATTGGACTTTCCTCTCCCTCAAAATTGTTATTAAGGGCGGTGGACTGGCAGAATCGGTAGAGGGTCGGACACCATGCTTTGCAGCATAGAGTTACGCCTCTTTATGATCTGAGTTCAAATCCTGCCAAGGTTAACTTTGCCTTTCATCCTTACGGGGTCGATAAAATAAAGTACCAGTAATGCACTGAGGTCGATTTATTAGACTTTCCTCTCCCTCAAAATTGTCAGCCTTGTGTCTAAATCAGAAACTATTATTAAGGGCGGTGGATTGGCAGAATCGGTAGAGCGTCAGACAACATCATTAGCGGCAGCAGCCGACCATTGAAAACCAAATCCGGCAACTCTGTCTACAGCGGGTTGGCCACGATTGAAGGATGTGCACTGGAAGATTACCACACCAACAAGAAGAAGAAATTTTTAGTTTATTTGGCAATTGGAAGACTCGTCATGGAAACCAACGCCGGTTTACTGTGGATGCAGCGTGGTCGAACGGTTCACCAGTACGCTTCGAAATCGTATGGTCTCGAGTTCAATTCCACAGTTACATCTTTAGCAAGTGTTATTTACTATAATCAAGGGTGGTGGTTTGGCAGTATCAGTAGAGGGTCGGATGTCATGCTTTGCAGCATGGAGTTATGCACCTTTATGGTCTAAGTTCAAATCCCGCCGAGGTTAACGTTGCCTTTCATCCTTACGGGGTCGATAAAATAAAGTACCAGTAATGCACTGGGGTAATTGCTGGCCTTGTGCCAAAAGTAGAAACAATTATTTACTATAGTCTTGGGTCTATCCAGGCCTTCTGAGTGAAGGTAAACAGAAACAGATAAGAAGCCCATCGGATGGACTGCACCTGTAATTGAAAGGGTTAGCATTGTCACACAACATAACACGCTGAATCTCCCTGAGAATTACGTTAAGGAAACAAATATCTGTAGAATATTAAGCCAGTTGTAGGTTAATTTCACGAGTAGGTTGTTCTATTGTTCGAACAACTGGATTACGCATCGCCGATACCGACGAAATCCATTGTATTCAATCTTACATTATTTAATGCATTGATCCTTTTTAACACAAAATGTTGTAATTTGAGAGCGAGTTAGTTGGGGGGGGGGGGGGGGTTTAATTTTATCGAGTCCCTTTTTCTATTAAATATATTTTTTTAGCTATGGTTTTATGTCAACTATATTTTACAAAAGGAAGTTTTAAAATGGAGGAAATATTAAAAACAATTTTCAATGAGATCAGCGATCGCATAATGATACGATTTTGAAATGTTTATGGAGGACATATTAACAGACATTCAATAGCTAATTTTTTCAAAGTTATTTTTATATTAATCATATCTCTAAATGTGGTTAGAGTGTTCTAGTCACGAACAGAAGTTCGACGGCCGACCGTACGTTGTGTCTTTGAGCAAAACAGACATTTTATTTCATGCTGCGCCTCTTCACTCGGATGTACATGTAACTCAGACCTTGTTACATACTATACCGAGCTGAGAACTACGTTAAGAGCACATGTTTCTGTGGAATGCTCAGCCACTTTCACGTTAATTCCACGCAAATGCTGCTGATCGTTGACCAGTCTCGAACGAGCCCGAAGGTTCTGGTCTGGCTGAGGAAAACTCTGTCAGAAGTATTCATGTGTGTGTGTGGGGGGGGGCAATAGTTATCATTGTGTGTGTGTCTGGTGATTTTTGGTGTGTTGTTTAGCTACCTCCAAAACAGGTGTACTTGACTCAAACACATGACATGTATAGGACAAGCATGTGTACGGAGAGAAGACGATGTCTCGCTCAGGGGTTTTCGAGTGGCACAAAAGGTTCTAACAGGGATGCGAGGATGTGAGGCGACCCTGAGGAGCTGAAGGCCTTCAACGAGATGGATTGAGTATGTGATGCAGGTGATGGGTTTAATCGTTAGCTGGCTGTGACTGTTTGACTGATCGCAACTGAGCCAGACCTGTCAACTCTCCCCGTCTGACGGGGAGATCGCCCACTCACTTTAGGGTGGGTGAGAGATGTCTTCTCTTGTGAAAATTATGTAAAATCTCCCCATTTTGCCTCATTTTTCCTTGTTTGGGGGCACTTTTTTCTCATGGCACTCCCCGTTTGGGTTTTTAGAGGTTGACAGGTATGTTGAGCTGGGCATGAACAGCGACAGTGTTTGGAAGATTATCACCGAATATTTGGACATGGGGAAGACCTGCTCGAAGATGGTGCTGAAGCTGTTGATTGATGACCAAGTACGAACAACTGGAAAAAGTTCTCAACGAAAAGATAAATCTCTAAATTCAGAATTTTATATTTGAACAGATTTTGAAAACAATGAAGGAATAAAGCAAAGGCGATATTTTTTGTAAAATTAAATACATTAAATTAAGCCAGCAAATTAAATTTTAAGTTATATAATTTAATTTAAAAAATAAATTTTGAAAACACTGCATTTTATTTTATTGTAAAGTTCCAAGATCATGTAATTGTCTCGTTTATTTTTATAACTAAGTTGCTTTTGTTTTTTTCAATCTGGCGTCAGCTTATTTCAGACTATGAATTCCAAGAAGCAGAGTGACTGTTTCTGGTTTGTACACGTGTGTATGTGTATGTGTGGATGTGTATGTGTATGTGTGTATGTATATGTGTGTATATGTGGGTGGGTGTGTATGTGTGTATATGTGTGCGTGTGTGAGGGCGTGTATGTATGTATGCGTGTGTGTGTGTGTATATTTGTGTGTGTATGTGTGTGTATATGTATGTGTATATATGTGTATGTATGTGTGCGTGTATGTATGTATGTGTGTGTATATATGTATGTGTATGTATGAGGTGTGTGTTTTTCAGTTTTGCTTCATTTTTCACTTTCGGGAAAGAGAAGTTGCTGGTACATCCCTTAATTTATTCTCCCTTCAGACTTTAAATTATATTCCTTTCAAACCAGAAAAACTTGCAATGTACAAAGTGAAATATTGTTATCCAAAGGGAATATCATACCAGTGTGTTGAAAATGTAGAAACAGAGCCTAATAGTATTTGTTATCCCACCGCAACCTGGTGCGGTCTGCGACTAACCCAAATTCTGCTGGACGTCGGGTTGAGGGGGCCAAACTCTTCAAATACCTGTCGCTCTCCGACAGGTTTGCAGTTGTACTCTTGGCAGTGGAGACTTCTGGTGTCCTTGACCCTAGGGCTACCTCCCTACTCACCACCATAGGCGCTGAGCTGGCCAGCCGCAGTTGTGAGCCCCGCGAGTTGGAGTGGCTTTTCCAGCGCGTCTCCCTTGCCGTCCTCCGAGGCTGTGGGGAGACAAGCCGATTATATTACGAATTCTGTTGAATAGTCTTAAATACTGCAGTCTCTGCCTAAGTTAATAGAAACAGTTAACCGCTGCCTCCACTCCACCTTTACATTAATAACTGCCATCACTACCAATAATACTTGTTATCCAAAGGGAATATCATGCCTGTATGTTGGAAATATAGAAACGGGGCCTAACATTACTTGTTATTCAAGGTCATCGGTTTAATTTTGTTGGTGGTGATTCGAGGATAACTGTCTTTCTATCTCTCTCTCCCTCTCTCTCTCTATATATATATATATGTGTGTGTGTGTGTATGTCTCTATCTATTTCTCTCTCCCTCTCTCTCTCCCCCTCTCTCTCTCTCTCTCTATATATATATATATATATGTCTCTATCTATCTATCTACATCTCGCTCTGTCCATCTCTCTCTCTCTCTCTCTCTCTATATATATATATATATATATATATATATATATATATCACATTAGAAACGGAGAATCAGTGTTGCGACGAATAAAATTTGTTAGACATATTACAATCGTTTCTCTGGCGACCAGCTCGAGGCACGATCGATGTAATGATCGAACCTGACTCTGAAATCGTAAGGTCCTCAGATACATCTCGATTCTACGAAGCAGACGGACGCTTTAAGCATCCCACACCAATTATATATTTATATATATATATATATATATATATATATATATATATATATGTGTGTGTGTGTGTGTTTATATATATGTATATATATATATATATATATATATTGTTATACTTGTGTAATATTGCCAGAATTAATAACAGAACACACTCACTGTTTAGTTGGTTTTCGCTTCTCGCTTCTGTGTCTTTTATATCGGTAATCTAACTTACTCGGTCCTCAATGTTGCCATTGACTGACCGATAATGACAACCCCTTAGAGAAACTATTTTTCAACCCAGCTGACAAAACATATAAGATGGGTAATATCTATCCTACGAGGTTACCCTTTAATAAAAGAGTTTGCATACCACAACAAATAGATGACGAGACAGAGGCACAGTTCACCATAGCTAGAAATAAGATTAGACAAATAGTAGACAGGTATACTAAGAGACAGAGCAGACCAGAGGCCCAACAACTTGGGAGGAAACCTGTAGAAGGCTTGGTTAGCCTCAAGCAGCGCACAAGGGATGGTGAGGTAGTATGTCTACCCACGGATAAGTCTGGTAGGATGTCAATAGATATCATGCCGAACTACATCAAGGCTCTGCAACCCCACATCACCAACACGAGCGAAATTATTGCACAACAAACACACGATGGGAGAGAGAAAATCCTCAACGCTCACATGATGATGTGGACTGACATCGTAAAGCCAAGCAGACGCACTGCCAACAACTTCCAGGCGTCTAACAATGGCATACCACCCTCGTATGGGCTCCGTAAAGACCACAAGACAGTCGACGACCCGACGACAGGACCACCAACAAGACCCGTATGCGGAGCTAATATAGCTAGTAACTACAGGATCTCCTACTTCCTCTCAATGGTTATACGCCCCATAATCAAGATGTCCCCAGATGTATGTGACAGTACAGAGGACCTCCTCAGCAGAATCAGTGAGTGCAATAAAAACAGGAACCTATCCAACTGCATAATAGGCAGCATGGATGTGGTGTCACTGTACCCGTCCATTAACATTGATTTTGCTGTGAAAAGATGTGTGGAGATGATCATTGAGAGTGAGGTAGAGTTCTGCGACGTCGACACAGACGAACTGGGCCTCCTACTTAGACTTACGTACGACACTGACTACCTAGACAGCCATGACCTTAGACGTTTCTGCCCGAGTAGACCTATAAAAGGTGGACCCCCCACCATAACCTCAATGACAAAAAAGACTCCCATGGGAAGGTGGATTGGGTGGACCAAAGCTATACGTACCCCCCAAAACAATGATGAGGTAAGAAAAATGGTCGCACATGCAATAGGGGCTAGTATCAAAACTACCCTAAAAGGCCACATATTTAAGTTCAACGAGAAGATCTACACCCAAAATGAGGGAGCAGCCACTGGCGTCAGCATAGCTGGTGATGTTGCCAACCTTTTCATGGTATGGGGGGAAAGGAGACTTAAAGAACTCCTTAATGAGAGCTCCATAGACCTCATCATGTACTCTCGTTATGTAGACGATATCAATATAGTTATAAGAACATCCCCACTAGAGAGCACTAACAAGTTTGATTTAGAACGTAGCACGATGGAAAGCATCCAGCAGATAGCTAATTCCATACACCAGAGTATAACTGTAACTATCGACTTCTCTTCCAAACACCCTAACAATAGACTACCTGTATTAGACACAGAACTCTGGATTAACACTATAGACGAGAGAGCCCAAATTCTCCACTCACACTATACTAAACCCATGGCCTCCAAATAGCTGATACTCAAAAACTCAGCAATGTCCAGTAGTGCTAAGTTTAATATTCTGATCGCAGATTTGGTACGAGTGATGAAGAATGTGTCCCGCATGTGCGACCCAACAGAAATGGAAAGACACATCCAACACCTCATCAACTGCATGCAGTTCTCTGGCTACAACCAAAGAGACAGAGTCAGAGTATACGAAGGAGCCATGGAGAAGTATAAGACCCTCATAGAACTGGACATGAAAGGAATTTGCCCATTATACAGGAGCAAATCATGGAATAGCTTAGATGGGACTAAACATAAGATAGGGAAAGCCACCTCATGGTTCGGAAACCAGAGATACCAGAGTGTCATGTTTGTGGACGCTACCCCTGGAGAGAAATTAGCTAACCAGTGTAGAAAGGCCCTGAGAAAGACCCACTTAAAAATTAAGGTGGTAGAAAAGCCAGGAACCACCATAAAATCCCTGATCAGCAAAATCTACCCTTTTAAGAAAACCCACTGTACCAATAGGAAATGTATCATATGTAAGGTAAACCCCCGGATAAACTGTAAAACTAGAAACGTAGTCTATAGCATAAGATGTACAGAGGGTACTTGCAGAAACATGACAACAACATACATAGGTGAGACAGCTCGTAGCATAGGTGAAAGGATAGACCAACACTGGGAGGAACTAAAAGGACAAAAAAACGGGTCAGTACTATACGAACATGCTAGACAACAACATGACGGTAACATAGACAACATAGAAATTAGAATAATATCTAAACATAGAAATGACCCAGCAGATAGGCAAATCAGAGAGGCCAGTGAAATAGAAATTAGAAGACCAAGACTAAACAGAAAGAATGAATGGAATAACAACAACACCCAAACAAGCAACACTGACCTAAGAGAAGTATAAATAAGTAAATAAAATAAAATAAATAAATAAATAAATACATACACAAGCACAATAACAACAAGCACATAAACACACACTAGTCACCCATCACACAGCAAACAAAACACTATACACACACGCAAACGCATGCGCAAAGAAGACAAAATAAAATAAACAAACAAGCAAATAAATAAATAAATATATAGACAGACTGAATAAAAATGGCATAGACATACAATACAACAGGAGGAAAAGATAGCACCACTGACGATGTTGCAGATGTGCAACGAAAGATTTATGATAAACTATATATATGTGTTTGTGTCTATATTGTATCTGTATTATTTTTGACCGTCGGTCAGTCAATGGCAACATTGAGGACTGAGTAAGTTAGATTACCGATATAAAAGACACAGAAGCGAGAAGCGAAAACCAACCAAACAGTGAGTGTGTTCTGTTATTAATTCTGGCAATATTACACAAATATGACCCTCCCCAAGTATAACAATATTTGTTTCGACACACGATTTCATATAAAAAAAAACTCGCAAAACTATATATGTATATATATATATATGTAGGAGGTGAGTTTTATTGTAGTACAATAAAGCAATGCAGATATCGGATAAGATGCACTCTACAGTTTGTTGGACTGGAGTATACATAATATATAAGAACAAAAGATGGTTGAAAGAGTTCCATGTATTTTATTATGCGCATTTCAAAAACAAATATCATCCTGCAATAATATTTGTGTTTTCATCAGATAAAACAGGAGGACATGATATGAAGGTTAAAAAACACTTGTGGATAGTTCAGTTTTAAATCAACATAACTGAACTATCCACAAGTGTTTTTTAACCTTCATATCATGTCCTCCTGTTTTATCTGATGAAAACACAAATATTATTGCATGATGATATTTGTTTTTGAAATGCGCATAATAAAATACATGGAACTCTTTTAACCATCTTTTGTTCTTATATATTATATATATATATATATATATATATATAGGAACAAGTATGACCCCGACAGCGGAGCTCAAGCCGTTTCGACGGCTAATTCTGGACTAAATAAGAATTTTTAGCCTGGTAAATAGATAGCCGAACTTCTCAGGGGGTAATTCCATATATGGGAAGATAGTATTTGTCAAGAGGATTGGTCAAAAATTTGGTGTAGAGACAGTTGATTCTATCAAGGCATTTGGTGGAAGGTAGGGTAGGGGTAGCTGAACTTGCCGGTAGAACAAAGAGGGAGTGGGGGAAGCCCAGTCAAGCGTTGAAAGTGAAATCTATACACCAGATTCTAAGGATAGAAGGTCGAAAAAAGTTTACTGGAAGGAGGGGGGGAGTAGATAAATCGAAAGGGAGTGAACAAACAAGCCCTTATAAAGATGAGGAGATAAATATATAAAAAAGCAAATATATAAACAAACAGCAATTTCTGGTCACTATTCCATCCCCACAATCCCCAGAACTCTCATTAGTATTGTTAAGCTATAGAAAAGTTTCATAGGTGGAGAAAAATGCTAAATACGGGATTGTAGTGAAAGCACTTTATAAAGCCATCTTTACAGGGGGTCTGATACCACTGCAAAAGTTAGTAGTAATAAGCCAATGCTATCTTACAATGACAGGTTAATAAGTTGAGGACAAACATACTAAAAACCTAATACGAACTATTAATTCAGAATGCTAATACATACTAATACCAAGAATACTAAAGCAAAAATACCACTAAGAATTTTATATATACATTCATATATATATATAGCTATTTCAGAGCGCCAATTCTAATTTTCAATTTTTGCTTGACCGGCAACCGCTCTGTATAATCAGTTCCTGATTATTACTAGAAATTTTATAAGAATCAAACATTCATGATTTTCAGCAAACAGGTGGAGTACTTGCCTTTGATAAGTACCAATCAGTAGGAAACATAGCTCTGTCAGCTTTATCTCCCCTGTTTGCTGAAAATTTAAAGTAAGTGAGACTGTCACTACTCTAAAACAATAGCATAAGGTCTTCGAAATGCTTTTAATTAAGCATACAGTGTATTGCAAAATAGACTGTATATACATTCATATATATATATATGTATATATATGTAGGAGGTGAGTTTTATTGTAGTACAATAAAGCAATGCAGATATCGGATAAGAAGCACTCTACAGTTTGTGGGACTGGAGTATGCATAATATAAGATCAAAAGATGGTTAAAGGAGTTCCATATATTTTATTATGCGCATTTCAAAAACAAACATCATCAAGCAATAATATTTGTGTTTTCATCAGATAAAACAGGAGAACATGATATGAAGGCTAAAAAACACTTGTGGATAGTGCAGTTTTAAATCAACATATGAAAAGTGGTTTTAGATTGATGTGTGATATTGGGAAAAATATTTTATTTAGAGAGGGGGGGGAAGGATGAAAAGGGAAGGAGATGAGAGGGAGAGATGGCTGATAGAGAGAAAGAGATAGTTTTTATAACTGAGAGGAGATATATTTTTTACATAGAGGGGTTGAAAACCGTTGGAAGATACTGTATAAATTAAACATTTTGAAAATTAGCGAAGGGAGGATATGTGCGAGGAAAACATATTTTATTTAGGGAGGGGGGGGGGTGGAAAGGATGAAAAAAAGGGGGAGGAGATGAGAGTGAAGGTGGAGAGGGAGAGATGGGTGATAGAGAGAAAGAGATAGTTTTTATAACTGAGAAAAAGATATATTGTTTTAATATAGAGAGGTTGGGAACCGTTGGAAGATAATGTATAAATTAAAGGAATTTGAAAATTAACGAAGGGAAATTATGTATGAAGATAGAGAGAAAAAAATAATAATTGTGGGTGAATATTCTAACGTTAAAAGAAGAAATGTATGTATTGTGGCAATTTCAAAATTAGCGAAGAGAAAAATTGTTAAGGTTTGTGTGTAGAAAGATTTGAGAAAAATAATGTGAAGTTAAAGTTTGTATATTGAATTGATAATACATATAAGAGTTAATATGTATTAATAATGAGTTCGTTGATGGGGAGAAAAAAATAATAATAAATTAAGGATGAAATTGAGATTAAAAAGATTTATGATAGAGAGAAGAAATAATAATAATGATTGCGGATGAATATTCAAAATGTCAAAAACAAATGTTATTATTTTACGAGAAGATAGAATGAGGGTAATGAGTAAACGAGTATTATAGAGTGTATAATGCCCTTTAAAGTAAGGTAGATGGGTATATTTTAAAGAGGTGTATGTATATGTGCCTTTGAGAAAAGATTCTAAATTGATAAAGAATTGAATATTAACTGTATACTTTGTGAAAAGTTCTATGGAATTTATGCAGGCAGATAGAAAACAAATCTGAGCGTCTATTTATTATAGAATCTAGGTTAGAGATAATGGTAAATTTTTCATTTAGGCAGAGATTACAGATTTTAAAATCTAAAATCTGTAATCTCTGCCTAAATGAAAAATTTACCATTATCTCTAACCTAGATTCTATAATAAATAGACGCTCAGATTTGTTTTCTATCTGCCTGCATAAATTCCATAGAACTTTTCACAAAGTATACAGTTAATATTCAATTCTTTATCAATTTAGAATCTTTTCTCAAAGGCACATATACATACACCTCTTTAAAATATACCCATCTACCTTACTTTAAAGGGCATTATACACTCTATAATACTCGTTTACTCATTACCCTCATTCTATCTTATCGTAAAATAATAACATTTGTTTTTGACATTTTGAATATTCATCCGCAATCATTATTATTTTTTCTCTCTATCATAAATCTTTTTAATCTCAATTTCATCCTTAATTTATTATTATTTTTTTCTCCCCATCAACGAACTCATTATTAATACATATTAACTCTTATATGTATTATCAATTCAATATACAAACTTTAACTTCACATTATTTTTCTCAAATCTTTCTACACACAAACCTTAACAATTTTTCTCTTCGCTAATTTTGAAATTGCCACAATACATACATTTCTTCTTTTAACGTTAGAATATTCACCCACAATTATTATTTTTTTCTCTCTATCTTCATACATAATTTCCCTTCGTTAATTTTCAAATTCCTTTAATTTATACATTATCTTCCAACGGTTCCCAACCTCTCTATATTAAAACAATATATCTTTTTCTCAGTTATAAAAACTATCTCTTTCTCTCTATCACCCATCTCTCCCTCTCCACCTTCACTCTCATCTCCTCCCCCTTTTTTTCATCCTTTCCACCCCCTCCTCCCTAAATAAAATATTTTTTCCTCGCACATATCCTCCCTTCGTTAATTTTCAAAATGTTTAATTTATACAGTATCTTCCAACGGTTTTCAACCCCTCTATGTAAAAAATATATCTCCTCTCAGTTATAAAAACTATCTCTTTCTCTCTATCACCCATCTCTCCCTCTCATCTCCTTCCCTTTTCATCCTCCCCCCCCCCCCCCTCTCTAAATAAAATATTTTTCCCAATATCACACATCAATCTAAAACCACTTTTCATATGTTGATTTAAAACTGCACTATCCACAAGTGTTTTTTAGCCTTCATATCATGTTCTCCTGTTTTATCTGATGAAAACACAAATATTATTGCTTGATGATGTTTGTTTTTGAAATGCGCATAATAAAATATATGGAACTCCTTTAACCATCTTTTGATCTTATATTATATGTATATATATGTATATATATGTATATATATATATATATATATATATATGTATGTATATGTTTGTATGTATATATATATATATATATATATATATATATATATATATATATATATATATATATATATATATATATATATTTATATATATATATATATATATATATATATATATATATATATATATATATATATGTATATATATGTATATATATATATATATATATATATATATATATATATTTATATACATACATATATACATATATATATGTATATGTATGCATGTATATATATATGTATATATATGTATATATATATATACATATATATGTATATGTATGCATGTATATATATATATATATGTGTATATATGTCTCTATCTATCTATCTCGATCCCCCTCCCCCAAACACACATACACCAGTCGTCAGAGGGCCTGAAAAGGACTGTAGTCACTGTAATACCCTCATTGACTGAACAGTAAAAATTAACAAAACCAAACTACTGAATTCCATTTCTCCATTCAACCAAATTCGCTGAGACAAGTTCACAGTGACCAGGAATAGAATCTCACTTGACATTCTGTTCTGATCATAAGAGCGGGAGATTGGCGGAATCGTTAAAAAGCCGGAAAAAGTTGTTTGTATGCATTTGATTACGTCCCTTTACCTTCTGATTTCAAATCTCACTGAGGTCAACTTTGTCTTCCATCATTCCAGGGTCGATAAAATAAAGTACCAGTTACGTACTGGAGTCGATGTAAACGGCTTTTCTTTCCTCACGATGTATTGGCCTTCTTTCTAAATTCTGTCTAACATTGGCACAAGGCCAACAATTTGGGAGGAGGAGAGGAAGGAGGTTATATCAACCTCAGTATTTAACTGGTATATTATTTTATCAACCCCGGAAGAATGAAAGGCCAAGTTGACCTCGGCGTGATTTCAACTCAGAACATAGAAAGTAACAACAAAATACAGCGGAGTACGACACTCTACTGACCCTGCTTATCCACTGCTATGTTTGTGCTTAAAATAAAGACAATTATTCTGATGATGAGGCGGTGAATTGGCAGTATCGGTAGAGGGTTGGACGTCATGCTTTCCAGCATAGTTACGTCCCTTTACATTCTGAGTTCAAATCCCGCCGAGGTTAACTTTGTCTTTCATCCTTACGGGGTCGATAAAATAAAGTACCAGTAATGTACTGGTTATTTGCTGGCCGTGCCTAAAAGTAGAAACAATTATTCTGATGATGAGATCATATTCCCGACTTTACACTCACGACCATATTTGTACCCTCATATATATATCCCAAGTCTTCCTATTTCTGTCTAGATCTACTTTTTCTCTCCTTTCATTATCGCTACTGTCTTTTAATAAAGATATATAGTTCCTTATTTATTGAATTGTGGGTTGGCATTAATCGACGGAGCGTCGGATACCCGGCTTCGTGGCATAGAGTTATGGCCCTTTGCGTTCTGAGTTCAAATCCCGCGGAGGTTAACTTTGCCTTTCATCATTACGGAGCCGATAAAATAAAGTACCAGTCACGTACTGTGGTCTATTTAATCGACTTTCCCCTCTCCACCCACATTGCTGTCTTTATGCCTAAATATATATTTATCTATTTCATATCTTTTATCTGTAACATCTTTGTCTGACGAACGATCCAGACGATTATTATTATCGCCTGCGATCCAGAAACCTTTGGTAATGGAGTAGTTATATTTTGTGTTGTTTACTTTCTAACTAAATATATATATATATATATATATATATATATATATATATATATATAGAGAGAGAGAGAGAGAGAGAGTGAGAGAGAGAGAGAGAGTGAGAGAGAGAGAGAAACTAGTAACCTAAGTAAACATGAAAGAACAACCCAACTCCCAATGTCATCGCCTCCATCTCTTGCCCTCCCTATCTCTCTGTATGGTGAGTAAATGGTGTCCCACGTGCTGGCCACCCCACAACCCCGGCGGACAGAATTGTAAGGGAGATGCGCCGGAAGAGCCATTCCATCTCGCGAAGCCCACACCTGCGGCTGGCCAGCTCAGCGCCTATGGTGGGGACATAAACCATTTTAAGAAAGCCATACAATATATTTCATATTTAGTTTTGTTTCTGGTAGTTCTGGGTTCAAGTCTAGTTTTGTCTCTGGTAGTTCTGGGTTCAAGTCTAGTTTTGTTTCTGGTAGTTCTGGGTTCAAGTCTAGTTTTTTCTCTGGTAGTTCTGGGTTCAAGTCTAGTTTTGTCTCTGGTAGTTCTGGGTTCAAGTCTAGTTTTGTTTCTGGTAGTTCTGGGTTCAAGTCTAGTTTTTTCTCTGGTAGTTCTGGGTTCAAGTCTAGTTTTGTCTCTGGTAGTTCTGGGTTCAAGTCTAGTTTTGTTTCTGGTAGTTCTGGGTTCAAGTCTAGTTTTGTTTCTGGTAGTTCTGGGTTCAAGTCTAGTTTTGTTTCTGGTAGTTCTGGGTTCAAGTCTAGTTTTGTTTCTGATAGTTCTGGGTTCAAGTCTAGTTTTGTTTCTGGTAGTTCTGGGTTCAAGTCTAGTTTTGTCTCTGGTAGTTCTGGGTTCAAGTCTAGTTTTGTTTCTGGTAGTTCTGGGTTCAAGTCTAGTTTGGTTTCTGGTAGTTCTGGGTTCAAGTCTAGTTTGGTTTCTGGTAGTTCTGGGTTCAAGTCTATTTTGTTTCTGGTAGTTCTGGGTTCAAGTCTAGTTTTGTTTCTGGTAGTTCTGGGTTCAAGTTTAGTTTTGTTTCTGGTAGTTCTGGGTTCAAGTCTAGTTTTGTTTCTGGTAGTTCTGGGTTCAAGTCTAGTTTTGTTTCTGTTAGTTCTGGGTTCAAGTCTAGTCGGGGTTCGACTAATATTTAATCGACTTTCCCCTCCCCACAAAAGATGCTGGCCTTGTGTGTGACAGCTCACACCTATGCAGGTTTAGCTGGCCTCCTCCAAGGTATATCTCATTGGAGCTGTCTTGGGTAATTTAATGATAGTGACCCCAGTCCTATCATCTCATTTCTACAGCTGAGTAAACTGGAACAATGTGAAATAAAGTGTCTTGCTCAAGGAAACAACACATCACCCGGTCCGAGAATTGAACTCACAACCTTTCGATTGCAAGCCCAATGCTCTAACCACTAAGCCATCCTCCTTGTGCCTTGATCAGAAACCATTATTTGACTAACAAATTATGTACTTATGTGTACTGGAGTTTGAGGTTGTATTTACTCAAACATTAATCTCGGGCGACTCATAGTCGATCCACTTACGGTTTAGCTTCTATATGTATAATTTCTCAATCGATCGTCACCTTAATATATTCAGAACAAACAGAGTTCTATTTGCTTTAGTGTCAAAGAGAACCATTATGTTAATATATTTGTTTCTTCAAAAGACGTTATTTCTTTTGCTGGCTTTTGTTCGAGTTATTTACTTTGATTAAATGTGAAATTTGGCACAGAGCTGTTATTCACAACTAACGCCAACTGAATACTATCATATAGTGAATGATATCATATCGTCTAGTTTGGTGATAGTCTTCAATTTGATACTGTCCTCGTGAATTATCTTGTCGTCACTTTTGTTTGTATGTATATGTGTGTGTATATATGTATATAGGCATGTATATGTGTGTATGTGTTCATATATGTATGTATATGTGTGTTTGGATATATGTGTGTGTATATGCATCAATATGTGTGTATATGTTCATATATGTATGTATATGTGTGTTTGGATGTATGTGTGTATGTGTATATATGTGTATGTATATGTGTGTATAAGTTCATATATGTATGTATATGTGTGTAGATATGCATGTATATGTGTGTTTGGATGTATGTGTGTATGTGTGTATATGTGCATGTATATGTGCATATATGTGTGTATGTATGTATATATATATACATATGTACGTATGTATATGTATGTATATATGAATATGTATGTATGTATATGTATGTATGTATATATGTATGTATCTAGATGTATATGAATGCTTGTATGTATATGTATATATGTATATGTATGTATGTATATGTATGTATATCTATGTACGTATATGTATGTATATGTTTGTATTTATATATATGTATGTATATGTATGTATGTATATATATGTATATGTATGTATGTATATGTATGTATATGTATGTATGTATATATATGTATGTATATGTATGTATGTATATGTATGTATATGTATGTATATGTATGTATGTATGTATGTATGTATGTATGTATGTATGTATGTATATGTATATGTATGTATATGTATGTATGTATGTATGTATGTATGTATATATGTATGTATGTATGTATGTATATGTATGTATATATATGTATGTATATATATGTACATATATGTATGTATACGCTAAATATTGATGTAATTCAATTCAAGCACTCGACGTACATATATCCACGTAGGATTAACGGAGTATATTTAGAATAATGAAATACAAAGTAGTTTATATGTTAAAGTCCTTTATTGATAAGGCCGTGACGACAGTGGCCACACGATTCCGTGCAGTAGCCAGTGCCATGATCTCATCAGACAGCTTAAGGTTACAATGTCCTCCGTGCGCTCTACCGATACTGCCAATCCACCTTGATGAAATGGATGGTATCTAAAAATAAACACCATTAATTCTATTCAGTCTGTTCTCTCTATGAGGATGTTAATCATTGAAGCTGAGCTGTGATGTTATTTCAATGTACCTGACAATACTTATATGTAGACGCTATATTTACATACAATATCATCCAGTAACAGTGAAGTCTACCGTAACTGGTACTTTATTTTATCGACTCCGTAAGGATGAAAGGCAAAGTTAACTTCGGCGGGATTTGAACTCACAACATAAAGGGCCGTAACTCTATGCCACGGTATAGCAGGGTATCCGACGCTCCGCCGATTAATGCCAACCATCAATGCAAATAAACACCATTAATTCTATTCAGTCTGTTCTCTCTATGAGGATGTTAATCATTGAAGCTGAACTGTGATGTTATTTCAATGTACCTGACAATACTTATATGTAGACGCTATATTTACATACTTACAATCTCACCCAGTGACAGGGAAGTCTATTTATAACATTATACTGCTATTTAAGAGAGTATTGAATATGTGATCACTTTAGAATTACTTTTCAATCACCAAACATAATCGTTATTATGGTGCTTTTTAACACGGTAGATTACCACAGATTCTACTTGGTTCTGTTTCCTAATAATTTTATTGCTGTTAAATTATTGTCTAGCAACGCTTTCAACGTTACAAGTATATTTCTACTCTTTATAGTAAATTTCTCAATTTTATCGATCAATAAACGGTTAATTTAGTCATACAAAAATAAACACAGTTTGTATAGTATGTGTATGAGATATTATAATCTGGAATGTCTGAAAAATCTGGTTAAGATTAGAGAAAATGTGATAATAATAGGTTTTTTTTTTTAATGGAAATAGTGGATTAATTTACTTCTTTCAGTAATATGATTTCTAATTTAAGCAAAAGACCAGCCATTTTATTTATAGGTATGTAGGTCAATTTTATCGACCTCAGTACTTGACTGGTACTTTATTCACCCCGGAAGGATAAACGGCGAAGTTGACCTCACCAATTCTGCCAATTCTGGCAATCCACCACCCACACTTTCAGTAGTATAAGGATAACATCAGCTACCTAGAATACATAAAACTTATCTCTCTCTCTTCCTCATCAACTATTTATCTCTCTTGCTCTCACTCTCTCTCTCTCTCTCTATATATATATATATATATATATATATATATCCTAACGATCGACTTTCGTCAAATCGGACCGAGGAAACAGTGTTTCCATTGGTCTTTCCAATTGCTAATACTATCTATCGGTCGCAACTCCATATATATAAAACGGAAGATGTCTGTCTGTATGTGTGTATGATTGTTATGCATTTCCACATTTCTCTACCGATTTTGATGATTTTTTTCCAATGTGCTCCAAATTTACCAACGATGGTCAACGCGTAATAAACTTTGCCAAATATTTCCTGCTTCTATGAAAAAAATCGATAAAACTAAATACATGCTGTAACCCTCTCTCTTACACGCTTATTCACTCTCTCTACTACCCAACAGCGACAAAACTTCGTTCAGGAACGCGACATAAACTTTGAAAACTAAGCAACACATCATTTTATACAACAGCAAAAATAGTCATAACGCTCTCTCCGTCGCTCTTCACTCTCTCTATAATAGATCATTCCCCTTCTCTATAATTTAACTTCTTTACTCTCTCTGTCGCTCTTCACTCTCTATATGACAACACTGTTTTACACACCTCCCTATAGCTTCTTAGCTTTACTCTCTCCATCGTTATTCCCTCTCTCTCTATAATAGATTATTCCCTCTCTATAATTTAACTGCTGGGGGAGTCATTGGAGTTCCGTATTGACATACGGCTTTTCTGGGGCATTTTAAATCGGTTTATTGCAAATAACACTTCATATAACAAATTAATGCTATAGACATATGAATCGGAATCTTTAAATTATATATTTTTTACGTCTTTCATTGGTTAAATATTAATATGACAACACCCATAGTGGTGTACTTCTGGCAATTCTGCCGAATACACTGCCAAGGATGAACCTTTTCCCCTCGACGTCAGATATCCAGTTCAATTTCTGACGATCCCAATTCCCGGTGAGACCATGATTTGCTATGTCCATTAACAAGTCACAAGGGCAAATATTGTCGGTGCGGGCATCCATTTGGGGGAGCCATGCTTCTCCCATGGCCAACTTTATGTTGCCTGTTCCTGCGTAGGGAGCAGGAATGGACTTTTTGCTTACACTCCTCAAGGGATGACACGCAATATCGTCTACAAAGAGGTGCTATAGATGTTGGTGCAGATATTAGATGTGTTGGAGCTATGCCGTCTGGAAAACTATTTCCTGGTAGGGTTACCCATGGCGGACAGATCTGACACCCAGTGGCATCAGGGCCATCATCTTGCAACTTTCGTCTGCTAAATTCGCTATTGAAAGATTATTAACCCATCATTGATTGTCCAAAATGCTAATTGGTTCGTAACTTTTAATAACCGGTTCAACTGCTTTATGCACTTAATTGATAAGCTTATTCGCTTTCAAGCCACGTTTACCTGTATGTAACTTTTCATAGCAAATGAACAAACCCGAGGAAAGCCGGGCTAAACTGCTAGTATGTATATATATATATATATATATATATATATAAATATAGAAAAGCTTCTACAGGACTAGAACTGTTTCATTCGTGAAAAATCATCAGGATCCTCCTGGTGTACTGGTCACTCTATGATAAGTTTATCATTGAAACATTTATACTCTGCTATATATTGAGGACCTTACTTACTGTGGTTAGCCCTGATTTAACCCGGAATAACTTTTATATATATATATATAGGAAAAAGTATGACCCCCGACGGCAGAGCTCAAGCCGTTTCGACGGCTATTTCTGGACTAAATTAGAATTTTTAGCCTGGTGAATAAATAGCCGAGCTTGTCAAGGGGGTACTTCCTTATATGGGAAGATTGTAGTTGTCAAGACGATTGGTTAAAATTTGTTGTAAACACAAATAAGTCTATCATGGCATTTGGTGGAAGGTAGGGGTAGCTGAACTTGCCTGTAGAACAATAGGGGAGAGAGTGGAGCGGTCAAGCGTTGAAAGTGATATGTATACAGCAGATTCTAAGGATAGTGTATGAAGTGGAGGAGGGAGGTTATAGAATAGGTAAATCGAAGGAGAGTAGGAGACAATAAAAGATACTAGAAAGAAATAAAAAAATATATAAAATTAGAAAGTGGGAAATGAGTAAAAAAAATCACAATGCTATTTATTCACCAGGCTAAAAATTCTAATTTAGTCCAGAAATAGCCGTCGAAACGGCTTGAGCTCTGCCGTCGGGGTCATACTTTTTCCTATTTCCCACTCTACCAGATGGACCATAACGCACCAGAGTACTCAATACTTAGGGTAGTAGAGTGGGAAATAGGAAAAAGTATGACCCCGACGGCAGAGCTCAAACCGTTTCGACGGCTATTATATATATATATATATATATATGTGTGTGTATACGTACATACATATATGTATACAGACGTACAGTAGCATGCATATATATATATATATATATATATATATATATATATATATATACATACAGGTACACATACATATATGCACGTATCAGTTTAGCGGACGTTTATTATAACGCCGCTTTGTTCGTTTGTAAACAAACTGAACAGCCTGAATTTTTTTATGCCGTACGGTGTTAAGGCAACCACGTCACCTTTTTGTTCAACACTGACACAGGAACGATGTACTAGTTTCAAGCTTGTTAGCTATCATCAGCACCGTATACCCATCTGCCAGATAGTTGAACGTTCGAAAGTATATACTTTCCTTATGAAAATTAACGGCTGAGCAACCTAATTTGCATATCGAGTGAGCTAAGTCGGTCAGGCATACCGAAAACGATAAGTTGAAATAAAATGAAAACGAAATTTCATTTCTGACTCTTAGTACGGCACTTACTTAAATGTAAGTATGTGTGTATACGTACATACATATATGTATACAGACGTACAGTAGCATGCATATATATATATATATATATATATATATATATATACATACAGGTACACATACATATATGCACGTATCAGTTCAGCGGACGTTTATTATAACGACGCTTTGTTCGTTTGTAAACAAACTGAACAGCCTGAATTTTTATGCCGTACGGTGTTAAGGCAACCACGTTACCTTTTTGTTCAACACTGACACAGGAACGATGTACTAGTTTCAAGCTTGTTAGCTATCATCAGCACCGTATACCCATCTGCCAGATAGTTGAACGTTCGAAAGTATATACTTTCCTTATGAAAATTAACGGCTGAGCAACCTAATTTGCATATCGAGTGAGCTAAGTGCCGTACTAAGAGTGAGAAATGAAATTTCGTTTTCATTTTATTTCAACTCATATATATATATATATATATATATATACATATATATATTTCGTTTCTGAATTTGTTTAGCAAGATGCTATATCTGAAAACGTGTGTTGAAACCGATATTGTTATACTTTGCTTTCACTCCAATTTATTATAAATTAAATTTATAAATTTAAGAAATTTATAAATTTCCGGTTGGTTGGCTGGTTCCACAACCGGACGGTTGTTCATATATTGCCAAAGTTCTTTCGTCACACATTCTGTGACCCCTTCTGTGACTGGGGATTCTTTTCTTTGTTTTGTGCCTCTCCTTTGTTCTGTCCTACGCCATCTTGTTTTTGTGTGTGTTCTACCAACCAACTGGAGATTTATAAATTTCTTAAATTTATAAATTTAATTTATAATAAATTGGAGTGAAAGCAACTGGTGCGTGTGTTTCTTATTGGCAACATGACCCTCCCAAAGCATAACAATATATATATATATGTTTCTCCCTCTACCTCTCTCACACACTATGTTTCTCTCCTTCACTCTCTCTTCATGACACTATATCTCTATCTCTCTATCCTTATCTCTCTCTCTCTCTCTCTCTCTCTCTCTCTCTCTCTCTCTCTCTCTCTCTCTCTCTGATGCTATCTAATGGTCCTAACAACATAATTGCGAAGTCGTTACTCCGGACGATAGCTAAGAAGATACGCCCCCTAAAAAGCAAGTCTAACTGGCGGGGCTCATTCTTGCTGGCAGCTAATTCCGTCACAATCGCACTAAGTCGGAATATGGTACGGGGTCCCAAGACGCCAGAAGTTTCCAATTCTATAGTTTCAATAATAAACTTATCAGAGAGTGACCAGTACATTAACAATTTGTCAGATTTTCACAGATGATTCACAGGGGAATGGGGAATATAATTGTTTCCACTTTTGGCACAAGGCCATCAAATACCCAGTACATTACTGGTACTTTATTTTATCCACCCCGTAAGGATGAAAGGCAAAGTTAACCTCGGCGGGATTTGAACTCAGACCGTAAAGGGATGTAACTATGCTGGAAAGCATGGTGGTTTCTGATTTAGCCACAAGGCTAGTAATTTGGGAGAGAGGAAAGTTGATTAAATTGACCCCAGTGCATCACTGGTGCCTTATTTTCTCGACCCTGTAAGAATGAAAGGCAAAGCTAACCTCGGCATGATTTGAACTCAGAACGTAAAGAGCCGTAACTATGTGCCGCAAAGCATGTTATCCGACGCTCTACCGATTACTGCCAATCCACCTCCCTCGGTGGGGGTTAATAATCTTATTTCATAAACTTATTTTGCTTATTTGAGGACAATGTTGATGATCAACATTTTAAGGAAGTAAGGCAGTAATTGGTAGAGCGTCGGACAATATGTTTTGTGGCATAGAATTACGTCCCTTTATGGTCCTTTACGTTCTGAGATCAAATCCCGCCGGGGTTAACTTTGCCTTTCATCCTTACGGGGTCGATAAAATAAAGAACCAGTAACGTACTTTGCTTTTTTAATGACAGCTCACACCTATGCAGGCTTAGTTGGCCTCCTCCAAGGTATATCTCGTTGGAGGTGTCTTGGGTAATTTAATGATAGGGACCCCAGTCCTATTATCTCATATCTACAGCTGAGTAAACTGGAGCAACGTGAAATAAAGTGTCTTGCTCAAGGAAACAACACATCACCCGTTCTGAGAATTGAACTCACAACCTTTCGACTGCAAGCCCAATGCTCTAACCATTAAGCCATGCACCTTCACCTGTAACGTACTGGGTCGATTTAATCCCCCCCCCCTTAGAAATTGTTGGCCTTCTGCCTGTTGTAGAAAGCATTTTAAGAAAGCTATTACTCTATTACAACTTCCAGCCGAGAATCTGAGGTCATGCTGGAGCACCACCATAGGTATACATTATATTTCATAATATCTAGTTTTGTTTCTGCCAGTCCTGGGTTCAAATCTGGCCGGGGTTCGACTAATACTGGTCATTATGCACTGAGTATTTTCTTATATTTGTTATACACCTCCGTCAATGACGACGCTGATGTTCCAGATGTTTTGATCATCGGAGCAGCCTGGTCGGAAACTTATGGTGCAATGTGTTGACTGAGCATTCGACAGACACGTGTACCCGCATACGTAGTTCTGTGGTTAATGTGTTTAACTCACAATTCTAAAATCGTGGGTTCTTTTTCTGACAGCAACTTTTTTTCCTTGAGCAAGATTCTTTATTTCACATTATTCCAGTCAATTAAACCTTCTAACAAATTATGTAAAATTGTCTGTGGTACACCTGTCTGTGGTACCCCTGTCTGTGGTACACCTGTCTGTGGTACTCCTGTCTGTGGTACACGTGTCTGTGGTACTCGTGTCTGTGGTACTCGTGTCTGTGGTTCACCTGTCTGTGGTACCCCTGTCTATGGTACCCCTGACTGTGGTACCCCTGACTGTGGTACCCCTGACTGTGGTACACCTGTCTGTGGTACTCCTGTCTATGGTACCCCTGTCTGTGGTACTCCTGTCTGTGGTACTCCTGTCTGTGGTACAGCTGTCTGTGGTACTCCTCTCTGTGGTACACCTGTCTGTGGTACTCGTGTCTGTGGTACACCTGTCTGTGGTACCCCTGCCTGTGGTACCCCTGACAGTGGTACCCCTGTCTGTGGTACAGCTGTCTGTGGTACTCCTCTCTGTGGTACACCTGTCTGTGGTACTCCTGTCTGTGGTACTCCTGTCTGTGGTACACCTGTCTGTGGTACTCCTGTCTGTGGTACTCCTCTCTGTGGTACACCTGTCTGTGGTACTCCTGTCTGTGGTACTCCTGTCTGTGGTACTCCTCTCTGTGGTACACCTGTCTGTGGTACTCCTGTCTGTGGTACTCCTGTCTGTGGTACACCTGTCTGTGGTACTCCTCTCTGTGGTACACCTGTCTGTGGTACTCCTGTCTGTGGTACTCCTGTCTGTGGTACACCTGTCTGTGGTACTCCTGTCTGTGGTAATCCTCTCTGTGGTACACCTGTCTGTGGTACTCCTGTCTGTGGTACTCCTCTCTGTGGTACACCTGTCTGTGGTACTCCTGTCTGTGGTACCCCTGTCTGTGGTACACCTGTCTGTGGTACTCCTGTCTGTGGTACTCCTATCTATGGTAGTCCTGTCTATGGTACTTCTGTCTGTTGTACTCCTGTCTATGGTACACCTATCTGTGGTACACCTGTCTGTGGTACTCCTGTCTGTGGTACTCCTGTCTGTGGTACACCTGTCTGTGGTACACCTGCCTATGGTACACCTGTCTATGGTTCTCCTGTCTGTGGTACAATGTCTGTGGTACTCCTGTCTGTGGTACTCCTGTCTGTGGTACACCTGTCTGTGGTATTCCTGTCTGTGGTACACTTGTCTGTGGTACTCCTGTCTGTGGTACAATGTCTGTGGTACTCCTGTCTGTGGTACTCCTGTCTGTTGTACTCCTGTCTATGGTACTCCTGTCTGTGGTACCCCTGTCTGTGGTAATCATGTCTGTGGTACAATGTCTGTGGTACTCCTGTCTGTGGTACACCTGTCTGTGATACTCCTGTCTGTGGTACACCTGTCTGTGGTACTCCTGTCTGTGGTACAATGTCTGTGGTACACCTGTCTGTGGTACTCCTGTCTGTGGTACTCCTGTCTGTGGTACTCCTGTCTGTGCTACTCCTGTCTGTGGTAAACCTGTCTGTGGCACTCCTGTCTGTGGTACTCCTGTCTGTGGTACTCCTGTCTGTGGTACACCTGTCTGTGGTACACCTGTCTGTAGTACTCCTATCTGTGGTACACCTGTCTGTGGTACTCCTGTCTGTGGTATACCTGTCTGTGATACACCTGTCTGTAGTACTCCTGTCTGTGGTACTCCTGTCTGTAGTACTCCTGCCTGTGGTACTCCTGTCTGTGGTACTCCTGTCTGTGCTACTCCTGACTGTAGTACACCTGTCTGTGCTACTCCTGACAGTAGTACACCTGTCTGTGGTACACTTGTCTGTGGTACACCTGTGTGTGGTACTCCTGTCTGTGGTACACCTGTCTGTGGTACTCCTGTCTGTGGTCCCCTGTCTGTGGTACTCCTGTCTGTGGTACAATGTCTGTGGTACTCATGTCTGTGGTACTCCTGTCTGTAATACACCTGTCTGTGGTACTCCTGTCTGTGGCACTCCTGTCTGTGGTAAACCTGTCTGTGGTACTCCTGTCTGTGGTACTCCTGTCTGTGGTACTCCTGTCTGTGGTACTCCTGTCTCTGGTACACCTGTCTGTGGTACTCCTGTCTGTGGTACCCCTGTCTGTGGTACTCCTATCTGTGGTATAATGTCTGTGGTACTCCTGTCTGTGGTACAATGTCTGTGGTACTCCTGTATGAGGTACTCCTGTCTGTGGTACATCTGTCTGTGGTACTCCTGTCTGTGGTACCCTTGTCTGTGGTACTCCTATCTGTGGTACAATGTCTGTGGTACAATGTCTGTGGTACTCCTGTCTGTGGTACACCTGTCTGTGGTACTCCTGTCTGTGGTACAATGTCTGTGGTACTCTTGTCTCTGGTACTCCTGTCTGTGGTACTCCTGTCTGTTGTACTCCTGTCTATGGTACTCCTGTCTGTGGTACACCTGTCTGTAGTACTCCTGTCTGTTGTACTCCTGTCTATGGTACTCCTGTCTGTGGTACACCTGTGTGTCGTACTCCTGTCTGTGGCACAATGCCTGTTGTACTCCTGCCTGTGGTACACCTGTATGTGGTACCCCTGTCTGTGGTACTCTCGTCTGTGGTTCAATGTCTGTGGTACTGCTGTCTGTGGTACTCCTGTCTGTGGTAAACCTGTCTGTGGTACCGCTGTCTGTGGTACTCCTGTATGTCGTTCCAATGTCTGTGGTAATCCTGTCTGTGGTACTCCTGTCTGTGGTACACCTGTCTGTGGTACTCCTCTCAGTGGTACACCTGTCTGTGGTACTCCTGTCTGTGGTAGACCTGTCTGTGGTACTCCTGTCTGTGGTACACCTGTCTGTGGTACTCCTGTCTGTGGTACACCTGTCTGTGGTACACCTGTCTGTGGTACTCCTGTCTGTGCTACACCTGTCTGTGGTACTCCTGTCTGTGGTACAGCTGTCTGTGGTACTCCTGTCTGTGGTACTGCTGTCTGTGGTACTCCTGTCTGTGGTACAATGTCTGTGGTACTTCTGTCTGTGGTACACCTGTCTGTGGTACTCCTGTCTGTGGTACACCTGTCTGTGGTACTCCTGTCTGTGGTACTCCTGTCTGTGGTACTCCTGTCTATGGTACACCTGTCTGTGGTACTCCTGTCTGTGGTACTCCTGTCTGTGGTACTCCTGTCTGTGGTACACCTGTCTGTGGTACCCCTGTCTGTAGTACTCCTGTCAGTGGTACACATGTCTGTGGTACTCCTGTCTGTGGTAGACCTGTCTGTGGTACTCCTGTCTGTGGTACACCTGTCTGTGGTACTCCTGTCTGTGGTACACCTGTCTGTGGTACTCCTGTCTGTGGTACAATGTCTGTGGTACACCTGTCTGTGGTACACCTGTCTGTAGTACTCCTGTCTGTGGTACTCCTGTCTGTAGTACTCCTGCCTGTGGTACTCCTGTCTGTGGTACTCCTGTCTGTGCTACTCCTGACTGTAGTACACCTGTCTGTGCTACTCCTGACTGTAGTACACCTGTCTGTGGTACACTTGTCTGTGGTACACCTGTCTGTGGTACTCCTGTCTGTGGTACACCTGTCTGTGGTACTCCTGTCTGTGGTCCCCTGCCTGTGGTACTCCTGTCTGTGGTACAATGTCTGTGGTACTCATGTCTGTGGTACTCCTGTCTGTAATACACCTGTCTGTGGTACTCCTGTCTGTGGTACTCCTGTCTGTGGTACACCTGTCTGTGGTACTCCTCTCTGTGGTAAACCTGTCTGTGGTACTCCTGTCTGTGGTACTCCTGTCTGTGGTACAATGACTGTGGTACTCCTGTCTCTGGTACTCCTGTCTGTGGTACACTTGTCTGTGGTACTCCTGTCTGTGGTACCCCTGTCTGTGGTACTCCTATCTGTGGTACAATGTCTGTGGTACTCCTGTCTGTGGTACTCCTGTCTGTGGTACACCTGTCTGTGGTACTCCTGTCTGTGGTACAATGTATGTGGTACTCTTGTATGTGGTACTCCTGTCTGTGGTACTCCTGTCTGCTGTACTCCTGTCTACGGTACTCCTGTCTGTGGTACACCTGTCTGTAGTACTCCTGTCTGTGGTACTCCTGTCTATGGTACTCCTGTCTGTGATACACCTGTGTGTCGTACTCCTGTCTGTGGCACAATGCCTGTGGTACTCCTGCCTGTGGTACACCTGTATGTGGTACCCCTGTCTGTGGTACTCTCGTCTGTGGTTCAATGTCTGTGGTACTGCTGTCTGTGGTACTCCTGTCTGTGGTACACCTGTCTGTGGTACACCTGTCTGTGGTACCCCTGTCTGTGGTACTCCTGTCTGTGGTACACCTGTCTGAGGTACTCCTCTCAGTGGTACACCTGTCTGTGGTACTCCTGTCTGTGGTAGACCTGTCTGTGGTACTCCTGTCTATGGTACTCCTGTCTGTGGATCTCTTGTCTGTGGTACAATGTACTCCTGTCTGTGGTACAATGTCTGTGGTACTGCTGTCTGTGGTTATCCAGTCTATTGTACTCCTGTCTGTGGTACACCTGTCTGTGGTACACCTGTCTGTGGTACTCCTGTCTGTGGTACTCCTATCTGTGGTAGTCCTGTCTGTGGTACACCTGTCTGTGGTACACTTGTCTGTGGTACACCTGTCTGTGGTACTCTTGTGTTTGGTACTCCTGTCTGTGGTACTCCTGTCTATGGTACAATGTCTGTGGTACACCTGTCTGTGGTACCCCTGTCTGTGGTACTCCTGTCTGTAGTACATTGTCTGTGGTACACCTGTCTGTGGTACACCTGTCTGTGGTACACCTGTCTGTGGTACTCCTGTCTGTTGTACCCCTGTCTGTGGTGCTCATGTCTGTGGTACAATGTCTGTGGTACACCTGTCTGTGGTACCCCTGTTTGTGGTACTCCTGTCTGTAGTACATTGTCTGTGGTACTCCTGTCTGTGGTACACCTGTCTGTGGTACGCCTGTCTGTGGGACACCTGTCGTGGTACTCTTGTCTGTGGTACCCATGTCTGTGGTACTCCTGTCTGTAGTACACCTGTCTGTGGTACTGCTGTCTGTGGTACTCCTGTCTGTGGTACACCTGTCTGTGGTTCTCCTGTCTGTGGTACCCCTCTCTGTGGTACTCCTGTCTTTGGTACTCCTGTCTCTGGTACACCTGTCTGAGGTACACCTGTCTGTAGTACTCCTGTCTGTGGTACTCCTGTCTGTGGTACACCTGTCTGTGGTACCCCTGTCTGTGGTACTCCTGCCTGTGGTACACCTGTCTGTGATACTCCTATCTGTGGTGCAGCTGTCAGTGGTACTCCTCTCTGTGGTACACCTCTCTGTGGTACTCCTGTCTGTGGTACCCCTGTCTGTGGTACACCTGTCTGTGGTACTCCTGTCTGTGGTACTCCTATCTGTGGTAGTCCTGTCTATGGTACTTCTGTCTGTTGTACTCCTGTCTATGGTACACCTATCTGTGGTACACCTGTCTGTGGTACTCCTGTCTGTGGCACACCTGTCTGTGGTACACCTGCCTATGGTACACCTGTCTGTGGTACTCCTGTATGTGATTCCAATGTCTGTGGTACTCCTGTCTGTGGTACTCCTGTCTGTGGTACACCTGTCTGTGGTACTCCTATCTGTGGTAGTCCTGTCTGTGGCACACCTGTCTGTGGTACACCTGCCTATGGTACACCTGTCTGTGGTACTCCTGAATGTGATTCCAATGTCTGTGGTACTCCTGTCTGTGGTACTCCTGTCTGTGGTACACCTGTCTGTGGTACTCCTGTCTGTGGTACAGCTGTCTGTGGTACTCCTGTCTGTGGTACTCCTGTCTGTGGTACTCCTATCTGTGGTAATCCTGTCTGTGGTATACCTGTCTGTTGTACACCTGCCTATGGTACACCTGTCTGTGGTACTCCTGTATGTGATTCCAATGTCTGTGGTACTCCTGTCTGTGGTACACCTTTCTGTGGTACTCCTCTCAGTGGTACACCTGTCTGTGGTACTCCTGTCTGTGGTAGACCTGTCTGTGGTACTCCTGTCTGTGGTACACTTGTCTGTGGTACTCCTGTCTGTGGTACACCTGTCTGTGTTACACCTGTCTGTGGTACTCCTGTCTGTGGTACACCTGTCTGTGGTACTCCTGTCTGTGGTACAGCTGTCTGTGGTACTCCTGTCTGTGGTACTCCTGTCTGTGGTACTCCTATCTGTGGTAGTCCTGGTCTGTGTTACCCCTGTCTGTGGTACACCTGTCTGTGGTACACCTGTCTGTGGTACTCCTATCTGTGGTAGTCCTGTCTATGGTACTTCTGTTTGTTGTACTCCTGTCTATGGTACACCTATCTGTGGTACTCCTGTCTCTGGTACTCCTGTCTGTGGTACACCTGCCTATGGTACACCTGTCTATTGTTTCTCCTGTCTGTGGTACAATGTCTGTGGTACGCCTGTCTGTGGTACTCCTGTCTGTGGTACACCTGTCTGTGGTACACCTGTCTGTGGTACTCCTGTCTGTGGTACACCTGTCTGTGGTACTCCTGTCTGTGGTACAATGTCTGTGGTACTCCTGTCTGTGGTACTCCTGTCTGTGGTACAATGTCTGTGGTACTTCTGTATGAGGTACTCCTGTCTGTGGTACACCTGTCTGTGGTACTCCTGTCTGTGGTACCCTTGTCTGTGGTACTCCTATCTGTGGTTCAATGTCTGTGGTACTCCTGTCTGTGGTACTCCTGTCTGTGGTACACCTGTCTGTGGTACTCCTGTCTGTGGTACAATGTCTGTGGTACTCTTGTCTGTGGTACTCCTGTCTGTGGTACTCCTGTCTATTGTACTCCTGTCTATGGTACTCCTGTCTGTGGTACACCTGTCTGTAGTACTCCTGTCTGTGGTACTCCTGTCTATGGTACTCCTGCCTGTGGTACACCTGTGTGTCGTACTCCTGTCTGTGGCACAATGCCTGTGGTACTCCTGCCTGTGGTACACATGTATGTGGTACCCCTGTCTGTGGTACTCTCGTCTGTGGTTCAATGTCTGTGGTACTGCTATCTGTGGTACTCTTGTCTGTGGTACACCTGTCTGTGGTACCCCTGTCTGTGGTACTCCTGTCTGTGGTACACCTGTCTGTGGTACTCCTCTCAGTGGTACACCTGTCTGTGGTACTCCTGTCTGTGGTACACCTGTCTGTGGTACTCCTGTCTGTGGTACTCCTGTCTGTGGTACTGTCTATGGTACACCTGTCTGTGGTACTCCTGTCTATGGTAGACCTGTCTGTGGTACTCCTGTCTGTGGTACACGTGTCTGTGGTACTCCTGTCAGTGGTACACCTGTCTGTGGTACTCCTGTCTGTGGTACACCTGTCTGTGGTAAACCTGTCTGTGGTACTCCTGTCTGTGGTACTCCTTCTGTGGTACTCCTGTCTGTGGTAAACCTGTCTGTGGTAAACCTGTCTGTGGTACTCCTGTCTGTGGTACTCCTGTCTGTGGTACACCTGTCTGTGGTACCCCTGTCTCTAGTACTGCTGTCAGTGGTACACCTGTCTGTGGTACTCCTGTCTGTGGTAGACCTGTCTGTGGTACTCCTGTCTGTGGTACACCTGTCTGTGGTACTCCTGTCTGTGGTACACCTGTCTGTGGTACACCTGTCTGTGGTACTCCTGTCTGTGGTACTCCTGTCTGTGGTACACCTGTCTGTGGTACTCCTGTCAGTGGTACACCTGTCTGTGGTACTCCTGTCTGTGCTAGACCTGTCTGTGGTACTCCTGTCTGTGGTACACGTTTCTGTGGTACTCCTGTCAGTGGTACACCTGTCTGTGGTACTCCTGTCTGTGGTACACCTGTCTGTGGTACCCCTGTCTGTGGTACTCCTGTATGTGATTCCAATGTATGTGGTACTCCTGTCTGCGGTACTCCTGTCTGTGGTACACCTGTCTGTGGTACTCCTCTCAGTGGTACACTTGTCTGTGGTACTCCTGTCTGTGGTAGACCTGTCTGTGGTACTCCTGTCTGTGGTACACCTGTCTGTGGTACTCCTGTCTGTGGTACACCTGTCTGTGTTACACCTGTCTGTGGTACTCCTGTCTGTGGTACACCTGTCTGTGGTACTCCTGTCTGTGGTACTCCTGTCTGTGGTACAATCTCTGTGGTACTCCTGTCTGTGGTACACCTGTCTGTGGTACTCCTGTCTGTGGTACACCTGTCTGTGGTACTCCTGTCTGTGGTACACCTGTCTGTGGTAAACCTGTCTGTGGTACTCCTGTCTGTGGTACTCCTGTCTGTGGTACTCCTGTCTGTGGTACACCTGTCTGTGGTACCCCTGTCTGTAGTACTCCTGTCAGTGGTACACCTGTCTGTGGTACACCCGTCGGTGGTAGACCTGTCTGTGGTACACCTGTCTGTGGTACTCCTGTCTGTGGTACTCCTGTCTATGGTACTCCTGTCTGTGGTACACCTGTCTGTGGTACTCCTGTCAGTGGTACACCTGTCTGTGGTACTCCTGTCTGTGGTAGACCTGTCTGTGGTACTCCTGTCTGTGGTACACCTGTCTGTGGTACTCCTGTCAGTGGTACAGCTGTCTGTGGTACTCCTGTCTGTGGTACACCTGTCTGTGGTACACCTGTCTGTGGTACTCCTGGCCATGGTACTCCTGTCTGTGGATCTCTTGTCTGTGGTACAATGTACTCCTGTCTGTGGTACTCCTATCTGTGGTAGTCCTGTCTATGGTACTTCTGTTTGTTGTACTCCTGTCTATGGTACACCTATCTGTGGTACACCTGTCTGTGGTACACCTGTCTGTGGGACTCCTGTCTCTGGTACTCCTGTCTGTGGTACGCCTGTCTGTGGTACACCTGCCTATGGTACACCTGTCTATGGTTCTCCTGTCTGTGGTACAATGTCTGTGGTACGCCTGTCTGTGGTACTCCTGTCTGTGGTACACCTGTCTGTGGTACACCTGTCTGTGGTACTCCTGTCTGTGGTACAGCTGTCTGTGGTACTCCTGTCTGTGGTACACCTGTCTGTGGTACTCCTCTCTGTGGTACAATGTCTGTGGTACTCCTGTCTGTAGTACTCCTGTCTGTGGTACAATGTCTGTGGTACTTCTGTATGAGGTACTCCTGTCTGTGGTACCCTTGTCTGTGGTACTCCTATCTGTGGTACCCTTGTCTGTGGTACTCCTATCTGTGGTTCAATGTCTGTGGTACTCCTGTCTGTGGTACTCCTGTCTGTGGTACACCTGTCTGTGGTACTCCTGTCTGTGGTACAATGTCTGTGGTACTATTGTCTGTGGTATTCCTGTCTGTGGTACTCCTGTCTGTTGTACTCCTGCCTATGGTACTCCTGTCTGTGGTACACCTGTCTGTAGTACTCCTGTCTGTGGTACTCCTGTCTATGGTACTCCTGCCTGTGGTACACCTGTGTGTCGTACTCCTGTCTGTGGCACAATGCCTGTGGTAGTCCTACCTGTGGTACACATGTATGTGGTACCCCTGTCTGTGGTACTCTCGTCTGTGGTTCAATGTCTGTGGTACTGCTATCTGTGGTACTCCTGTCTGTGGTACACCTGTCTGTGGTACACCTGTCTGTGGTACCCCTGTCTGTGGTACTCCTGTCTGTGGTACACCTGTCTGTGGTACTCCTCTCAGTGGTACACCTGTCTGTGGTACTCCTGTCTGTGGTAGACCTGTCTGTGGTACTCCTGTCTGTGGTACACCTGTCTGTGGTACTCCTGTCTGTGGTACACCTGTCTGTGGTACACCTGTCTGTGGTACTCCTGTCTGTGGTACTGTCTATGGTACACCTGTCTGTGGTACTCCTGTCTGTGGTAGACCTGTCTGTGGTACTCCTGTCTGTGGTACACGTGTCTGTGGTACTCCTGTCTGTGGTACACCTGTCTGTGGTACTCCTGTCTGTGGTACACCTGTCTGTGGTACTCCTGTCTGTGGTAAACCTGTATGTGGTAAACCTGTCTGTGGTACTCCTGTCTGTGGTACTCCTGTCTGTGGTACACCTGTCTGTGGTACCCCTGTCTGTAGTACTCCTGTCAGTGGTACACCTTCTGTGGTACTGTCTATGGTACACCTGTCTGTGGTACTCCTGTCTGTGGTAGACCTGTCTGTGGTACTCCTGTCTGTGGTACACGTGTCTGTGGTACTCCTGTCTGTGGTACACCTGTCTGTGGTACTCCTGTCTGTGGTACTCCTTCTGTGGTACTCCTGTCTGTGGTAAACCTGTCTGTGGTAAACCTGTCTGTGGTACTCCTGTCTGTAGTACTCCTGTCTGTGGTACACCTGTCTGTGGTACCCCTGTCTGTAGTACTCCTGTCAGTGGTACACCTGTCTGTGGTACTCCTGTCTGTGGTAGACCTGTCTGTGGTACTCCTGTCTGTGGTACACCTGTCTGTGGTACTCCTGTCTGTGGTACACCTGTCTGTGGTACACCTGTCTGTGGTACTCCTGTCTGTGGTACTCCTGTCTGTGGTACACCTGTCTGTGGTACTCCTGTCAGTGGTACACCTGTCTGTGGTACTCCTGTCTGTGGTAGACCTGTCTGTGGTACTCCTGTCTGTGGTACACGTTTCTGTGGTACTCCTGTCAGTGGTACACCTGTCTGTGGTACTCCTGTCTGTGGTACACCTGTCTGTGGTACCCCTGTCTGTGGTACTCCTGTATGTGATTCCAATGTATGTGGTACTCCTGTCTGCGGTACTCCTGTCTGTGGTACACCTGTCTGTGGTACTCCTCTCAGTGGTACACTTGTCTGTGATACTCCTGTCTGTGGTAGACCTGTCTGTGGTACTCCTGTCTGTGGTACACCTGTCTGTGGTACTCCTGTCTGTGGTACTCCTGTCTGTGTTTCACCTGTCTGTGGTACTCCTGTCTGTGGTACACCTGTCTGTGGTACTCCTGTCTGTGGTACAGCTGTCTGTGGTACTCCTGTCTGTGGTACTCCTGTCTGTGGTACAATCTCTGTGGTACTCCTGTCTGTGGTACACCTGTCTGTGGTACTCCTGTCTGTGGTACACCTGTCTGTGGTACTCCTGTCTGTGGTACAGCTGTCTGTGGTACTCCTGTCTGTGGTACTCCTGTCTGTGGTACAATCTCTGTGGTACTCCTGTCTGTGGTACACCTGTCTGTGGTACTCCTGTCTGTGGTACACCTGTCTGTGGTACTCCTGTCTGTGGTACACCTGTCTGTGGTAAACCTGTCTGTGGTACTCCTGTCTGTGGTACTCCTGTCTGTGGTACTCCTGTCTGTGGTACACCTGTCTGTGGTACCCCTGTCTGTAGTACTCCTGTCAGTGGTACACCTGTCTGTGGTACACCTGTCGGTGGTAGACCTGTCTGTGGTACTCCTGTCTGTGGTACACCTGTCTGTGGTACACCTGTCTGTGGTACTCCTGTCTGTGGTACTCCTGTCTATGGTACTCCTGTCTGTGGTACACCTGTCTGTGGTACTCCTGTCAGTGGTACACCTGTCTGTGGTACTCCTGTCTGTGGTAGACCTGTCTGTGGTACTCCTGTCTGTGGTACACCTGTCTGTGGTACTCCTGTCAGTGGTACACCTGTCTGTGGTACTCCTGTCTGTGGTACACCTGTCTGTGGTACACCTGTCTGTGGTACTCCTGGCCATGGTACTCCTGTCTGGATCTCTTGTCTGTGGTACAATGTACTCCTGTCTGTGGTACAATGTCTGTTGTACTCCTGTCTGTGGTTATCCAATCTATTGTACTCCTGTCTGTGGTACACCTGTCTGTGGTACACCTCTCTGTGGTACATCTGTCTGTGGTACTCCTGTCTGTGGTACTCCTATCTGTGGTAGTCCTGTCTGTGGTAAACCTGTCTGTGGTACACCTGTCTGTGGTACACCTGTCTGTGGTACTCTTGTCTTTGGTACTCCTGTCTGTGGTACACCTGTCTGTGGTACACCTGTCTGTGGTACACCTGTCTGTGGTACTCCTGTCTGTGGTACTCCTATCTGTGGTAGTCCTGTCTGTGGTACTCCTGTCTGTGGTACAATGTCTGTGGTACACCTGTCTGTGGTACTCCTGTCTGTGGTACACCTGTCTGTGGTACTCCTGTCTGTGGTACTCCTGTCTGTGGTACACCTGTCTGTGGTACTCCTGTCTGTGGTTCTCCTGTCTGTGGTACCCCTCTCTGTGGTACTCGTGTCTGTGGTACTCCTGTCTCTGGTACACCTGTCTGAGGTACACCTGTCTGTAGTACTCCTGTCTGTGGTACTCCTGTCTGTGGTACTCCTGTCTGTGGTACTCTTGTCTGTGGTACTCCTGTATGTGGTACTCCTGTCTGTGGTACTCCTGTCTGTGGTACTCCTGCCTGTGGTACTCCTGGCTGTGGTACTCTTGTCTGTGGTACTCCTGTCTGCGGTACTCCTGTCTGTGGTACACCTGTCTGTGGTACTCCTGTCTGTGGTACTCCAGTCTGTGGTACTCCTGTCTGTGGTACAATGTCTGTGGTACACCTGTCTGTGGTACTCCTGTCCGTAGTACTCCTGTCTGTGGTACACCTGTCTGTGGTACACCTGTCTGTGCTACTCCTGTCTGTGGTACTCCTGTCTGTGGTACTCCTGTCTGTGTTACACCTGACTGAGGTACACCTGTTTGTGGTACTCCTGTCTGTAGTACTCCTGTCTGTGGTACACCTGTCTGTGGTACACCTGTCTGTGCTACTCCTGTCTGTGGTACTCCTGTCTGTGGTACTCCTGTCTGTGTTACACCTGACTGAGGTACACCTGTCTGTAGTACTCCTGTCTGTGGTACTCCTGTTTGTGGTACACCGTCTGTGGTACTCCTGTCTGTGGTACTCCTGTCTTTGGTACATGTGTCTGTGGTACTCCTGTCTTTGGTACACGTGTCTGTGGTACACCTGTCTGTGGTACACGTGTCTTTAGTACTCCTGTCTTTGGTACACGTGTCTGTGGTACTCCTCTCTGTGGTACACGTGTCTGTAGTACTACTGTCTGTGGTACACGTATCTGTAGTACTCCTGTCTTTGGTACACGTGTCTGTGGTACTCCTGTCTGTGGTACACGTGTCTGTAGTACTCCTGTCTTTGGTACACGTGTCTGTGGTAAGTTCGGCCATTTGTACGTTGTTTTATGGGCAGGCTGTTGTGATGATTAAACGACCGAAGTAGTCATCGTCGAAACCGACGGATGTCCCACACAGCACATTCAATTGGATAAAGTAGACATGTGACCCACTCTGTCAGGTGAAAATCTTTCTTTGAGGAGTTAAAAATTAAAAAAACAAACAGGTTTTTAAACTACAATAGAAAGGTTCTTTTTTTCTCTCTTTTTTATTTCATTCTTTTATTTCATCCTTTTTTTTTTCTTTTTTTTATTTGATTGTTTTTAACGTTGACACGAGGCCAGCAATTAGAGGGGTGGCGTAGGTGAAGACTCCAGTATCATTGTCTAGTACTCCCTCCTTCCCCTTTTTCTCTTACCCCCTTTCCCTTCTTCCTCTTCTCACCTTTCGATCTTTCCTACCTTATCTCCTTTCCCCTCATCCTTCCTTTCTCCCTATCCTCCCTTTCCCACGTTTTCCCTCTTCCTATCCCCCTTTTCCCCACATTCCCCATCCCCTCCTCCCCCATATTCTCTTTCCCGCGCCTTTTCCTTTCCCCCCCTCCCATTCCCATTCCCTCCACATATCCTCCCTTTCCCACCTTTCCCTTCCCCTTCCCCTCTCCCTCCCACCTTTCCCTTCCCACCTACCCCTTCCCCAATCTCCTCTAATTGCTGACTAATATTAAAAACAACCAGATTACAGTATAAATACGAAGAAATGTTATAATCAATTAGTGAAATTGTGAGTAAATTTCTAAAACACTTGGATATCCGTCGGTTTTAACGATGACTGTTCCAGTTGATGGTTCAATTGATCAGACTACTCAAATATTTTACCTGGAAGTGATTGGGTATCCCGCAGAAATGCATACTCTTAACGTAATTCTCGGACATTCAACGGGACAACGTGTGTCTTTGAATTACTGAAACACTCCATCCGACGACATTCCAAACAGTTTCTAGGTTGACTAAGGCGAGAGCAACTCCAGGTTATGGTAAATGATACTTACAATAAATGTTGGCCCATCTAATACTTACGAAGAGGATTTCTCAACAAATCACATTATGTAATATTTTATTTTGTTATCTGTTATATATAAACATATGTCAACTATATTTTACAGACAGAAGTTATACAATGGGAGAAATACATAAACATATTATGTCAACCATATTTTACAGACAGAAGTTATACAGTGTTGGGAATATGTTATGTTATATATAAACATATTATGTCAACTATATTTTACAGAAATTATACAGTGATGGAAATACGAAAAAAAAATATAAAAACAAATTTAAGTAATAAAAAAGGGGGAAGGGATAAAGAAGGACATATCTGACTGTATAGGTAAGTAAAAAAAGGACTATAGATGTCATAAATATGAAGAAAAGAAGGGAAAAGCAAGAAATATTAGGCAACGGGAGAAAGAGAAGACAGGAAGAGGTTGACAGACTCTGTGCCTAGCTAGGAGCGGTGTTTCGGCTGCAACTCGCGGACAAAACTGAAAATGCATTTCCGCGGACAATGGCCAGCGACACTAGCTGCACAGCCATGCAGCGTTGACAGGAAAAATACAGAAATGAAAAAAAAAAGACATTTTGAAAATATAAATTGACTCGTAAAATGGCAGCTATAGAAACGATCGATTTCTTATATAATTCGAACTGACAGATAAACTAATGACAATTAACCCATTATTCAATGACACTGCCAATTATATTGAAGGAATTTAGCTGACAGTTGGTTAATTAGCAAATATTGGCTCCACCACATACAGACACACCCATATATATATACATATATACATATATATATACATACATACATTATGTTCATATATACATTCATATATAGGTACATACATAAGTTCTTATATGCATACATATATACACACATACATACATACATAGATACATACATATATACATACATATATACATACATACATATATATATATATACATATATATACATATATATGTTCATACATGCATATATATATATATATGTTCTTCATATATATATACATATATATATATACACACACATACTTATGTTCATACATACATACATACATACATACATACATACATACATACATACGGACCATTGATGAGGAGTTTACAAATCCAGTATCCAAGATACACCTTTAGCTTCATGCCCATCATTATTGGAGCTACGGGCTATATACCAACCCGCTTGGACTGAACTTGGATTTACGGAGAAAAAGCGCAGCTCCCTAATTCATAGTCTACAAATGGATGCGATAGCTGGCACCTTCAAAATTTGCAAAACATTCTTGCGATTCAAGGGATGACAATTTCTTTTCTTTTACAACCTTGCCACCGGGGAGGTGGCCGGTCAAAAAATATACTCGAAATTAAGAGAAAGAGATAACATACATGCATACATACATACATACATACATACATACATACATACATACATACATACATACATACACACATACATACATACATACATGCATACAGCTGTTTGTGTGTATGCGTGCTATTGATTATAGAAGAAGAAGAAGAAGAAGAAGAAGAAGAAGAAGAAGAAGAAGAAGAAGAAGAAGAAGAAGAAGAAGAAGAAGAAGAAGAAGAAGAAGAAGAAGAAGAAGAAGAAGAAGAAGAAGAAACGAGGGCAACCCTAAAGCAGCTAGGAGGTTTCTCATGTTCAACTTGACATAAACTCGGAGAACTGAATGTTTGAAAGATATTTGCCAATATATTATCTCGCCAGTCTTTTGTCAATACAACCTTCATGATGTCCTCTCTCAAACGTATAATGTTTCACTTGAATCTTTTCGTAGCCTCCATACTGAAATATCTTGTTTATAGTTGCTAGATCTTTGACAATATATTACACCACCAATCTTGATAGGTTTTTTCTATGATCAGCTTCAACATATCCTCTCTCACATACTGTTAGTTTCTACATTAGAACAAATAGTGCCAAAGAGTTTCTGGGTGGTCTCCTTAAGAACATAGAGGTAGTCTCCTTAAGACCTGTTCGTGATAAAATATAGTTCAATATCCCGTTCGAAGCCAGCATCGTTTATTAGCCCTATTCAATGCGTAATATATGTTAAATGTTAGAGGGTCAGACTCCATGCTTTGCAACAAAGAGTTACGGCCCTTTGTGGTCTGAGTTCAAATCCCGCCGAGGTTAACTTTGGCTTTCATCCTTACGGGGTCGATGAAATAAAGTACCAGTAATACACTGGAATAATTGCTGGCTTTGTACCAAAAGTAGAAACAATATATTTTAAATTTTGATAGATCTGTCTGAGATAGTGTAGAGTTGAAATTTGAGAATCTCTAGATTCTTCCCAAACTTTTTCCCACCACTGCCTAATTATATTTTATATTGCGATAGATTTGAAATGTAGCCTATATCTATTGTTTCCCATTGTGCTCCCTCATTAATTCATCTTCTTCCCTATTTATCCTATCTTTATGACCTGGTATCCAAATAATTGTTTGTTTATTATCTTCTGAAAGATAGTTATCTATTTTTAACAGAACACTCCCAATATCTCTAATCTGACCTCTTTTTCTTGATTGAAACAATTCTAGGTTCAATAAATTATCAGTCAATAGGAAACCTTTTCCCATGGAATTTCATTACCTGAATCTATGGATTATATCATTCCATATCACCTACCATAAACTATTGTGAAATCCTGGGGTAATCTGAAGCTCATATCTCTATTATTATTATTATGGAAAGACCAAATAGCTCCAAACCCCATTATCTCAATATCACCCCATCTCAATATTACCCCATCTCTATATCTGACCTAGACACCCTACCTCAATATTACCCCATCTCTATATCTGACCCAGACACCCTACCTCAATATTACCCCATATCTCTATATCTGACCCAGACACCCTACCTCAAATATTACCCCATCTCTATATCTGACCCAGACACCGTACCTCAATATTACCCCATCTCTATATCTGACCCAGACACCCCATCTCAATATTACCCCATCTCTATATCTGACCCAGACATCCTACCTCAATATTACCCCATCTCTATATCAGACCCAGACACCCTACCCCAATATTACCCCATATCTCTATCTGACCCAGACACCGTACCTCAATATTACCCCATCTCTATATCTGACCCAAACACCGTACCTCAATATTACCCCATCTCTATATCTGACCCAGACACCCTACTTCAATATTACCCCATCTCTATATCTTACCCAGACACCCTACCTGAATATTACCCCATCTCTATATCTGACCCAGACACCCTACCTCAATATTACCCCATCTCTATATCTGACACAGACACCCTACCTGAATATTACCCCATCTCTATATCTGACCCAGACACCCTACCTCAATATTACCCCATCTCTATATCTGACACAGACACCCTACCTCAATATTACCCCATATCTCTATCTGACCCAGACACCGTACCTCAATATTACCCCATCTCTATATCTGACCCAGACACCCTACCTCAATATTACCCCATCTCTATATCTTACCCAGACACCCTACCTGAATATTACCCCATCTCTATATCTGACCCAGACACCCTACCTCAATATTAACCCATCTCTATATCTTACCCAGACACCCTACCTGAATATTACCCCATCTCTATATCTGACCCAGACACCCTACTTCAATATTACCCCATCTCTATATCTGACCCAGACACCCTACCTCAATATTACCCCATCTCTATATCTGACCCAAACACCGTACCTCAATATTACCCCATCTCTATACCTGACCCAGACACCCTACCTGAATATTACCCCATCTCTATATCTGACACAGACACCCTACCTCAATATTACCCCATCTCTATATCTGACACAGACACCGTACCTCAATATTACCCCATCTCTATATCTGACCCAGTACCGTACCTCAATATTACCCCATCTCTATATCTGACCCAGACACCCTACCTCAATATTTCCCCATCTCTATATCTGACCCAGACACCCTACCTCAATATTACCCCATCTCTATATCTGACCCAGAAACCCTACCTCAATATTACCCCATCTCTATATCTGACCCAGACACCCTACCTCAATATTACCCCATCTCTATATCTAACCCAGACACCCTACCTCAATATTACCCCATCTCTATATCTGACCCAGACACCCTACCTCAATATTACCCCATCTCTATATCTGACCCAGACACCCTACCCCAATATTACCCCCATCTCTATATCTGACCCAGACACCCTACCCCAATATTACCCCATCTCTATATCTGACCCAGACACCCTACCTCAATATTACCCCATCTCTATATCTGACCCAGACACCCTACCCCAATATTACCCCCATCTCTATATCTGACCCAGACACCCTACCTCAATATTACCCCATCTCTATATCTGACACAGACACCCTACCTCAATATTACCCCATCTCTATATCTGACACAGACACCCTACCTCAATATTACCCCATCTCTATATCTGACCCAGACACCCTACCTCAATATTTCCCCATCTCTATATCTGACCCAGACACCCTACCTCAATATTACCCCATCTCTATATCTTGCCCAGACACCCTACCTCAATATTACCCCATCTCTATATCTAACCCAGACACCGTACCTCAATATTACCCCATCTCTATATCTGACCCAGACACCCTACCTCAATATTACCCCATCTCTATATCTGACCCAGACACCCTACCCCAATATTACCCCCATCTCTATATCTGACCCAGACACCCTACCTCAATATTACCCCATCTCTATATCTGACACAGACACCCTACCTCAATATTACCCCATCTCTATATCTGACACAGACACCCTACCTCAATATTACCCCATCTCCATATCTGACCCAGACACCCTACCTCAATATTTCCCCATCTCTATATCTGACCCAGACACCCTACCTCAATATTACCCCAATTCTATATCTTGCCCAGACACCCTACCTCAATATTACCCCATCTCTATATCTAACCCAGACACCGTACCTCAATATTACCCCATCTCTATATCTGACCCAGACACCCTACCTCAATATTACCCCATCTTATATCTTACCCAGACACCATACCTCAATATTACCCCATCTCTATATCTGACCCAGACACCGTACCTCAATATTACCCCATCTCTATATCTAACCCAGACACCCTACCTGAATATTACCCCATCTCTATATCTAACCCAGACACCCTACCTCCATATTACCCCATCTCTATATCTGACCCAGCCACCCTACCTCAATATTACCCCATCTCTATATCTGACCCAGCCACCCTACCTCAATTATACCCCATCTCTATATCTGACCCAGACACCCTACCTCAATATTACCCCATCTCTATATCTGACCCAGACACCCTACCTCAATATTACCCCATCTCTATATCTGACCCAGACACCCTACCTCAATATTACCCTATCTCTATATCTGACCCAGACACCCTACCTCAATATTACCCCATCTCTATATCTGACCCAGACACCCTACCTCAATATTACCCCATCTCTATATCTGACCCAGACACCCTACCTCAATATTACCCCATCTCTATATCTGACACAGACACCCTACCTCAATATTACCCCATCTCTATATCTGACACAGACACCCTACCTCAATATTACCCCATCTCTATATCTGACCCAGACACCCTACCTCAATATTTCCCCATCTCTATATCTGACCCAGACACCCTACCTCAATATTACCCCATCTCTATATCTTGCTCAGACACCCTACCTCAATATTACCCCATCTCTATATCTAACCCAGACACCGTACCTCAATATTACCCCATCTCTATATCTGACCCAGACACCCTACCTCAATATTACCCCATCTTATATCTTACCCAGACACCCTACCTCAATATTACCCCATCTCTATATCTGACCCAGACACCGTACCTCAATATTACCCCATCTCTATATCTAACCCAGACACCCTACCTGAATATTACCCCATCTCTATATCTGACCCAGACACCCTACCTCCATATTACCCCATCTCTATATCTGACCCAGCCACCCTACCTCAATATTACCCCATCTCTATATCTGACCCAGCCACCCTACCTCAATATTACCCCATCTCTATATCTGACCCAGACACCCTACCTCAATATTACCCCATCTCTATATCTGACCCAGACACCGTACCTCAATATTACCCCATCTCTATATCTTGCCCAGACACCCTACCTCAATATTACCCCATCTCTATATCTGACCCAGCCACCCTACCTCAATATTACCCCATCTCTATATCTGACCCAGCCACCCTACCTCAATATTACCCCATCTCTATATCTGACCCAGACACCCTACCTCAATATTACCCCATCTCTATATCTGACCCAGACACCCTACCTCAATATTACCCCATCTCTATATCTGACCCAGACACCCTACCTCAATATTACCCCATCTCTATATCTGACCCAGCCACCCTACCTCAATATTACCCCATCTCTATATCTGACCCAGACACCCTACCTCAATATTACCCCATCTCTATATCTGACCCAGACACCCTACCTCAATATTACCCCATCTCTATATCTGACCCAGACACCCTACCTCAATATTACCCCATCTCTATATGTGACCCAGACACCCTACCCCAATATTACCCCATCTCTATATCTGACCCAGACACCCTACCCCAATATTACCCCATCTCTATATCTGACCCAGACACCCTACCTCAATATTACCCCATCTCTATATCTGACCCAGACACCCTACCCCAATATTACCCCCATCTCTATATCTGACCCAGACACCCTACCTCAATATTACCCCCATCTCTATATCTGACCCAGACACCCTACCTCAATATTACCCCATCTCTATATCTGACCCAGACACCCTACCTCAATATTACCCCCATCTCTATATCTGACCCAGACACCCTACCTCAAATATTACCCCATCTCTATATCTGACCCAGACACCCTACCTCAATATTACCCCAACTCTATATCTGACCCAGACACCCTACCTCAATATTACCCCATCTCTATATCTGACCCAGACACCCTACCCCAATATTACCCCCATCTCTATATCTGACCCAGACACCCTACCTCAATATTACCCCCATCTCTATATCTGACCCAGACACCCTACCTCAATATTACCCCATCTCTATATCTGACCCAGACACCCTACCTCAATATTACCCCATCTCTATATCTGACCCAGACACCCTACCTCAATATTACCCCCATCTCTATATCTGACCCAGACACCCTACCTCAAATATTACCCCATCTCTATATCTGACCCAGACACCCTACCTCAATATTACCCCATCTCTATATCTGACCCAGACACCCTACCTCAATATTACCCCCATCTCTATATGATTTCTCCCGAATAAAACAGTTCTAGTCCTGTAGAGGCCTTTTCTATATTAAATATTTCTACTCTGCTATGTATTGAGTACCTTACTTACAGTGGTTACCCCCGATTGAACCCGGGATAAACTTATATATATATTTTTAAAAAACATTTGCTACCGTTTGACCTAAATTAGAAACCAGTATTGGACAGCAGATGAACGTGACTTAGTTATTAGGGTGTTCAGCTTACTATCTTAAGATTGTGTTCTATTCCAGACGACACTATATTTCACGTTGCTCCCGTCCACTCATCCGGAATGAAACATAGTACAGAGCTGCTCAATTCTTTGGGGCATGTCCCTTTTTCCTAACTGGCTTTGATTATTTTAGATTATTAATTGTTTCTACTTTTGGCACAAGGCCAGCAATTACACAGTACGTTACTGGTACTGGGTAATGTTATCGACCCCGTAAGGATGAAAGGCAAAGTTAACCTCGGCGGGATTTGAACTCAGTTCGTTTTTAGATTATTAATGACAGGGTGTGTGTGACAGCTCACATCTATGCAGGTTTAGCTGGCCTCCTCCGAGGTATATCTCGTTGGAGGTGTCTTGGGTAATTTAATGATAGGGATCCCAATCCTATCATCTCATTCTACATCTGAGTAAACTGGAGCAACGTGAAATAAAGTGTCTTGCTCAAGTAAACAACATATCACCCGGTCCGAGAATTGAACTCACAACCTTTTGATTGCAAGCCCAATGCTCAAACCACTAAGCCATGCGCCTTTACTATTAATGACAGGCCTCAAGCTAACTCAGCAAATGAAACGACACACTGTAATTGTTGTCTGAAAGGAAGTGCATAGGGGTTCAGAGGTTGCTAGCTTCCTGAATATTGATAGTGGTCAATATGAAGTTATATATTATAGAGTAATCTGAACATATTTGACCAGAATTGTCTTCAATACCATGTTATCCACTATTTCTTTAAATTTTAAACAGGACTATATCTATAGAATCAAACATGGCGTTCAAAATATTTCCTTTTAGAATATCGATATATTTCCTCTGAAATTTCTCATAATTCGGAAAAAAAGTTGTTCTTTTTGTTTTTGTTTTCATTTTAATTTTTTTTTTTTTTTTGTATTTGTTTTGTTTTCCATAACGGATTGTTTTGACATTTCATTACTTCTCAGATTTCTCCCAAACTCCACCCAACATGAGATAAAATTCTTATAAACAAATCATAAAATTAAATCTTCTTATCAGTGATATAAGTAAGTCTCTTTATAGTACACAAATATCATATAATTGTTTTTATACTGTCCATTATCAGTTTAAAATATCGACATAATTAGCAACGTTACTAAAAGAGGAACAATCATTCGTAAATATAAGATTTCAGATAGTATTGTCTGAAACATTATACTGAGGTTAACGAGAATTGTTTTAGTTCACTATCACAAGGCAATGGAAACATTTCTTTTAAAAGGTGATTTTATAATAGATATTCATTTATTGGGAAATATTATTTAATCAAACATTGTACGAAGCCGAATGTTTCGCTTTCGAAACGCTGAAAAAAAAAAAAAAAAGAAAGAAAATAAAAAAAAAAATATATATATATAGAGAGAGAGAGAGAGAGAGAGAGAGAGAGAGAGAGAAGTAGGTGTCTGGAAGATATGGGGTTTCAATTCTTCATAGTGGTCGATGGCAACTTGTTTTTCCGTCTTTTAAGAGTCTTCACCCTATTGTATAATCTGTCTTTATAGCATTTCTATGCTTGAGCACTTTCTTCATACTTATATTATATATATATATATATATATATATATATATATATATATATATATATATATGTGTGTGTGTGTGTGTGTGTGTGTGTATGTGTGTGTGTGTGTGTGTGTGTGTGTGTGTGTGTGTGTAGTAGTGAAAGATTTAGCTGGCGTCCATGCAGATTTAGCTGGCGTTCATGTTGATTTAGCTGGCGTTCATGCAGATTTAGCTGGCCTTCACGTTGATTTAGCTGGCGTTTATGTAGATTTAGCTGGCATTTATGCAGATTTAGCTGGCGTTTATGCAGATTTAGCTGGCGTTTATGCAGATTTAGCTGGCGTTTATGCAGATTTAGCTGGCCTCCTACAAGATGACATCTCATAGGAGGTTTCTCAGGTGTTTTAGTGATACAGGTCTCAATCCTATCATGTTACATGTCAAAGGAGGTTTCTCTGGTGTTTTAATGATAGGGTCTCCAGTCCTTATCATGAAAAGCACCCTAAAATAAAGTATCTTACTCAAATAATGAAGTACTCCCGGTCCATGAATCGAACCCACATTCTTATGATCACTGAGAAAATATCCTAACCAATAGGCCTAGAACGGGTATATAACCAGGTTACAACTTTAGGATTGAGCCGAAGAGATCTTTATATAAAGTGACGAGCTAGTAGAATAGTCACAGTTAATTAGAAGAACTGTGCAAAATCTGGTACCGTCATCCAATGTTCGGAATTGAATTCGCCTATAATAAAGTAAGCCTGAAGTATTCGGAACATAGAAAATATAAATTAAACAAAATTGCTTGACTTACAAAACATTGAGACATATGAAATTTGAAAATATAGCCGCCACAATGCTGATAAATATAATAATAGTGAATAAATCGAGTAAACTACTACTGCATGTATTTGTATGTATATTTCCGGTGCTTGTACACACACATACACACAGATAATAAAATGTATTCTTTAAAAAACAGAAATATACATACAAATACGTGCACATATAAATAGTCTTAAACTTATACATATATACTCATATATACATGTTTACAAATATATATAAATATGTATATATATATATACGTACTTATATATATACATATATATATATATATGTAATATATATGTATATGTATATATATATGTAATATATATATACAAATATATATATATTAGTAAAAGGGAAAGAAAACGCTGACAAATTTTTCCCAGTGAAAAATAGTTTAATTAGGAATAAGTATAAATTAGTAATAAGTATTAGTTAGTATTCAGTTTTAGTTTTAGGTTTTTACCGGTTGCGCATTTCTTATGCTTTTCAAAAATAATTTTGAGATAGAGTGCTCGTGATTTTTGCTCTAATCTGTATATATATTCCAGTGGAAATACTCTACGCCAAAGACCACATCTTAAACAAAAGATCTGAGGCAATTTCGGCTTGTAAACATAAATTGCACAAAACTTTCCTGTATTTCAGCCCCACATTATACCTTAACGGATAGTGCGAACTATATGCGGATATTTTACGTCTTGATGTGGTAGCTAAGTATATGCTATGTTTATACCATTACTTATTTGTATAGGTAAGTATATATTACCTGTATGTTTTGTGAAGGTACGTATACTTTCTCGTACGTATACTTGCTTGTATATGTTATAGCGTATATATTATATATACTGGTACATGTGCATTTGGTTTTGTGTATACGTGAGTTTTGCGTCTGTGTGAGTATGCGGGTTCGTACGTATGTTGGGTGTATGTATATGTGTACTTTGTGTTTTGGTTGACGTACGTCTGCGAACATATGTGTATTTGCATGTAGGTATGTGTGTGCGCTCGTTATATACGTATTTATGTGCGTATATTTATTTACGTTTATTTAATTATATGTATACACGCACACACACACACACACAAACACATATATATATTTTTTTATATATATTTTTATGTGTATTTGGTGTATACGCTTGTATGTGTGCGTGCACAGGCGTTGCGTGGGTTCTGTACGTGTGTGCATGTTTCTTTGTGTACGTGCTTGTATTTGCAATACCATGGCGAGTGTTTTCGCGTATGCTTGTGTATGTACGTATATGGATGCATGTATGTATATATTTAGTTTCAATTACCTCTGTATTTTATTTACTTTTCTGAAGCCGAGGATCATTCGGTTTCCTAAATAGAATATTAGTCTACGACTTCATTTATACCATAAACGTGGTTTTGTCTTTGCGTGTAATTGTTTTCACCGTTACAAATAATGACGTATAATCCTCGTTTTTTTCCGTTCTTTGCCAGGGAACGTTTCCACGAACCAAGGTATCGTGTTCCTGTCTTCGTTCGGTTGCAACGTTTTTTGAAATATTTACTTCTGCGTTCATAGATTGACTTTTTAAGGGTGAGAGCAGCGATTCTTTGCTTAAATTTTAATCTCTTATTTTAATAAATATATATATATATATATTTATATATATATATATATATATATATATATATATATATATATATATATATATATATATATATATATATATATATATATATATAGTATATAAGGGAGAGGATCAGGGGTGTATAACACTCCACTTATCCAATAGGCAGTATAAGGTTAGCTCGATGTGTGAGGACAGAGCCGTGATATAATCAACAACAAAGAACGCCTATAGCATATGCATATCTTTACTTGCTAACATTGTTTCATCCGCACTATAAGTGGGACTCATCAGAGCATAAAGGTTGATTACATATTACACAAGCAATAACAAATCCAAGACATTGAAGAAATAAAGAATAAAAAATAATAAAAGATAAAAAATATTGAGGAAGTAAAAATAAAAATAAACATTGAAAAATAGACATTGAAAAATAATTGAAAAATAAGGGGTGCTATCGGTCACAGTTGGGCGGGGTGCTGTCAACATACAGTTACATACAAGCATACGCATGGATAAGGGAACAGACAAGAATAGATAAGATAGATAGGAGTAGGTAAGAATAGATAAAAAATAGGTGAAAAATAGGTAAAAAATAGACATATAACACATATAAGAAATATAAAAAAATATAAAAAACATACATATAAAATATACAGATAATAGTGATACAGGGTAAGGAATGAAATAAAATAAAATAAAATAAAATAAAATAAAATGAAATTAAAATTAAAATTATATAAAATAAAATATAATATAATATAATAATAAAATAAAATAAAATAAAATAAAATAAAATAAAATAAAATAAAATAAAATAAAATAAAATAAAATAAAATAAAATAAACTAAAATAAAATAATATAATATAAGATATAATTAAATAGAATTAAATAAAATGAAATAAAATAAAATAAAATAAAGTAAATTGAGATAAGATATATATTTTTAGAATATATTTCTTGAATATATCAGGGGCCCACGAAGGCCCTAAGTGTCACAGTTATCAGTATCACTTGACCATTGCAATGCAATGGAGACGTCCCAGGTTGGGCAGTCTCAAAAGTTCACACTCGAAAGTCACGGGTGTGCATTCACACAGTCGAGCGGTGGGGTAATCACAAACCGGTTCACACTCGGGCAGGAGTCCATTGTATACACAGACACACACGCACACACACACACAGCGTAGGACACCCGGGTCAAAGCGGATATAATACACAGAAATATCACATTAGGCAAAACCCACCACCACGGATAATACATTCAAAATAAATACATACGAGGAGATGCAGTAAAATAAATCTGTATTTATTTTGAATGTATTATCCGTGGTGGTGGGTTTTGCCTAATGTGATATTTCTGTGTATTATATCCGCTTTGACCCGGGTGTCCTACGCTGTGTGTGTGTGTGCGTGTGTGTCTGTGTATACATTTATATGTGTATGGGTGTAGGTGGTTGTATATGTCTGTATATAAAAATATATATATATGTATACCGTCTCTGCATATGCATGTGGTGTGTATATATGCATATACGTGCAGAACATATTGGTGTGTATAATCTTGAGATGTCCCAATGCGGTGATTTCATGATATTGGCTCTTGAAGCTATTTTTTATATATCTTTTGTATGCGCTGTTGAGTATGCATATTAACTCGCCTAACCCAACTGTATTTGCTTGCTTTCGGCTAGCCCGCCTGCACCTGCTTGCTTTCGGCCCACTTGTCTGTTTCTTGATATTCATGTTGAGGTAAACGATTTTGCTTGCTACATTGTGACGTTGTAACACTCATTTGTCCGCCCATGGATGCTCCTGCTGCTGCATGTGAATTCTCCTACCTTCCTTGGATATACCTCTGTTGACCAATGGACTCCTGCCCGAGTGTGAACCGGTTTGTGATTACCCCACCGCTCAACTGTGTGAATGCACACCCGTGACTTTCGAGTGTGAACTTTTGAGACTGCCCAACCTGGGACGTCTCCATTGCATTGCAATGGTCAAGTGATACTGATAACTGTGACACTTAGGGCCTTCGTGGGCCCCTGATATATTCAAGAAATATATTCTAAAAATATATATCTTATCTCAATTTACTTTATTTTATTTTATTTCATTTTATTTAATTCTATTTAATTATATCTTATATTATATTATTTTATTTTAGTTTATTTTATTTTATTTTATTTTATTTTATTTTATTTTATTTTATTTTATTTTATTATTATATTATATTATATTTTATTTTATATAATTTTAATATTAATTTTATTTTATTTTATTTTATTATATTTTATTTTATTTCATTCCTTACCCTGTATCACTATTATCTGTATATTTTATATGTATGTTTTTTATATTTTTTTATATTTCTTATATGTGTTATATGTCTATTTTTTACCTATTTTTCACCTATTTTTTATCTATTCTTACCTACTCCTATCTATCTTATCTATTCTTGTCTGTTCCCTTATCCATGCGTATGCTTGTATGTAACTGTATGTTGACAGCACCCCGCCCAACTGTGACCGATAGCACCCCTTATTTTTCAATTATTTTTCAATGTCTATTTTTCAATGTTTATTTTTATTTTTACTTCCTCAATATTTTTTATCTTTTATTATTTTTTATTCTTTATTTCTTCAATGTCTTGGATTTGTTATTGCTTGTGTAATATGTAATCAACCTTTATGCTCTGATGAGTCCCACTTATAGTGCGGATGAAACAATGTTAGCAAGTAAAGATATGCATATGCTATAGGCGTTCTTTGTTGTTGATTATATCACGGCTCTGTCCTCACACATCGAGCTAACCTTATACTGCCTATTGGATAAGTGGAGTGTTATACACCCCTGATCCTCTCCCTTATATACTATATATATATATATATATATATATATATATAAGAAAATTTCGCTCTACATGGCTGAATACAATAAATGTAATCTGAGTTTTTCGAATATTAATAATAACATTTGTTTCGTTTGCAATTATGCAAAGAAGCTTCAATTTTATACCCATGTCAGTAGAATGAACACTTCATTCTTGCTCTTATGTTGGCATGCGAACAGAACTGCAAAGACTAATGTTTCTGGGTATCACCCTTCATCAGTACAGCTCACTGTTCACCTGCCAAACTGTCAGAGCTAGTGAAAATATATGCTATTTTCAAAAATACACAGTGACTGATCGGCCTGATTTGCATATTAGCAGACTGGCTGATCAGTCAGATCTGCATATTAGCAGATCCACTGATTAGCCAGATTTGCATATCAGCAGACTGGCCAGTCAGTTTCCTGTATACTAGCGATAAATGGCCGGCTTTGCCAAACTCAGTCACTGTCAGCATATATTTTCACTGGCTCTGACAGTTTGGCAGGTGAACAGTGAGCTGTACTGATGAAGGGTGATACCCAGAAACATTAGTCTCTGCAGTTCTGTTCGCATGCCAACACAAGAGCAAGAATGAAGTGTTCATTCTACTGACATGGCTATAAAATTGAGGCTTGTTTGCATAATTGCAAATGAATCGAATGTTATTATTAATATTCGAAAAACTCAGATTATATATATATATATATATATATATATATATATATATATATATATATATATATTTCGTTTCTGAATTTGTTTGGCAAGATTCTTTATCTGAAAACGTGTGTTGAAACCGATATTGCTATGCTTTGCACACAAAAACAAGATGGCGTAGGACAGAACAAAGGAGAGGCACACAAACAAAGAAAAGAATCCCCAGTCACTGAAGAGGTCACAGAATGTGTGATGAAAGAACTTTGACAATATATGAACAACCGTCCGGCTGTGGAACCAACCAACCAACCGGAAATTTATAAATTCTTAAATTTATAAATTTAATTTATAATAAATTGGAGTGAATACAACTGGTGCGTGTGTTTCTTATTGGCAACATGACCCTCCCAAAGCATAACAATATATATATATATATATATATATATATATATATATATATATATATATATATATATATATATATATATACAAGATGGCTGACTAAATACACACGTGTTTTTTTCTCCCATATTTTTCCCCATTTTCCCCCCTTCCTCCCTCTTCTAGATATTTCCTTTCTATTTATCTTCTATTTTTAACTGGATATTTTCATGAATGACTAGTGTCTGGAGCAGGGATGTCTTAACAGCATTATAGGCCCCCGGGCAAAGCAGAGCACTGGGGACCCTACCTACACGACCACTCACAGGAATAAAAATACAAATTGGCCCCCTATCCTTGTGGGACCCCAGGCAACTGCCCAGCGTCCCCATGCATTAAGACGGCCCTGGTCTGGAACATTAAGACTCTCTTCCTCATATTTCAAGCGTTAAACAAATATATTTCTTCCATGTCCTGTCATATGCTTTTTCCTTTCTGTTTAACTTTTACATGTATATATATATTATGCATGTATGTATATATATTTATATATATATATATATATATATGTGAGTATGTGTGTGTGTGTGGCTGTATTTATATATATATATATATATATATGGGGGGGGGCGTGTATACATACATATATTTGTGTGTGTGAAAGAGATAAAAAGACAGGGAGGGAGATATATATATATATCATCAAGCACAGCAACATAAGAATCTTCGCAGATGATTCCAAGCTCCAAAGGGTCAT
>OZ024742.1:346285987-346288487 GCA_964016885.1 Eledone cirrhosa
ATTTAGTATAGCATATAGTACTCTGTGTATTTAGTATAGCATATATTAAGTATAGCATATAGTACTCTGTATATTTAGTATAGTATATAGTACTCTGTATATTTAGTATAGTATATATTAAGTATAGTATATAGTACTCTGTGTATTAATTATAGCATATAGTACTCTGTATATTTAGTATAGCATATATTAAGTATAGCATATAGTACCCTGTGTATTAATTATAGCATATAGTACTCTGTATATTTAGTATAGCATATATTAAGTATAGCATATAGTACTCTGTATATTTAGTATAGCATATATTAAGTATAGCATATAGTACTCTGTGTATTAATTATAGCATATAGTACTCTGTATATTTAGTATAGCATATATTAAGTATAGCATATAGTACTCTGTATATTTAGTATAGCATATAGTACTCTGTATATTTAGTATAGCATATATTAAGTATAGCATATAGTAGTCTGTATATTAAGTATAGTATATATTAAGTATAGCATATAGTACTCTGTGTATTTAATATAGCATATATTAGGTATAGAATATAGTAGTCTGTATATTTAGTATAGTATATAGTACTCTGTTTATTTTTTGTATAGTATATAGTACTCTGTATATTAAGTATAGCATATAGTACTCTGTATATTAAGTATAGTATATATTAAGTATAGCATATACTACTCTGTATATTTAGTATAGTATATAGTACTTTGTATATTTAGTATAGCATATATTAAGTATAGCATATAGTACTCTGTATATTAAGTATAGCATATAGTACTCTGTATATTTAGTATAGTATATATAAGTATAGCATGTAGTACTCTGTATATTTAGTATAGCATATAGTACTCTGTATATTTAGTATAGCATATAGTACTCTGTATATTTAGTATAGTATATATTAAGTATAGCATATAGTAGTCTGTATATTAAGTATAGTATATATTAAGTATAGAATATATACTCTGTATATTTATATAGCATATATTAAGTATAGCATATAGTAGTCTGTATATTTAGTATAGCATATAGTACTCTGTAAATTTAGTATAGCATATAGTACTCTGGATATTTAGTATATCATATATTAAGTATAGCATATAGTACTCTGTATATTTAGTATTGTATATATTAAGTATAGCATATAGTAGTCTGTATATTAAGTATAGCATATATTAAGTATAGCATATAGTACTCTGTATATTTAGTATAGCATATAGTACTCTGTATATTTAGTATAGCATATATTACTCTGTATATTAAGTATAGCATATAGTACTCTGTGTATTAATTATAGCATATAGTACTCTGTATATTAAGTATAGCATATAGTACTCTTTATATTAAGTATAGCATATAGTACTCTTTATATTAAGTATAGCATATAGTACTCTGTATATTAAGTATAGCATATAGTACTCTGTATATTAAGTATAGCATATAGTACTCTTTATATTAAGTATAGCGTATAGTACTCTGTATATTTAGTATAGCATATAGTACTCTGTATATTTAGTATAGTATATATTACTCTGTATATTAAGTATAGCATATAGTACTCTGTGTATTAATTATAGCATATAGTACTCTGTATATTAAGTATAGCATATAGTACTCTTTATATTAAGTATAGCATATAGTACTCTTTATATTAAGTATAGCATATAGTACTCTGTATATTAAGTATAGCATATAGTACTCTGTATATTAAGTATAGCATATAGTACTCTTTATATTAAGTATAGCGTATAGTACTCTGTGTATTAAGTATAGCATATAGTACTCTGTATATTAAGTATAGCATATAGTACTCTTTATATTAAGTGTAGCATATAGTACTCTGTATATTTAGTATAGTATATATTAAGTATAGCATATAGTAGTCTGTATATTTAGTATAGCATATAGTACTCTGTATATTTAGTATAGCATATATTAAGTGTAGCATATAGTACTCTATGTATTAATTATAGCATATAGTACTCTGTATATTTAGTATAGCATATATTAAGTATAGCATATAGTACTCTGTATATTTAGTATAGCATATAGTACTCTGTATATTTAGTATAGCATATAGTACTCTGTGTATTAATTATAGCATATAGTACTCTGTATATTAAGTATAGCATATAGTACTCTTTATATTAAGTATAGCGTATAGTACTCTGTATATTTAGTATAGCATATAGTACTCTGTATATTTAGTATAGTATATATTACTCTGTATATTAAGTATAGCATATAGTACTCTGTGTATTAATTATAGCATATAGTACTCTGTATATTAAGTATAGCATATAGTACTCTTTATATTAAGTATAGCATATAGTACTCTTTATATTAAGTATAGCATATAGTACTCTGTATATTAAGTATAGCATATAGTACTCTGTATATTAAGTATAGCATATAGTACTCTGTATATTAAGTATAGCATATAGTACTCTGTATATTAAGTATAGCATATAGTACTCTTTATATTAAGTAT
>OZ024742.1:346293487-346318487 GCA_964016885.1 Eledone cirrhosa
TACTAGTTTCAAGCTTATTAGCTATCGTCAGCAACGTATACCTTCCTGACAGATGATTGAACGTCTGAAAGTATATACTTTCCTTATGCATATTAACGGCTGGGCAGCCTAATTTGCATATCGAGTGGGTTAATCGGCCGGGTGCACCGAAAACGATAAACGCAAAAAATAAAACGAAATTTCATTTCGTATACGTTGCTTTAAGTAACAGCCGTACTAAGAGTGGGAAATGAAATTTCGTTTCATTTTTTCCAATATATATACAATTTAATATATATACAATTTAATATATACACAATTTAATATATACACAGTTTAATATATACACAATTAAATATATAGACAAGGTTAATTTATATGAGGCCAATGTTGTGAGCCTCTATAAGACTTCCCAATTTGCTAGAAATAGCAATCGAATAACTATTAAATGTCCGGCTTTCTGTATTCCGTGTTCATATACCTCTGATGTCAGCTTCGTCGTTCATTCTTTCGTAGTCGATAAATAATTGTTTCTACTTTTGGCACAAGGCCAGCAATTATCCTGTGCATTACTGGTACTTTATTTTATCGACCTCGTAAGGATGAAAGGCAAAGTTAGCCTCGACAGGATTTGAACTCAGACCGTAAAGGGACGTAACTATGCTGGAAATCATGGCGTCGACCCTAGTCGATAAATAATGTACCAGAGTCAGATAGGATGCTTTACAGAATCTGGTCCTTCTCTGTACGTTCTGAGTTCAAATGCCGCCTTCTTCTGCCAGGAATTGAAACCGGTAGATAGTAAAGGTAATAGAGGGACTAATGGAAACATTGCTTACTTGGTCCGATCTGACAGTCAGTTCCTTTTTTGTTCTGCCAAGAATTGTGACCCAGAGATTGTATTAGCAATGGAGAGGTCAATGGAAACATTATTTACTTGGTCCGATTTATTGATCAGCTCTTTTCTTTTGATAAAATAAAGGAGTGACTTCTAGATATTATATTCCTAGGAATGAAAATATTAAAAAGAAATGACAGCTTGGCCACGTCTGAGATCTTTCCTCGTCAGTCTTCCTGATCTGGAGAAATTTGAAGCTAAACAACAACAACAGTAACAATAACAACAACAATAACAGTAACAACAACAGCAACAGCAGCAGCAACAACAACAATAACAACAGCAGCAACAACAACAACATCGACAACATCTTCAACAACAACTACATTACCAACACCAACAACAACTCCAACATCATCAACAACAACAACAAAACCAACATCAACAACAACTACAAAAACAACAACATCACCATCAACATCAACAACAACATCAACATATACTGATTGTACACTGTTGCCATTCGATCTTTCACTATATCTACTTTGATTTTCTGATCACTTATGTTCGATCTAAAGAAATATAACTTCCTCAATGACAGTTTCATGATGTCTGACTTGTTAATTCCCAGAATTTAAAATACCTTCATTACTGAAACTATAACCATGTCATTGTTGCTGCTCTTTAAACTGTACAACTAAATCACGTCATTTAACGCCTGTCATTTAACGAGGTGGAGAGAAACTCGTTTGGCTAACTGCAAAATTGTACTAATGTTTTTAATCTTATGATTGTTTCTACTTTTGGCACAATGCCAGCAATTACCCCAATGCATTACTGGTACTTTATTTTATCGACCTCGTAAGGATAAAAGGCAAAGTTAACCTCGGCGGGATTTGAACTCAGACCGTAACAGAGTGTAACTCTATACTGCAAAGCATGGCGTCCGACCTTCTACCGATACTGCCAATCTTTGGATGGTGTAGATAATCTCGTTTGGCTAACTGCAAAATTGTACTAAAATCATGATAAAAAATGTCCTTTAGTCATATAAGACTGTTAGATAGTATAGACCAGAGATGGGTAACCTGCGGCGTTCTGTGCCATTCTGTGTGGCCTTTTGATAGAATCAAAAATTGATGACAAAATTTTGATTTTTATTAATCTGTTTTTTGTCTATCTCTTATTACTTTAATTTAAACCACTTATTCTCCTAAGCCCAGATCAAGAAACCTTTGAAATCACAAATTCCGGATGCTCACCTCCAGGTTCAGTTGAAACTTCGGACCTCCATGCTGCAGCCAAATATCAATATGCTTTCTTACAACAACCAGTCACAACAAAGTTTTTAAAAGGTTGTTTTCGTTTTTTAGATAATTAGTACATAGTAATTAGATTTTTACAAAATAGTGTAAATTTTAAGAAAATATAATTATGGTTTCTTGACTGTCACCTTATTATATGACAAGTAACTTAATCTGGCCGTTCAGCTTGAAAAGGTTCCCCACCTCTGATGTAGGCAATCTCGTTTGGTTGACTTTAACAATCGACAAGTTCTCAGACTTCATTTGTTAACTGAAGTGGGTGGAGCTCGTCAAATCGGACCAAGGAAACAATGTTTCCATTGGTCTTTCCATTGCTGATACTATCAACCAGTCGCAACTCTTGACAGAAAGTGTAATGTGAAATAAATTGTCTTGCTCCAGGTTATAACGCATCGCCCTGTCCAGGAATCGAACTTGCAACATCATGAATATGAATCCAATTCTCTAACCACTAAGCCACAAGAGTGTTGCTCTTCTTCCGTCGATTGAACAATTGAGAATCGGAACTGTATCTTTTAGATCCCTTTCGTGGACAGAGTCCTCAAATACTCCTTCCAGAAGGTCCTTTCAGAATCAATCGTCTCCAACTGATACTGTTGGATCCCCAAGCAAGACCAGCCAAATTCATGAATGTTATCCAACCACCGTGCTCGTACTCTACCCCTGGGACTCTTGCCGGTTAGTTTTGCCCGTAAAATCTGTCCAGTGGTTCTTTCCGAAGACATTCTAGCCACATGTCAATAGTATCAGAGCTGTGATCTCTCAATTTGGAGAAGTAGCGGTTCTACTTGGAGTGACCCTCTGATCTCCATCTAATCAATTTCACTCTCAAGGCATGGGACGAACCGAAGCTATAGTAAATAACACTGCTCAAAGATGCCAGGCCGTTGGATCGAGTTTACCAACTTGTTGGAAATCCGTCGGTTTCGATGATGAGTGTTCCAGTTGTTTAATCAAGGGAACAACCTTTTCATGAAATTGACGCTGCAATAATCTCATTATATTTACAATGCTGAGGGCGGTGGATTGGCAGAATCGGTAGAGCGTCTGACACCATGTTTTGCAGCATAGAGTTACGGCCCTTTATGGTCTGAATTCAAATCCCACCGAGGTTATATTTGCCTTTCATCCTTACGGGGTTGATAAAATAGAGTACCAGTAATGCACTTGGAGCGATTTAATCGACTTTTCCATCCCCAAAATTGCTGGCCTTGTGCCTAAATCAGAAACCATTACATTTACAATGCTGAATAACAAGAAAACGGAATTAAATTAAATAACGAATATTTATTGATGGTCAAAATATCTCAGAGATTAATTCCAAATTCCTTAAATGACAAAATTGAATTGAAATAATTGAATAATGGTAAATATATAATTAGTCGTAAATGCAGGTATTGTGTATAACTCCATGTCTGTTAGAAACTCTTTGATGTAACATTAAAACTACTGGTGTGATGGTATGGAAGTGGTGATAAGTCCCAACAGGAATTGCAAGGGATGAATGCTATAAGGTATGGTAAATAAATATATACATATACATGGTAAATATATATATATACATCAAGTCCGAACACAAAGGAAGCAAACTCCCACTATCACTGCCTCCGTCTCTCCCACTCTCCTCATCTCTCATATATACATCAGGTCCGAACACAAAGGAACCAAACTCCCACTATCACTGCCTCCGTCTCTCCCACTCTCCCCATCTCTCATATATACATCAGGTCCGGACACAAAGGAACCAAACTCCCACTGTCACTGCTTCCGTCCCTCCTGCTCTCCCCATCTCTCACTATTATATGCAAATGGAGGCCCACGCGCTGGCCATCCTGTTTATTTTATATATTTTTGTAAACACCCTGTTGACTTAAGAAGTATTGGGGAAAATTTAATTTTAAATATTTTCGTCCCAGCGCAGGTGACTATATTGTTTCTACTTTTGGCACAAGGCCAGCAATTATCCCAGTGCATTACTGGTACTTTATTTTATCGACCCCGTAAGGATGAAAGGCAAAGTTAACCTCGGCGAGATTTGAACTTAGACCATAAAGGGCCGTAACTCGTTGCTGTAAAGCATGGTGTCCGACCCTCTACCGATACTGCCAATCCACCGCCCTTACGACTATATTAATAGTTGATCACTATAAATAACATTTGCAAAGATCCTTTAACTTAGCCCTAATCCTGGAGATGGGAAAAGGAGTCTTTTTAACGTAATAGATAATGCATTAGCCCGGCATTGGAAGGATCCGTGGTTCGATTCCTCTATTGCGCCTCTCTTCACGTTTATCTGTTTCTATGGTTATTTTACTCGATTGTTTTTTCAACTATTACACTGGTCAACACACTTTTTACTGACTTAGATTTTGTTGTTTTTAGTTAATTTTGAGCTGCTGACTTCAAACATAGCATCCATTTCCCCCTAACACGTCAGGTTTTCAGGTTTTTCTTTTGCTTGGCTATCCCATAAACACAGGAAATACGGATATTTTGTAAACTCTCCTTGTTGACCAAGTGAATACTTGACGTGATAGAAAACAAATATTGTCATTTTTAAACTCAGGGGCCCAAATTACTCGAGAACAGGTCTCAAACTTAGGTCAGTAGAAAAAAGCAAAATTTTGTTGACCAGTGTTATTTGTAATAATTGATTATTATTATTACTAACAGAAATGATTGTTATTATTACTAACAGAAAAACCACCCTTCAGGTGGTTTTCTGCTAGCATGTGTAGTGTGCATATTGATATTATACGCAAGTATATATACATGTAGATATGATACATCAAATAAAATCGTAATTGACAATATACACAGAAATTGAACGAAGACTGCGTTACACTCTCTTATGTAATCAGTAACGTAACCCATGATACATTTAAAAAAGACGATATTATGTATAAACTGCATTAGGAGAAAATTAGTGACGGAAATATATGAATGCTTAGTGTTGACATTTAAAAATTATAAAGAAGTGAATCTTAAAATAAGCAACAAAATTATTTATATTTAATCAAGAATAACGAAATTTAGTAGATAAATTATGTAATATTCATTCATTGGAGTAGCAGTATCGGTGGAGGGTCGGACGCCATGCTTTCCAGCATAGTTACGTCCCTTTACGATCTGAGTTCAAATCCCGCCGAGGCTGACTTTGCCTTTCATCCTTACGGGGTCGATAAAATAAAGTACCAGTAATGCACTGGGTAATTGCTGGCCTTGTGCCTAAAGTAGAAACAATTATTATAATCATCAATTATTTCATTGTATTGTTATATTTTATTTTCCAAAGTTCAAAAAAAGTAAAGGATCTAGAGAAAGAAGTTCTAGAACGATCTGGTCTATTCTAGTAAAATCGATAAGATTCTCTGAGTCACGTGTATTTCACTACATGTTTTAAAACGCTGCTGTCCACTCTGACATCGGCTTATATCTAATATTTTTTATTTGTCAAATCACAGACAGAAATCATAACTTAGTTATGTATTTCAACGTTTTAATAGCATCTCTATCGTCGTTTTAATAGCATCTCTAGAGTTAACTTAACAACTATTAATTATTATGCACTTAATCATAATTTTTTAAAGAATACACGAGGAGATGCTTTTTTTACTACGTTTCTATGTTTGATTGTTCGTAAGTGGGAATATTTATAAGAGCTACTGCGGCTTCGTTTATGTGTATTGGTAGTATTAAGTCTGTTCTGATGCGTAGAAATATCGGTATTATTATTGTCATTCATCTAGGGCGGTGGATTGGCAGAATCGGTAGAGCGTCGGATGCCATGCTTTGCAGCATAGAGTTACGGCCCTTTATGATCTGAATTCAAATCCCCACCGAGGTTAACTTTGCCTTTCATCCTTACGGAAGTCGATAAAATAAAGTACCAGTTATGCACTGGTTCGATTTAATCGACTTTCCCCTCTCCCAAAATTGCTGGCCTTGTGCCTATATAAGAAACCATTATTATTGTAATTCATCAACTGTGGGTCGAATAATTGGATCATTCAACCACGAAACCGACGAAGATCCGACACAGACGTTACACACTGCTCATTGTTTTACAATTCTGATGTATCTTACGACGTTCTGTTGTGGGCTCTTTTGTGGTCTTTTTGGTTTGGTTTTCAGTGTCAATAAATAAATAAATAAATAGATAAATAAATAAATAAATAAATAAATAAATAGACGTATTTTAAAAGAAATAGAGAGAAAGTGACGTCCAAATGAGTATCCTCGACCTCCAACTAACTTACCTTCCGCCTCTGGGTCTCAGCCGGCAGCATGGAGATCACATTGCCCCGGAGGACAGTGAGAGCGACTTTGCGGAGTTAACATCTGTGGGCGGCCAACTCCGCTTGCATTAAAACGTTTTGCTTCCAATTTTACTGGAGAAATATATATCAAACCTGACCGTCATCTATATTTCTTGGCCGTCATCAAATGAACAGAAACGTTTGAAATGTCCACTGATGACAATTATTATATCATTTGACTCGTAAGTATGTATGTATGTATGTATGTATGTATGTATGTATGTATGTATGTATGTATGTATGTATGTATGTTATCTCTTTCTCTTAATTTCGAATATATTTTTTTGACCGGCCACCTTCCTGGTGGCAAGGCTGTAAAAGAAATTGTCATCCCTTGAATCGCAAGAATGTTTTGCAAATTTTGAAGGTGCCAGCTATCGCAGCCATTTGTAGACTATGAATTAGGGAGCTGCGCTTTTTGTCCGCAAATACAAGTTCAGTCATACTTTGGTCTAAGCGGGTTGGTATATAACCCGTAGCTCCAATAATGATGGGTATGAAGCTAAAGGTGTATCTTGGATACTGGATTTGTAAACTCCTCATCAATGGTCCGTAGATGTTCTCCTTCTCCTGTATTTTTCTGACAACTTTTACATCAAGTGGGCAGCTGATCTCCACAACAGAACACGTTTTCAATGTGTGATCCCAAACAACAATATCAGGCCGGTTGTGCTTTAATTTGGTGGCAGTTTTTATTTTCAGGTTCCACCAGTATTCCTTAGTGCCATCTGTCTCAATACATTCTTCCTCGTTTGTTGTTAATTTTGTTTTCCGAAGTGCGTTCCAGATGGTTCTAGCTATCCCATCGTGTCTCATGGGGAGGTAGTAGCGAGATGACATTCTTTCGCAGCTGGCAACAATGTGGCTTACATCCTCGATCTTTGTTTTACATACTCTACATTTATTATCAGCTGATGGCCCTTCCATTTTGTGCAACAGATATTTGGTAGGGAGTTCTTGTTCCTGTATTGCATAGAGATATCCCTCAAGGTGTGATGTCATAAAATTGTCGGAACTCCATACCAGGCTTTTTGAGGGGTTTATCCCCTCTATGGTCTGTGTTTTACGCCTCAAGTATCCATGCACAACTTTTTCTGTAAATTGGTCAATTTTTTCATCTTGTTTGAACATTGAATAGGATCTTCCGATTTCTCTGGGTGAGAGATTTATATCAGGCTTTATTCCATATCTCTCCTCCAGATCAGTCGCTATTCTAATGATTGTTTTTTTCATGCGCATAAACCTAGGCAAGATGGTTGCCAACCTTTTTCCTCTGTTGAAGGTGTTGCTTCAGTGTTACTATCCGGGTCTCATATGATGTTAATATGGATTTTAGACCCCGGCCACCTTCCTTGCGTGAGAAGTATAGCCTATCCACATCACCATTGATGTTAAAATTCCCAGTAACACTGAGAAGTTTGCGAGTTCTAACATCCATCTCACTTAGTTCTTGCAATGACCAGTTCAGCAGGCCAAATGTTGGCGTTAGAATTGGCACAGCATAAGTATTGTGGGCAATGTATTTGTTGTACGCTGACAGTTCTGATGACCATATTTTCTTTACTCTTCTGATGTATTCAGTTCTGGTTCTCTCCTTATTTATGGGTCCATCATATCTGACATTCTCATCCTGTCCAAGATATCTGTAGTTGTCACCTGACTGTAGAGGTTGTATTGTCAGACCGTTCATCTCTAGATTTCTAGAGGAGGGCACAGCTCGTCCACGTTTTACTGCCAAATATGCACACTAGGACTCACCAAATTTCATTTTGATGTCTGTTGAAAATTATGTAATGAGGTCCAATTGTTTCTTGATGTCGTTGATATTTGGCCCATACAACTTCAATTCATCAACAAAGAAAAGATGGGAGATACTTCTGGACCCCCTTCTTTGTCCACCTTGTTTCCTGAGTAGGTAAGATAGTGGATTCAGTGAGAGAACGAAGAGTAGCACTGACAAGCTATCACCCTGAAAGATGCCCTTCTGGTAATGTATCTTATCAGTCTTAACTTGCTCCTTCTCACCTCTAAGGATCAAATTGGTGTACCAGTTCTTGGTCAGGCGTTCAACAGCAGCTACCCATGGTTGTGAGACTTAATAATCCACCCATGAGGTACACTATCAAATGCTTTTTGATAGTCCAGCCACACCACAGTCATGTTTCTGCGATTCTTTGTTGTTTTTTCTTGAATCATTTTATTAGTTAGTAGGTGATCTATGCAACCCCACACCTCCCTCTTTCCACCAGCTTGCTCAGTTGTCATGATGTTGTTGGTAGCACAGTGGTCCTGTAAGAACAGGTTAAGGCACCCTGTATGTATGTGTGTATGTATGTATGTAAGTATGTATGTAAGTATGTATGTATATATGTATCTGTTATATATGTATATATGTATTTATATATGTATTTATATATGTATGTACGTTTGTATGTATGTATGTATTTATGTATCACATGTTTGTATGTATGTATATATATATGTATGTATGTATGTGAATTTTTGTATATATGTCTGTACGTACGTGTGTGTATGTATACATATGCATGCAAGTACTTGTATATACATATGTGTCTTATCCGTATATATATATATGCGTGTGTGTGTGTATGTGGTCGGGGGGGGGGGGTAGTGTTCTTTTATACAGATGAAATGTTTCTTTGTTCTGTTTGACAGTCTAGAATACACCCAAGGAAATATGATCAATTAGAAATGATAGATTATATAAAATATGTAAGAAGTTCCTTCTTGGTGGAGTTGTACTCTGTTATTTATCATAAAAACTAGAAACTCTTTTACGATGTGATGAGATTATAGTCGTCTTAAAGAAAAGATTCTCGTTTTCATTGTTTAGTAATCCTAAGGAGGTGGATTGACGGTGTCGGTAGAGCGTCGGGCAAAAAAAATTGCGGTATTCAGATACGAATTTCTACGTTCTGAACATGCTTTTTCTCCATTTTTCTTTCGATTTATTTCCCTCTTCTCACTCTCAATCTTTCTATTTCTTCTTTTATTTCTCTTTCTATCTTCTGATGAAGGACTAATATCCGAAACGTTAAGACTATTTTCCTACTATATCAAATGTTAAAGTAATACATTTCTTCATTGTACTGTGTTTGCTTTATTTCCGATTATATTTTGCATATATATACTGCAAGATGGCGTAGGACAGAACAAAGGAGAGACACAAACACAAAGAAAAGAATCCCCAGTCACTGAAGAGGTCACAGAATGTGTGACAAAAGAACTTTGACAATATATAAACAACCATCTAGTTGTGGAACCAACCAACCAACCGGAAATTTATAAATTTATTATAATAAATTGAAGTGAAAGCAACTGGTGCGTGTGTTTCTTATTGGCAACATGACCCTCCCAAAGCATAACAATATATATATATATATATATATATATATATATATATATATATATATATATATATATATATATATATATATATATAATCATACTTATACATATTTATACCTTTGCATTATTAATGTGTTTTTCCACGTATTCTACTTCTATGTGTCCATGTATTTCCACTCCTCTTATTGGGACTTTTGCTCACTTGTACCCATTAGCACACAACACTAGAATGTCTCCCCCTGAGAACAAAAATGAATATTACCCGACTATATCCCTTATTCTACATCCCACTAGGATAACTTATAGAAGATCTACATAATACAATTAACGTTTCTTCATAAAGGACTCTCTTTAACTAATCATCATCATTCGTCGACCACTGTCGAGATGATGGATCTCACTCTCATGCCCCAGAATTCCCTGTCCCCCATCGCTGCCCCAGGTCCTGTCTACTGATTCCCATATCCCTAATGATACGTCGGGGAATGACAGCCTCCTACTCCTAGTCAGGCTGGAGTCAGGGTTCCAGAGCAGGAGAGCGGATATGATTTCATTGCTGGCACGGTGACAGTGGCCAGCAAATTGAGCTCTCCGGGATTTTAGAAGGGCAGAGGCTCGAGGGAGTTTGCCATAGATTTTAGACAAGGTGGGATGTCGTTTCCAGGATAGGTTTTGCACTCTCATTAAGAGGCGGGTATATGTGCCATCCAATCTCCTCTCAAGTTGTGATGTTAGTGTCCAAGTTTCGGATCCATAAAGTAATATGGATTGCTTAATGGTTGCTTGGAATATTTCCAGTTTTAGCTTGTTGGTACGTTGAGATGTCCATATGGCGTGCATGTCATTGCGCGCTGACCATGCCATATCCTTCCTGGTTAGAAAATCTTTTTTGGAGGAGGAAATATATGTGCCAAGATACTTGTAATCTTCCACCTGCTTAAGGGTGGTACCATTAAGGGTTCTGATGGGGTAGTTTGGGCTGTTTGCACATCTGTTCACATACTCAGTCTTGGATTCGTTGAGGTACAGTCCAACACAGTTGGACGCTTGCTCTAATGACTTCAAAAGACTCTCAGCATTTTCCAGTGACCGACTGATCAATGCGATGTCGTCAGCAAAGTCAGTGTCGGTCAAGTATTTTGCTGGGTAGCGTGAGCTTCTCCTAGGATGTAGTTGGTATCCCCTATCCTGAATACTATCCACAGACATGCGCAAAACATAATCCACAACAATGATAAATAGATACGGAGCAAGGGTATCGCCCTGTAAAATTCCAGCGAGGATTGAGAAAGGTGGTGTTTCCCCATCTGGGGTCAGGACAGTTGATTTGGTATCTGTATACATTACACGTATGGACGCGATGATTTTATCAGGAATCCCATAGAGTTGTAGAATTTCAAACATCCCCAACCTGTCAACTGAGTCGAAGGCTTTTGAAAAATCAACAAAGATGAGTGCAAGGTCTAGATTGCGGTTTTGGGACTCCTCTATAAGTCGGCGAAGGCAGAGAATCTGGCTAAGTGTTGATCTACCTCTCCTAAATCCATTCTGGTTGTTACGAAGGATTGGCTCAAGAAATGGGATTAAGCGGTTAAGAAGAAGCTTGTTGTATATTTTTGCAGCAATTGCCATGAGAGAAATTCCTCTATAGTTGGTGGCTAAAGAAAGATCTCCTTTTGGGGGCATGGGGATAATTTGAGCTGCATGCCAGACGCTAGGTGGTTTATTGGTCTCGAAAGTATGGTTACATAAGTTGAGCAAAAGGATGTGGAAATGCTCTTCCTTCCAAATCAGGGTAGGTATATTATCCGGCCCAAAGGCTTTTGAGGCTGTGAGCAGTTTGATGGCTTCTTTGAGCTCAGGCATGGTGAAATGAGAGGTGTTGATTCCTAAAGACTCTGAAACCTGAACGGATGGCAGTTGATAGTTATCAGGGAGTCTGGCCTTTTTCCCTAGAAGATTTTTAAAATGAGCAAACCAATTTTCAAGACGTTTTTTGGCAGAGCCTCCTTTGATTCTAACTGCAGAGTTTGAGTTTTTGCCTGAAAGATCTTTGACAACCTTCCAAGCAAGATGATGGTGTTTGCTGATGTGATGTTGCGATAGCTGATCAATCCTACCTGAGATATAGTCGGCTTCAGCATTAATATAAGCGTCGTCTAGTGATTTTTTGGCCATGATAAGCTGTATCTTTTTCCCTTGAGATGGTGATTGATGGTGAGTTTGGGATATTGACCTAAGATGGGCCCTTGCCTCTACTACCTTCTCTGAGGCATTAGGTTTCATTTGGCTTCGGCTTTTCTTTTTAGGTAGGGTGGCAAGTGCAACTTCCTCTGTTGATTGCTGAAGACAGTCATACACATCCTCAATATTATCATCATTGATGTCAGAAGTTGAGAGGGATTGAAATCTGTTATAGACTTGAAGCGTGAAGCTATTGGATAGTTGTTTGTTGGAAGAAACGGCTTTCCAGTCTATTCTTTTCATGGGATGAGATTCGGCCCTCTTGGATATCCTGAGACTAAGTTTGATTGTTGCCGAGATGACTCGATGATCTGAGCCAACAGAGCTAAAGGAGGGATAAGATCTAGAATCTTTGATTGAGTTTCTCCATTTCTTGCGAAATATCAAATAGTCAATCTGAGCTCGTTTTGGGTTTGGGTATTCGAAGGTCCAAAGCTGGCCTCTGGTCTTCATGAAGCTGTTGTTTGAGCTGAATAGACTGAATTCCTCCATGAAGTTCTTGAGATATTCCCTGTTTCGGTTAGTAACCCTATTGTATGTGAACTTTACTTCATCCGGGCCAAGTTGAGCGTTGAGGTCTCCAGCGATGATAAGAAAGTTGTGTAAGGGTACTTGCTCAACAACTGTGCGAAGGGTCGTGTAGAATTCTCTTGCCTCATCCTCAGGAGAGGCGTTATGAGGACTGTATACACATATCGCAGTGGTTCTAGGATTGCCCTCTAGTGTAAGCACCAAGATTCTGGGAGAGATTGTTTCAATCCCTAGAAGATTATTGCTGGCTTTAGATGAGAGAAGGCAGCCGACTCCTCCGACGGAGGCATTGACAGGGTTCTTGGTGGCTGAAGAGGTGACAAGTTGGTAGGATCCTAGGGTGTGATACTTGAGATCATCCTTTGGGTGGAAAAAGCGGTGTTCTTGGACCGCAAGGATGTCAATGTTCTGCATTCTCTGCCAGCTCCTGGAGTCTACCTGTTGGAAGGAGGGTTCTGGTGTTCAAGGAGCTAACTATTATTTGCTTTTTACAGCTAGCCAAGCGAGATTTGCTTGTTGTTTGGTTAGGACCTGTTTCTTCTCCATCAGATGAACCCCGTCCCTTGAGATTTGAGGATTCATCATCATTCGATGCCTTTGTAGGTGCATTATGATCAGAAACAGGACCTGGGAAAGCAGGAGCTGGACCTATATCAACAGGTATACCATATAGTGTGGTTCCCTGAAGAACAGGAACCCTGGTGCAGTTAGTTGCGAAATCCATCATCTTTTCAAATAGCTAATAATGTGTGTGGGCGCCACTACTACACACATGTGAAAGAATTTGACAGCCAAGTCTTGAAGAAGGTGCTTTCTCCTCCGTGTGGTGGGTTACCCGGCGCCAGATACCAACCTGGCATTTATACCCTCGCCCTAATTGTTCGTGTTGCAAGCACTAGGGTAGTCGCTAGCCAAAGCTACGGACCCACTCTATCCGTCTGGAGATACGTTGTACTAGCTTACCAGCATACTAGTTACAGGAAGTTGACTTTTCCGGCACTGCAGCGCCTTTCGACGGGCCGTGCTGGTTTTGGATGGCCATTGACTCCAAGAGCTCTTAAGAGCTCCCAGGAGTTCCTTTGCCCTTTGACAGGTTTTATTTTTAGTCCTGCAAGATGTCCAAAGTCACCCTCCTCACCAAGAAACCTTGGTGGGGTTGCCAGTTTAGTCGCCGACGACCCGACCATGAGACAGGTTGTACTGGGATACATGTTACCAGTAGCACCAGCTGGTGACCTGACATCTTTAACTAAACCCCGCAACCCAAAACCTTTAAAAAGTTTTTTTAAATGTTTAATTTTCAATTTTCTATTTGTTCAATTCTCAATCTTCCTACTCTTTAATTTTATAATGTTATTCTGAATTCTTTCAACTTCATCCTATAAATCTAAACAATATTTTAACGTTCCAGCTTTCTGTCGGACTGTTGGGTTGGTTTTCCTGGCGGCGGGACCGGCCCCCTGGCGCATAGGCCTACCTTGAGTGCTTGGAAATATAAATTTCCCCTTCTTTCGGTAAATGAAACTACTCGGAGTGGTTTGATTCGCCCCAGGGCCTCGGCGCGCAGCCGGTTTTTTGACCGCTATATAGTACCTTTAAATTACAGATCAAATCAGAACTATTAGATGTATCACGCCTCCCTCTACTTAAGCAAATCCCCCTCCTGGGTAAAGTGATAGTACTGGTTTTGTACAAGAATGGCCTAACGATGCGGGCTGACTTCCTGCTGGCGCACCTGAAGCCTGTTATACATTCCTAGAGTGCTCTGAAAAATCGATTTCCATATCTTTCGCTAGGCGATATCACTCGGAGTGATGCGCTGCCCAAGCTTGTAGTCGCCGCATGCTGTTTGACGGCTAAACAAAGACATAATCTTTACCCTATAATAAAATGTAAGTGTCTTCATAAAAGACTCTTTCTTTGCTTAAACCTCGCAACCTTTAACTTTCAATTTTCTAATTTCTTTAATTTTATAATGTTAATATTAAATATTAATTTTTTAACTTCATCCTATAAATCTAAACAAAAACGTAAACGTTCCAATCTTCTGCTCACACATTATAACATACTGAACCCCACTATATTTACCTCTGCTAAGATACGGGTCCCTTTGAAAATATTTTTTTCGCGCCATTCCTGGCCTGACTGTAGTCTGACATTAATATCGACCTTTCTTCCTCTTTCTTTCCATCTTTCTTCTTGTAGCCATCAACCCTGACTTTTCTTCTTCTTCCTTTTCTTCCTTCTCTTCTCCCTTCTTTCTGCTTTTCTCCTTGTGGCATGATATTAACGCTGACTTATCTTCCTTCCTCTTTTTGTTTGCCTATATTTGACCGGTAGTAGTTGTTAAGATACGGGTCCCATAGAATTAAAAAAAAAAATTTTCGCGACATTCCTGGTTGACTGTAATACCAACCTTTCCTCCTCTTTCTTTCTGTCTTTCTTCTTATAGCTGACATTAACCCTGGCTCTCTTCTTCTTCCTTTTCTTCCTTCCTCCTTCTTCTCTCTTCTTTCTTTCTTTCTTTTCTTGTGGCATGATATTAACGTTGACTTGTGTTCCTATTCCTTTCTGTTTTCCTTTATTTGACCGGTAGTAACACACTGTAAGCTTTAGCCACGTCGCTTGAGGGCGACCGGCAAAGGTGGAAGTTGCTGGATGGCGGTCGTCCTCGGGTCTTTGATTTTCAGCCCCATGGATTTTATCTATTACATTCACTTATTATATTTCGAATACCTGATGATATCACCGGATTCATACGGAACCCGGTCATTGAAATGATCATAGTATAATAAACCTTTCAAGGATTTACACAAGTCCAGCCTCTTGTCATTTCATTATTATATATATATATATATATATATATATATATATATATATATATATAACGATGCAAATGTGGTAAGGAACCAGATGGACCATAACGCACGAAAGTACTCAATACTTAGGGTAGTAGAATGGGTAATAGGAACAAGTATGACCCCAACGGCAGAGCTGAAGCCGTTTCGACGGCTAATTCTGGACTAAATAAACATGTTTAGCCTGGTAAATAAATAGCCGAACTTCTCAGGGAGTAATTCCATATATGGTAAAATAGGGATTGTCACAAGGATTGGTCAAAAGTTTGTTGTTAAGACGTATGATTCTATCAATGCATTTTGTGGGGGGTAGGGGTATCTGAACTTGCCGGTAGAAGAAAGGTGGAGAGGGAGTGGAGGAAACCCAGTCAAGCGTTGAAGTTGAAATCTATACACCAGATTCTAAGGATAGTGTATAGAAGGTCGAAAAAAGTGTACTAGAGGAGGGGAGAAGGGGGTTGGGGGTTGAAAAAATAGGTAAATCGAAAGGGAGTAAACAAAAGAGCCATTATAAAAATGAGGAAGTATATAAAACATATAAAAAACAATTTTTGGTTACTACTCCCCTTCCACAATCACCAAATCTCTCATTGGTATTGCTAAGCTATAGAAAAGTTTAATAGGTGGAGGGGAATACTAAATACGAGATTGTAGTGAAAGAATTTTATAAAGCCATCATTACAGGGGGTCTAACACCACTACTATAGTTAGTAGTAATCAGCCAATGCTATCTTACAATGACAGGTTAATAAGTTGAGGTCAAACATACTAAAGAACTAATACGAAATATTAATTCAGAATCCCAAAACATAAATACTAGTACAATATATATAAATACTAATACAATACATAAATACTAATACAATATACATAAATACTAATACAATATATATAAAAAAACTAATACGAAATATTAATTCAGAATCCCAAAACATAAATACTAATATACAACTAATGCAGAAATACCACTAAGAAATTTAGAAATCACGGAAATGGGGCAGCCTAATTTTCATATCGAGTGAGTTAATCGGCCGGGGTACCGAAAACGATAAACGGAAAAAATGAAACGAAATTTCTCACTCGATATGCAAATTAGGCTGCTCAGCCGTTAATATGCATAAGGAAATGATATACTTTCAGACGTTCAATCATCTGGCAGGAAGGTATACGTTGCTGACGATAGCTAATAAGCTTGAAACTAGTACAGCGTTCCTTTATCAGGGTTGAACAAATGAGCAACTATGGTTGCTAGACACTGTACGGCTTAATTCGGGATGTTTGTTTACAAACACACCGAGCATTATAATAAATGTTCGGTGAATCGATACGTACATATATATATGTGTGCATGTATGTATATATATATACATACTACTGTACGTCTGTATACATATATGTATGTACGTATACATACTTATATATATATATATATATATATATATATATATATATATATATATATATATATATATATATATATATATATATATATATATATACATATATATATACATATACATATATGCATATACATATATGCATATACACATACACACACATATATATATACACATATACACACATATATATATATATATATATATATATATACATACATACACAAACACACATATATATATATATACACACACTCATGCATACACACGACACACATATTCATACGTACATATACATACATATATACCCACGTACATATATATATATATATATATACATACATATACATACATACATACAATACATATACACACACATTTCTACATACATACATATACACATACACATATATATACATATATATATATATATACGGGATAACAAGTTATCGTTGTAGGTAATCTTCTTAGAGGTAGTCCAGTTAGAGTACTCCGTGTTGTGGATGGTGTTAACGTATGGCTTAGTTTGACTCAACAAGATGCTTCCATAGTGATGCAGCGAGTTCGCGGTGATTTCTATGTAGGCTATACTTGGAGTAATAATAATAATTCAAGAAATAAGAGCAACATGGTTGGCTGTACAATAAGGGATTTATTCACAGTGCTGACAATTGTTTCGTTGATCTGGTCGGTCAAGAGCTCGCTAATCGCTTGGTGTTGCCTCACTCGATCTCCAATACTTTGTTTACAACCAGTCAATACATCAGAGCGTGTGGATATGAGGATTATATGCAAGGCATGGCTTTTATAAGAGTTGGTGTTAGACCAGAACAATAACATCAGTAACAAACTAACTAGATAATGAATAATTAAAACAATAACATCAATACAAGTAAGAAATAGAATATAATGATAAAACAAGCATAGTAAACAAACAGATATGATACAGATGTGTTAAGTGACATGCGAAATCTACCATAGGGTACATTAGAGTTAGTAGTCAAGGTATGAATTAACTAAGATGAAGGGATAAATAATAAAAAGTACTTAAAATCAAATTTTGGGATCTACATTTTAAGTGCAATTATGAGAGATTTATATACAAGTGAGCTGTGGGTCTGACATCCTACCAAAAATAAAACGGAGATTGATTTATGGTTTGACAGATAAGCGCTTGTGTTAGGTATTTTCTCTTGTTGTATCAACTTAGTGAGATTGATGGAGGTAGTATACAGAGATTTATGGTTTATTGGTAGCTGGTATTAAGTGGAATTGTGGATTCAGTATGTTATTCTAAATTTTGGGATTGCTAGTTCGAATCATGGGGGTTTAGTTTTCGCAACATCAATAATCAAATAGTGTATAATTAAGACAATAACATCAACAATAAAACATGCATGGTAAATAGATAGAGAACATGATGAATAAATTTAGGGATAGGGTGCATTGAGATGATAATAATAATAATGCGAGTTTCAAAGGAGTGTAAGACTAATAAGATAATCTTATTACTACACCACTCTCTTATAAAAGCCATGCCTTGCATATCATCTTCATATCCACGCACTCTGATGTTTTGACTGGTTGTAAACAAAGTATTGGAGATCGATTGAGGCATTAACAAGCGATTAGCGAGCTCTAGACCGACCAGATCAACGAAACAATTGTCAGCACGGTGAATAAAGCCCTTATTATACAGCCAACCATGTTACTCTTATTTCTTGAATTATTATATATATATATATATATATAGACAGTTCAAGAGTAAACTAATCTTAAATAGAGAGATAGAAGTAGGATAGGAGAGATTGGTGACGGTATTAGAAGCCAAAGCTTAAAAGCGGGTGTTCGATGTGCAATATGCACTGAAAAGCAGTTGGAAAACTGGATTCATGGTGGGGTTAGGTGTACAGAGCTGGAAATATTCAGAAGTTAAGCAAATCAAGACCACAAATTCACATAGATATAGTAATAATCTCATTATCTTTCCCCAAGTTCCGAAGATCTGCTCCATAATATTATTCTATGTTACTTATATTTCTCTGCACCAAATCAATAACTTTCTTACCATCGATTGATCCAGAAACATTATATAGTATACATTTATAAATATATAAATAAATACATGTATACACACACACACATATATATATATATATATATATATATATATATATATATATATATATATATATATATATACGAGGTTAATCCCAAAAGTAAGGTCTCCAAAGCGATGGGGACGCAGAGAAACTGTTCGTACGGCTGTTGACAACACTGTTGTGATTGGTGCTTCGTTCATTCCCAAACAAGCACGCGCGCGCTTTGCTTGGATGCTCAATCGTGGCTTGGCAGCCGAAGAGAATGGCGCTCCCGTTGAACGCTACCGCCAAGTGCGAATTTCGCCCAGTTATTATATAGAGGGCAATCCCAAAAGTAAGGTCTCCTTCCGAGGAAAACATGTGTAAAGATCGGCGGATCACTCTGGATACTCTCTGCATTTTGGTTCCTGAGGTTTCCCGAAGCACCATCCACAGGATTTTAACGGTAAAGTTGCAATATCGGAAAGAGACCTTACTTTTGGGATTGCCCTCGTATATATATATATAAAAACATATATATATATATATATATATATATATATATATATATATATATATATACACACACATATACACACATACACATACACATATACGCATATACATATTCGCATATACATATATACGCACATACACACAAACATACACATACATACATACGGCCACTCATACAAATACGTACATACATAAACTTATAAATATAGACATATACACACATATATACAGTATAAAGATTAAGTACGCTCTACATGCGGAAAGAGCAGATAAGTAAGAAGTACTTACATAACCATAGTGCCGTGTTTCGGGTAGAGAGGGGGTAGGGGTAGGGTGGGAAGGAGGTGGAGGGGGTATTTTGTCGAGTGGGTTTTTTTTTTTAAAAAGGGAAATCTATTTTAGCCATCTGGCATCAACACTGGCTTAAGGTATTTGAAAGTTGAAAAGTTTTTGTGCATGCAATTCGGGCAGTATTCAGAGAGTTTGTTCAGTAGCGGGCCTTGGCAAATAATATTTCGTAGCTCTCTGAGATACAAAGGTCGCAGCACTTGTGTCCTCCCTTATATGAGCGCGCTTTCTGGAGTATTTTCCATTTAAGCTTGAAGGGGGTGGGGTGGAGTTCCTTTTGAGGTCCCCGACATAGGAGGCGATTGTTGTTTGATTTGATTTGTCCCGTCTTCTGAAAGAGTGGGTATGGGCAAACCACCGGGACTTAAAATTAATGGAAGTCATGCCGATGTAAATCTTTTTGTTGTTGCTGTCATCAGTGCCTGAGATGACATCACATTTGTATACGATGTCATTTGTCAGGCATTTGTTTTCAAGTGGGCAGGCTTCCTTATTTAGGCAGTTGCACAAGGTTTCAGTCAAGGGATTGGGTTCGGAGGTAGTTGGCTTATTTAATTTTTTAGAATTGAGATTGGCTATATTCCTAGCTAGGTTAGGTGTATTGGAGTAGAAGAGTCTTTTTGTGGTCTTATTAAAGATGGTGTAGTACCTATGTTGTATGGGGAAGTGTGTGATCAGCAAAGTGAATAAAGTCCTAGCTATAGGTGTAGAGCCCTCTCTATTGAAGGGGGGGGGGTGTACCAACTAATCTGCCTATGTCTATTCGTCCAAGGTAGTCTTGCGGTAGTTTCTAGGTAAGTTATCTTTTCTTTAAATCCGCTGCGGGTGAGGGCGTCATTGTAGTAGGAGGCAGAGGCGTCAAATATATCTTTATTGGCCGAGAGACGGAGATTCTAATTGAGACGCTTTTTACTAAGTTATCTGTGATGTTTTGGGGGTGGTTAGAATTAACATTAATATATCTAAGAGACTTGTTAGGTTTGTGGTGCGCGTAAGAGAGGAAAGTATCTAGGTCGAGAGTGACATCTAAAAAGTTGGCCCTAGTCATATTAGTTTCTATGGTTATAATAAATCCTAGATTACGGAAGAACAAGCTTAAGTTTCTTCGAAACCAATCAGTGGTTCTGGGGTTAACCACTTGTGCAAGGCGAAGAGGCCGTCGTCTCGGTATAATCCTCCGATGAGGCCAGTAAAGAGGTTCTTCAGGTGATATAAAATGTACGGGCCCACGAGGTCGCTTATTTCAGCCGAATCACTCGCTCCCATGCTGACGTCAAAGGGGGTCTGAAACTTCTTGTTAATCCAGTAAGATCACTTGTGGTGTAGGAAGGTCTTACGGGCGTGGAGGATTACATCTTGCTCAGCGTCGGTTATGGTGGTACCATTCCTGGCAAAAGTAAGTGCGTCCTTCAGGAGGGGCTCTGAGATAGAAGCATAGTAGTCTTCTATGTAGAGTTGCAGGAAGCGAATGTGGCGTTTGTCGGGCAATTCTTGGAACCAAGAGATTGCCTCTGATGTTCTTCTCCAGAGTGGGAGTGGTGAGGCAGCCCGCAATGATGGTAGAAATCTATCGAGGATCTTTTTGCTGATAGAGCCCATGTCCGAACGTGTGGGGTTGATAAGTCTGACTGATGGTTTGTTGTGGAAGTTTCCCTTGTGGTCCTTCAGGGTAAAATGCGGGATCTTTATCCTTAAAGGTTCCGTCCGGTCGTGTAGTTTAAAGGACTTGGCGATTTCTTTTCCGGTCGCAATTGTCTACCTTTTTGTAGGTAGTCGTGATGGCATTTTTTGCCAGCTTATTATAGGTCGGTGGGTCTACCTCATAAACGTTTTTGGTTTTATCGGGGGAGACATGGCGATTGGGCGAAATTTTTATATTCCGTATTTCAGTATTTAAGTAGGCCTGGAATGGTGTGTTGGCCCTACAATATTTAATATATTTGATCATCTTGAAGAGGTCTTCCTCAAAAGGTTCAAGTAGGCTGTTGGTGGGTGGTGCCTTATTCGTTTTGAAACCGAACTACGCATCATTGGTAGATGCTACATCGGGGTTGTCGAGGAGGAATGCTCTCCATCTAATTCGCTTGATGAACTCGTCTGTACGTCTGATTAGTGTTTTTAGGTAAAGTTTCCTTCAAGGGATCGGGATGTTCTTCATGGAGACATCAAGGTCGAGTTTGGTCAGCATAGTTTCTTGGTGATGGTTATGAGGAGCACTAGGAGTGCTAAAAGATAAGTTATTCTGGGTTGAATCGGAGGTAACCACAGTAGGTAAGGTACTCAATACATAGCAGAGTATAAATGTTTTAAAATAGAAGAGCTTATACAGGACTAGAACTGTTTCATTCGTAAGAAATTATCATGAAGCTGGCTGACAAGTAAGTGGTGGTATTTATATCTTTTCTTTTCTGGTGGTAGGAGAGGGCGGGGGTTGGGATGGGTGGAGGTCATTGGTTGGAGGTCATTGGTTGGATGTCATTGGTTGATGAATTTAAAGAAAAGGGAGTTCATTAAAAGCTAATTCTTTAAAGCTATAATAATAACAAAGGCAGAAAGAATAATGTAAACAGGTTCCAATTTGGAATACCAATCCTAGTTTATCACTTAGACTAACAATGCCTGTAAGACAGGTGTCTACGGGATGGGTGGGGTTCATTGGTTTAAAGAAAAGGGAAATTCTTTAGAAGCTAATTTTTAAGGCTGAAATAGGGTGACAAAGGCAGAAAGGGTTCTATAAACAGATTCAAGTGTTGGTGTGCTTCTCCTTATTGTGAAGTTTCTCTTAATATATATTCCAGGTGTCGACAAGCACATTCACACACTCGCCCACTTACACACATACACGCACATACACGCACACACAGGCAGACACACACACAACAAACATACATATAGGTACATACACACACACATATATACATATATATATATATGTGTACATACATACGTTTACATAAATACACATATATATACATACATATACACATATATATATACACATATACATATATACATATATATATATATATATACATATACATACATATACACAAACACAAACACATATATACAGATATATACACATACCCACATACATACATATACATACACACACACACACATATATATATATACTTATATATATATATATATATATATATATATATATATATATATATATATATATACGATATTAATAAATGGAAACTATATTTATAAAACCATATTTATTTCATTATATATATTTCAAGGATACCAAGTTACATTATGGTATGCCTTCATCAGACAAAATACAATATATAACAGTTTTATAAATAGACATTGACGTACCCCTTTTAAAAATTGACCGTTGTATTTGGAGGCCATCAGGATAGTGATTTGTTTACTTTAGTAAGTCATAGTGTTAAGAGTAAGTAAAAAGATGGAGAGAGTGAGAGAAACATGGAGAAACGAAAGGGAGAGGTAGATAAAGAAAAAGAAGAAAACAAAAAGAAAAGAGAACAGAGGAAAAATAACGGGGAGATATCAAACCATCTGACAGAGAAAAAAATTCAGAGAGAGACATATAGAGATAGAGAGAGGGGAGAGAGAGCGAAAGCCTTGAGTGCTTTATATCAGTTATAAAAATATTTGCTTGTTGTATCCCAACAATTTAAATAAAACTTTTGCATATATATATATATATATATATATATATATATATATATATATATATATATATATATATATATATAGAGAGAGAGAGAGAGAGAGAGAGAGAGAGAGAGAGAGAGAGAGAGAGAGAGAGAAATATACACGGGTGTGTATGATTGTGTATAGAAGATTATATTAATAAGAGGAATTCCAACTTTGTCTGATTTACTCGTTTTATTTACAATCCTTTAAAATTTATAATGATATTATAATGAAATAGTATGATAGAATATTAAATTCTAAGTGTTAATTGAACAAGTACTTTCATGCTTTCGCAATCTTCAGGTTCATAATATGTGGTGACAGTCAAGTTTGCAATTTTCAACTGTAATAAGATGGGTAAATTTTCTACCTTTTATACATTTTATACAGGGAAAAGTGGCTCCAGAATGCTAAGTCTTGCAAACTGTATTTCGACCAATCAGTGTGTAGTTTCACTGAATTACTAAAGCTGATTGGTTTAAGCGTCACGGCTGGTTGAGCATATCTAACGACCAATAATTAATCATATCCAAAGCATCAATTGTTTTGCTATTTTTAGAAATGATGAAAATAGCATTTTCTATTAATTATCACCATCAACATCACTTTTATTATTATTATTATTGTTGTTGTTGTTGTTTTTGTTGTTGTTGTTCTTGTTGTTGTTGTTAGTGGTCGTAGTCATAGTGATAGTAGAAGTAATACCCCTAAGCGTTATTATTGTTCATTTAGCTTGGGTTTGAATTTATCAATAAAATTCTTTTCTTTGATTTTTCTCTTGATTTCACTTGGGCTGTGTAATTTGTAGAATGGGAATATTATAAATATTCCCTGACCACATGTTGCTAGATGGTTACATAGGGGTATCTGACGGACATTTGGATCTCTGATTTGTTGACGGTGTACCCGTGCACGTTCCGATAGTGCATTTCCAGTTTGACCGACATATAGTTCTTCACAATTCGGGCATTTAATGCAGTAAATTAGATTTCTGCTTTTGCAGTTCATATTTGCATTTGGGAATATTTTTCTAGTTTTTGTTTTCATATATTGACCGGCGTGTATGGATTGACATGTGCCGCATCGACTATCATTGCATTTAGATAATGTGAATGATTGGTCTTTGTTGTTAAGGTCAAACTTTGCTTTTGTTAGTAATTGCTTCAAATTTTTTGGCTGTCTTTTGCTAAGAGTCAAAGATCGATCTGTGATTAAGCCTTTTAATTCATTACTTTGAGCAATGATCGGTAGGTTTGCTTTGGCAGTGTTGAAGATATTCTGGTGACATGGGTTGTGTGTCATTATAAATGGTATGACCAGTTCTTGGTTTCTTCTTCCTTGGGTTGTCCTAAGTTGTTGTATAGGTATTTTTATAGCCCGCTGTATGCCATTTTCTATAAGTAGAGATGGGTATTTTTGTTTGAGCAAAAATTCTCTTAGTTCTGTTAGGCGTTTGTACCTGGTATTCGTATCTTCTACAATGGTACAAATTCTTCTGGCTAGGCAGTATGGGATGTTGC
>OZ024742.1:346328487-346370987 GCA_964016885.1 Eledone cirrhosa
TCATCTAATAGGGTAGGCTTCTTAGGAACTTCATCTAATAGGGTAGGCTTCTTAGGAACTTCATCTAATAGGGTAAGCTTCGTAGGAACTTCATCTAATAGGGTAGGCTTCTTAGGAACTTCATCTAACAGGGTAAGCTTCTTAGGAACTTCATCTAATATGGTAAGCTTCGTAGGAACTTCATCTAATAGGGTAAGCTTCTTAGGAACTTCATCTAATAGGGTAAGCTTCTTAGGAACTTCATCTAATAGGGTAGACTTCGTAGGAACTTCATCTAATAGGGTAGGCTTCTTAGGAACTTCATTTAATAGGGTAAGCTTCGTAGGAACTTCATCTAAGAGGGTAGGCTTCGTAGGAACTTCATCTAATAGGGTAAGCTTCGTAGGAACTTCATCTAACAGGGTAAGCTTCTTAGGAACTTCATCTAAGAGGGTAGGCTTCGTAGGAACTTCATCTAATAGGGTAATCTTCGTAGGAACTTCATCTAACAGGGTAAGCTTCTTAGGAACTTCATCTAATAGGGTAGACTTCGTAGGAACTTCATCTAATAGGGTAGGCTTCTAAGGAACTTCATCTAATAGGGTAAGCTTCGTAGGAACTTCATCTAAGAGGGTAGGCTTCGTAGGAACTTCATCTAATAGGGTAAGCTTCGTAGGAACTTCATCTAACAGGGTAAGCTTCTTAGGAACTTCATCTAAGAGGGTAGGCTTCGTAGGAACTTCATCTAATAGGGTAAGCTTCGTAGGAACTTCATCTAACAGGGTAAGCTTCGTAGGAACTTCATCTAACAGGGTAAGCTTCTTAGGAACTTCATCTAAGAAGGTAGGCTTCGTAGGAACTTCATCTAATAGGGTAAGCTTCGTAGAAACTTCATCTAATATGGTAGGCTTCGTAGGAACTTCATCTAATAGGGTAAGCTTCGTAGGAACTTCATCTAATAGGGTAAGCTTCGTAGGAACTTCATCTAATAGGGTAAGCTTCGTAGGAACTTCATCTAATAAAGTGAACGATCAATGCAGGGTTTGGTCCATATCAGAGTTTACTAGAATATCAGCAACGTATAATTCCGTGTAGTGTTGTATCCATCTCTGTAATTGTTCTTTATTGTCCTCAGTTTGGCTACCTTTGTGGCACTCGGGCCAAACGCTGTCTCCATGAGACTCTACATTTTTTTAGTGTTACCAAAACCTGAAGCAGCTTGGATTAATCCAGTACTCCTTTGCACACCTCTTTGATTCACATTGAAAAATTTGTTTTGGGTTTACTGAGAATGATTTCAGTTCGCTGAGTTGGATTATTTTTTAAGCTAATAACGCCTTCTTCTTTTCGAAAAGGCATTAGGGTGTCAGCATTTTCCCTGACTCTGTGATTTTGTGTTACCTTATTTTAACCATAGCTTAACCACCTCATAGATCGCTCCTTTTAAGTCTCACCGAGTGAATGCTGAATATCAAAAGCTCCCTTTCTGACTATTTCTGCACTAAAAGCAGCTTTCTTTGTCTCGTTCATGCATTTAACTTATCCCTTGCTGCTGGTCTTGAGGAATGGATACGCTTCAGTTTGATGTTAACCATGTAAACTATTAGAGTTAACATGGTCAACACACAGTTACATACATTGTATGTATCACAGTCAGCACTGTGGGAGGCTCTTCTCATTTTTACACAGTTAATGTCCTTTCTGCCCTTCAAAATGGATTCAATTTGATTTCAGTGTCCGGATCGTGAATGATATCATAAGACCTTGTGTTTATCTTTCAAAGCTAAGAAGTTGTTTGTGATTGAAAGATATCCTCCCAATCTCGTGATGTCCAAGACTAAATGACCAGAAGTGAAGATCATTTTCTACCTGCGTATTAAAATTACCTATAATGTAAAGAGGTTCCTCTAGTCATGACACGAACCACCTGGGCTATATAGCCGTGTATAGACTATATAACATCTGAGTGGCAATAAGTGTGCACTGGTGAGATTGACATTACCTTTGGTTATTCGGAATCAGAGTTTCATAACCCCCTCAGAAATGTCCGAGGGTGTACTGAATACTGGACGAGCTTATTGCAGATCGTGAAACCGACTCTATATAGCTGATGTTGATCAATGTTTAGGCCATTCTTTCCAAAAGAAGTGGATGTTTATCTCCTTGAGAGGGTCCCTGCTTCCCTTTCAAGTCTCCTGTAGAGCCACAATGTCGAGATTCACTGTTAGTAGTTAAGCGGGTGTTAGCCAACCAACCAAACTAAGTACTCGTCCCCACTGTCAAAAGAAATCTGTGGCTGTGAAATTTTACATGCATTAATTTCAACTCTTCTTATTAATAACTACATTGTTTCTTTCCAAGAACTATGTTGAAAAATAAACCTCATTTGGTCATTCCATAATAGTCTCTTGGTCAGCCTATGAACTCTTTAGCCTATGAATTTTTCAGCCTATGAACGTTTTAGCCGACTCTCGTGTGTGTATATATATATATATATATATATATATATATATATATATATATATATATATATATACACACACACACAGAAAGACAGACAAGCATATATGTTTGTGTGTGTGTATATATATGTGTGTGTGTGTGTATACGTATGTATATCTGTTTTTCCGTGTGCGTGCCCGTGTATGTATGCGCGTGGGCACTTATGTGTGTGTGTGTCTGTTAATCGCTGCAGTGTTTATGTGTGTGTGTGTATGTGTGTGTGTGTGTGTCAATCGCTGCAGTGTTATGTGTATGTTCTCCTCATAATAAAATACTGTGGAATATGCAGTAAGACGTGTGATAAGATGAAAACCCAATTTGTATAAGTTGGCATTATAATTATCAGTTATTAAATTTCAATTCATATTTCCCATTGATATCTGATGTGTGTAGCAAACATTGAATTACTGATCGTTGTAGGAGATTTTATATTAGATAACATAAATAAATAGATTTCCCATGCAAACATCGTCAGCATGGAACTAATTATATTGACTTAATGTTCGCTTTTAGAGTTTAAATTAATGATTTTATCAGCATAACGCTGATATATAAAGACTCGTGGCTAAGTGGTTAGCGGCTTTGAACTCCCAGGTATGGAGTTATGTGATCGATCCTTAGACCAGGTCGTGCGTTTTCTTTTATTTTAGTAAAATATTGTATTTTTGGCAGCTTCTTCCAGGAGTTGCGACCGACTGAAAGTATCATCAATGGAGATATTGTTTCCTTGGCCCGATTTAATAATCGGCTCCGTTCATTTCTCTGTCATCATAATTTCATAGGTGTATTGCGTGGTCTAATAATAGGGTCATAGGTTCAATCCTCAGACTAGGCGGTGTCTTATGTTCTTAAGCAATACTACTCTTTATTAAAAGTTGTTTTTCGAGGGTAGGACTAAGACCTATATCATTAAGACAGCAGACAGACCTTCGTGGTAGAACTAAGACCTATATCATTAAGACTGGAGAAAGACTTTCGTGGTAGGACTAAGATCTATATCATTAAGACATCAGTGAGACCTTCGTGGTAGGACTAAAACCTATATCATTAAAACGGAAGAGAGACCTTCGTGGTATGACTACGACCTATATCATTAAGACATCAGAGAAACCTTCGTGGTAGGACTACGACCTATATCATTAAGACAGCAGAGAGACCTTCGTGGTAGGACTGTGACCTACATTATTAAAACAGCAGAGAGACCTTCGTGGTAGGACTGTGACCTATATTATTAAGACAGCAGAGAGACATTCGTGGTAAGACTAATTCCTATATTATTAAGACAGCAGAGAGACCTTCGTGGTAGGACTACGACCTATATCATTGGAACATCACAGAGACGTTCGTGGTAGGACTACGACGTATATCACGAAGACAGCAGAGAGACCTTCGTGGTAGTACTAAGATCTATATCATTAAGACAGCAGAGAGACCTTCGTGTTAGGAATACGCCCTATATCATTAAGACAGCAGAGAGACCTTCGTGGTAGGACTAAGACCTATATCATTAAGACAGCAGAGAGACCTTCGTGGTAGGACTAAGACCTATATCATTAAGACAGCAGACAGACCTTCGTGGTAGAACTAAGACCTATATCATTAAGACTGGAGAAAGACTTTCGTGGTAGGACTAAGATCTATATCATTAAGACATTAGTGAGACCTTCGTGGTAGGACTAAAACCTATATCATTAAAACGGAAGAGAGACCTTCGTGGTATGACTACGACCTATATCATTAAGACATCAGAGAAACCTTCGTGGTAGGACTACGACCTATATCATTAAGACAGCAGAGAGACCTTCGTGGTAGGACTGTGACCTACATTATTAAGACAGCAGAGAGACCTTCGTGGTAGGACTGTGACCTATATTATTAAGACAGCAGAGAGACATTCGTGGTAAGACTAATTCCTATATTATTAAGACAGCAGAGAGACCTTCGTGGTAGGACTACGACCTATATCATTGGAACATCACAGAGACGTTCGTGGTAGGACTACGACGTATATCACGAAGACAGCAGAGAGACCTTCGTGGTAGTACTAAGATCTATATCATTAAGACAGCAGAGAGACCTTCGTGTTAGGAATACGCCCTATATCATTAAGACAGCAGAGAGACCTTCGTGGTAGGACTAAGACCTATATCATTAAGACAGCAGAGAGACCTTCGTGGTAGGACTAAGACCTATATCATTAAGACAGCAGAGAGACCTTCGTGGTAGGACTAAGACCTATATCATTAAGACAGCAGAGAGACCTTCGTCGTAGGACTGCGACCTATATCATTAAGAAAGCTGAGGGACCTTCGTGGTAGGACTACGACCTATATCATTAAGACAGCAGAGAGACCTTCGTGGTAGGACTAAGACCTATATCATTAAGACAGCAGAGAGACCTTCGTGGTAGGACTGTGACCTATATCATTAAGACAGCAGAGAGAACTTCGTTGTAGGACTAAGACCTATATCATTAAGACAGTAGAGAGACCTTCGTGGTAGGACTACGACCTATATCATTAAGACAGCAGAGAGACCTTCGTGGTAGGACTAAGATCTATATCATTAAGACAGGAGAGAAACTTTCGTGGTAGGACTAAGACCTATATCATTAAGACAGCAGAGAGACCTTCGTGGTAGGACAACGACCTATATCATTAAGACAGCAGAGAGACCTTCGTGGTAGGACTAAGACCTATATCATTAAGACAGCAGAGAGACCTTCGTGTTAGGACTAAGACCTATATCATTAAGACATCAGAGAAACCTTCGTGGTAGGACTAAGACCTGTATCATTAAGACAGGAGAGAGACATTCGTGGTTGGACTGCGACCTATATCATTAAGACAGCAGAGAAACCTTCGTCGTAGGACTGCGACCTATATCATTAAGACAGCAGAGAGAACTTCGTGGCAGGACTACGACCTATATCATTAAGACAGAAGAGAGACCTTCGTGGTAGGACTAAGACCTATATCATTAAGACAGCAGAGAGACCTTCGTGGTAGGACTGTGACCTATATCATTAAGACAGCAGAGAGAACTTCGTTGTAGGACTAAGACCTATATCATTAAGACAGTAGAGAGACCTTCGTGGTAGGACTACGACCTATATCATTAAGACAGTAGAGAGACCTTCGTGGTAGGACTAAGATCTATATCATTAAGACAGGAGAGAAACTTTCGTGGTAGGACTAAGACCTATATCATTAAGACAGCAGAGAGACATTCGTGGTAGGACAACGACCTATATCATTAAGACAGCAGAGTGACCTTCGTGGTAGGACTAAGACCTATATCATTAAGACAGCAGAGAGACCTTCGTGGTAGGACTGTGACCTATATCATTAAGACAGCAGAGAGACCTCCGTGGTAAGACTGTGACCTAGATTATTAAGACAGCAGAGAGACATTCGTGGTAAGACTAATTCCTATATTATTAAGACAGCAGAGAGACCTTCGTGGTAGGACTACGACCTATATCATTGGGACATCACAGAGACGTTCATGGTAGGACTACGACGTATATCATGAAGACAGCAGAGAGACCTTCGTGGTAGTACTAAGATCTATATCATTAAGACATCAGAGAGACCTTCGTGTTAGGATTACGCCCTATATCATTAAGACAGCAGAGAGACCTTCGTGGTAGGACTAAGACCTATATCATTAAGACAGCAGAGAGACCTTCGTGGTAGGACTAAGACGTATATCATTAAGACAGCAGAGAGACCTTTTTGGTATGACTACGACCTATATCATTAAGACAGCAGAGAGACCTTCGTGGTAGGACTAAGACCTATATCATTAAGACAGCAGAGAGACCTTCGTGGTAGGACTACAATCTATATCATTAAGACAGCTGAGGGACCTTCGTGGTAGGACTACGACCTATATCATTAAGACAGCAGAGAGACCTTCGTGGTAGGACTAAGACCTATATCATTAAGACAGCAGAGAGAACTTCGTTGTAGGACTAAGACCTATATCATTAAGACAGTAGAGAGACCTTCGTGGTAGGACTACGACCTATATCATTAAGACAGCAGAGAGACCTTCGTGGTAGGACTAAGATCTATATCATTAAGACAGGAGAGAAACTTTCGTGGTAGGACTAAGACCTATATCATTAAGACAGCAGAGAGACCTTCGTGGTAGGACAACGACCTATATCATTAAGACAGCAGAGAGACCTTCGTGGTAGGACTAAGACCTATATCATTAAGACAGCAGAGAGACCTTCGTGGTAGGACTAAGACCTATATCATTAAGACAGCAGAGAGACCTTCGTGGTAGGACTAAGACCTATATCATTAAGACAGGAGAGAAACTTTCGTGGTAGGACTAAGACCTATATCATTAAGACAGCAGAGAGACCTTCGTGGTAGGACTACGACCTATATCATTAAGACATCAGAGAAACTTTCGTGGTAGGACTACGACCTATATCACTAAGACATCAGAGAGACCTTCGTGGTTGGACTAAGACCTATATCATTAAGACAGCAGAGAGACATTTGTGTTAGGACTACGACCTATATCATTAAGTCAGCAGAGAGACCTTCGTGGTAGGACTAAGACCTCTATCATTAAGACAGGAGAGAGACCTTTGTGGTATGACTACGACCTATATCATTAAGACAGCAGAGAGACCTTCGTGGTAGTACTAAGAACTATATCATTAAGACAGCAAAGAGACCTTCATGGTAGGACTATGACCTATATTATTAAGACAACAGAGAGACTTTCGCGGCAAGACTAAGACCTGTATCATTAAGACATCAGAGAGACCATCGTGGTAAGACTAAGACCTATATCATTAAGACAGCAGAGAGACCTTCGTGGTACGACTGCGACCTATATCATTAAGACTGGAGAGAAACTTTCGTGGTAGGACCTAGACCTATATCATTAAGACAGCAGAGAGACCTTCGTGGTAGGACTACGACCTATATCATTAAGACAGCAGAGAGACCTTCGTGGTAGGACTAAGATCTATATCATTAAGACAGGAGAGAGACATTCGTGGTAGGAATACGACCTATATCAATAAGACATAAGAGAAACCTTCGTGGTAGGACTAAGACCTATATCATTAAGACAGCAGAGAGACATTCGTGGTAGGATTAAGACATTTATCATTAAGACAGCCGAGAGACCTTCGTAGTAGGACTACGACCTATATCATTAAGACATCAGAGAAACCTTCGTGGTAGGACTAAGACCTGTATCATTAAGACAGGAGAGAGACCTTCGTGGTTGGACTGCGACCTATATCATTAAGACAGCAGAGAAACCTTCGTGGTAGGACTACGACCTATATCATTAAGTCAGCAGAGAGACCTTCGTGGTAGGACTAAGACCTCTATCATTAAGACAGGAGAGAGACCTTTGTGGTATGACTACGACCTATATCATTATGACAACAGAGAGACTTTCGCGCTAAGGCTATGACCTGTATCATTAAGACATCAGAGAGACCTTCGTGGTAAGACTAAGACCTATATCCTTAAGACAGCAGAGAGACCTTCGTGGTAGGACTAAGACCTATATCATTAAGACAGCAGAGAGACCTTCGTGGTAGGACTAAGACCTCTATCATTAAGACAGCAGAGAGACCTTCGTGGTAGGACTTCGACATATATCATTAAGACATCAGAGAAACCTTCGTGGTAGGACTAAGATCTATATCATTAAGTCAGCAGAGAGACCTTCGTGGTAGGACGAAGACCTATATCAGTAAGACAGCAGAGAAACATTCGTGGTACGAATAAGAGCTATACCATTAAGACAGCAGAGAGACCTTTGTGGTAGGACTAAGACCTATATCAGTAAGACAGCAGAGAGACCTTCGTGGTAGGACTACGACCTATATCATTATGACAACAGAGAGACTTTCGCGCTAAGGCTATGACCTGTATCATTAAGACATCAGAGAGACCTTCGTGGTAAGACTAAGACCTATATCCTTAAGACAGCAGAGAGACCTTCGTGGTAGGACTAAGACCTATATCATTAAGACAGCAGAGAGACCTTCGTGGTAGGACTAAGACCTCTATCATTAAGACAGCAGAGAGACCTTCGTGGTAGGACTTCGACATATATCATTAAGACATCAGAGAAACCTTCGTGGTAGGACTAAGATCTATATCATTAAGTCAGCAGAGAGACCTTCGTGGTAGGACGAAGACCTATATCAGTAAGACAGCAGAGAAACATTCGTGGTACGAATAAGAGCTATACCATTAAGACAGCAGACAGACCTTTGTGGTAGGACTAAGACCTATATCAGTAAGACAGCAGAGAGACCTTCGTGGTAGGACGAAGACCTATATCAGTAAGACAGCAGAGAAACATTCGTCGTACGAATAAGACCTATACCATTAAGACATCAGAGAGACCTTCGTGGTAGAACTACGACCTATATCATTAAGACAGCAGAGAGACCTTCGTGGTAGGACTAAGACGTATATCATTAAGACAGCAGAGAGACCTTTTTGGTATGACTACGACCTATATCATTAAGACAGCAGAGAGACCTTCGTGGTAGGACTAAGACCTATATCATTAAGACAGCAGAGAGACCTTCGTGGTAGGACTACAATCTATATCATTAAGACAGCTGAGGGACCTTCGTGGTAGGACTACGACCTATATCATTAAGACAGCAGAGAGACCTTCGTGGTAGGACTAAGACCTATATCATTAAGACAGCAGAGAGAACTTCGTTGTAGGACTAAGACCTATATCATTAAGACAGCAGAGAGACCTTCGTGGTAGGACAACGACCTATATCATTAAGACAGCAGAGAGACCTTCGTGGTAGGACTTCGACATATATCATTAAGACATCAGAGAAACCTTCGTGGTAGGACTAAGATCTATATCATTAAGTCAGCAGAGAGACCTTCGTGGTAGGACGAAGACCTATATCAGTAAGACAGCAGAGAAACATTCGTGGTACGAATAAGAGCTATACCATTAAGACAGCAGAGAGACCTTTGTGGTAGGACTAAGACCTATATCAGTAAGACAGCAGAGAGACCTTCGTGGTAGGACTACGACCTATATCATTATGACAACAGAGAGACTTTCGCGCTAAGGCTATGACCTGTATCATTAAGACATCAGAGAGACCTTCGTGGTAAGACTAAGACCTATATCCTTAAGACAGCAGAGAGACCTTCGTGGTAGGACTAAGACCTATATCATTAAGACAGCAGAGAGACCTTCGTGGTAGGACTAAGACCTCTATCATTAAGACAGCAGAGAGACCTTCGTGGTAGGACTTCGACATATATCATTAAGACATCAGAGAAACCTTCGTGGTAGGACTAAGATCTATATCATTAAGTCAGCAGAGAGACCTTCGTGGTAGGACGAAGACCTATATCAGTAAGACAGCAGAGAAACATTCGTGGTACGAATAAGAGCTATACCATTAAGACAGCAGACAGACCTTTGTGGTAGGACTAAGACCTATATCAGTAAGACAGCAGAGAGACCTTCGTGGTAGGACGAAGACCTATATCAGTAAGACAGCAGAGAAACATTCGTCGTACGAATAAGACCTATACCATTAAGACATCAGAGAGACCTTCGTGGTAGAACTACGACCTATATCATTAAGACAGCAGAGAGACCTTCGTGGTAGGACTAAGACGTATATCATTAAGACAGCAGAGAGACCTTTTTGGTATGACTACGACCTATATCATTAAGACAGCAGAGAGACCTTCGTGGTAGGACTAAGACCTATATCATTAAGACAGCAGAGAGACCTTCGTGGTAGGACTACAATCTATATCATTAAGACAGCTGAGGGACCTTCGTGGTAGGACTACGACCTATATCATTAAGACAGCAGAGAGACCTTCGTGGTAGGACTAAGACCTATATCATTAAGACAGCAGAGAGAACTTCGTTGTAGGACTAAGACCTATATCATTAAGACAGCAGAGAGACCTTCGTGGTAGGACAACGACCTATATCATTAAGACAGCAGAGAGACCTTCGTGGTAGGACTTCGACATATATCATTAAGACATCAGAGAAACCTTCGTGGTAGGACTAAGATCTATATCATTAAGTCAGCAGAGAGACCTTCGTGGTAGGACGAAGACCTATATCAGTAAGACAGCAGAGAAACATTCGTGGTACGAATAAGAGCTATACCATTAAGACAGCAGAGAGACCTTTGTGGTAGGACTAAGACCTATATCAGTAAGACAGCAGAGAGACCTTCGTGGTAGGACGAAGACCTATATCAGTAAGACAGCAGAGAAACATTCGTCGTACGAATAAGACCTATACCATTAAGACATCAGAGAGACCTTCGTGGTAGGACTAAGACCTATATCATTAAGACAGCAGAGAGACCTTCGTGGTAGGACTAAGACGTATATCATTAAGACAGCAGAGAGACCTTTTTGGTATGACTACGACCTATATCATTAAGACAGCAGAGAGACCTTCGTGGTAGGACTAAGACCTATATCATTAAGACAGCAGAGAGACCTTCGTGGTAGGACTACAATCTATATCATTAAGACAGCTGAGGGACCTTCGTGGTAGGACTACGACCTATAACATTAAGACAGCAGAGAGACCTTCGTGGTAGGACTAAGACCTATATCATTAAGACAGCAGAGAGAACTTCGTTGTAGGACTAAGACCTATATCATTAAGACAGTAGAGAGACCTTCGTGGTAGGACTACGACCTATATCATTAAGACAGCAGAGAGACCTTCGTGGTAGGACTAAGATCTATATCATTAAGACAGGAGAGAAACTTTCGTGGTAGGACTAAGACCTATATCATTAAGACAGCAGAGAGACCTTCGTGGTAGGACAACGACCTATATCATTAAGACAGCAGAGAGACCTTCGTGGTAGGACTAAGACCTATATCATTAAGACAGCAGAGAGACCTTCGTGGTAGGACTAAGACCTATATCATTAAAACAGCAGAGAGACCTTCGTGGTAGGACTAAGACCTATATCATTAAGACAGCAGAGAGACCTTCGTGGTAGGACTAAGACCTATATCATTAAGACAGGAGAGAAACTTTCGTGGTAGGACTAAGACCTATATCATTAAGACAGCAGAGAGACCTTCGTGGTAGGACTACGACCTATATCATTAAGACATCAGAGAAACTTTCGTGGTAGGACTACGACCTATATCACTAAGACATCAGAGAGACCTTCGTGGTTGGACTAAGACCTATATCATTAAGACAGCAGAGAGACCTTTGTGTTAGGACTACGACCTATATCATTAAGTCAGCAGAGAGACCTTCGTGGTAGGACTAAGACCTCTATCATTAAGACAGGAGAGAGACCTTTGTGGTATGACTACGACCTATATCATTAAGACAGCAGAGAGACCTTCGTGGTAGTACTAAGAACTATATCATTAAGACAGCAAAGAGACCTTCATGGTAGGACTACGACCTATATTATTAAGACAACAGAGAGACTTTCGCGGCAAGACTAAGACCTGTATCATTAAGACATCAGAGAGACCATCGTGGTAAGACTAAGACCTATATCATTAAGACAGCAGAGAGACCTTCGTGGTACGACTGCGACCTATATCATTAAGACTGGAGAGAAACTTTCGTGGTCGGACCTAGACCTATATCATTAAGACAGCAGAGAGACCTTCGTGGTAGGACTACGACCTATATCATTAAGACAGCAGAGAGACCTTCGTGGTAGGACTAAGATCTATATCATTAAGACAGGAGAGAGACATTCGTGGTAGGAATACGACCTATATCAATAAGACATAAGAGAAACCTTCGTGGTAGGACTAAGACCTATATCATTAAGACAGCAGAGAGACATTCGTGGTAGGATTAAGACATTTATCATTAAGACAGCCGAGAGACCTTCGTAGTAGGACTACGACCTATATCATTAAGACATCAGAGAAACCTTCGTGGTAGGACTAAAACCTGTATCATTAAGACAGGAGAGAGACCTTCGTGGTTGGACTGCGACCTATATCATTAAGACAGCAGAGAAACCTTCGTGGTAGGACTACGACCTATATCATTAAGTCAGCAGAGAGACCTTCGTGGTAGGACTAAGACCTCTATCATTAAGACAGGAGAGAGACCTTTGTGGTATGACTACGACCTATATCATTATGACAACAGAGAGACTTTCGCGCTAAGGCTATGACCTGTATCATTAAGACATCAGAGAGACCTTCGTGGTAAGACTAAGACCTATATCCTTAAGACAGCAGAGAGACCTTCGTGGTAGGACTAAGACCTATATCATTAAGACAGCAGAGAGACCTTCGTGGTAGGACTAAGACCTATATCATTAAGACAGCAGAGAGACCTTCGTGGTAGGACTTCGACATATATAATTAAGACATCAGAGAAACCTTCGTGGTAGGACTAAGATCTATATCATTAAGTCAGCAGAGAGACCTTCGTGGTAGGACGAAGACCTATATCAGTAAGACAGCAGAGACACATTCGTGGTACGAATAAGAGCTATACCATTAAGACAGCAGAGAGACCTTTGTGGTAGGACTAAGACCTATATCAGTAAGACAGCAGAGAGACCTTCGTGGTAGGACGAAGACCTATATCAGTAAGACAGCAGAGAAACATTCGTCGTACGAATAAGACCTATACCATTAAGACATCAGAGAGACCTTCGTGGTAGGACTACGACCTATATCATTAAGACAGCAGAGAGACCTTCGTGGTAGGACTAAGACCTATATCATTAAGACAGCAGAGAGATTTCTTGGTAGGTCTACGACCAATATTATTATGTCAGAAGAGAGACCTTCGTGGTAGGACTATGACCTATATCATTAAGACAGCAGAGAGACCTTCGTGGTAGGACTAAGACCTATATCATTAACACAGCAGAGACACCTTCGTGTTAGGACTACGCTCTATATCATTAAGACAGCAGAGAGACCTTCGTGGTAGGACTAAGACCTATATCATTAAGACAGCAGAGAGATTTCTTGGTAGGTCTACGACCAATATTATTATGTCAGAAGAGAGACCTTTGTGGTATGACTACGACCTATCTCATTAAGACAACAGAGAGACTTTCGCGGTAAGACTAAGACCTGTATCATTAAGACATCAGAGAGACCTTCGTGGTAGGACTAAGACCTATACCATTAAGACTTCAGAGAAACTTTCGTGGTAGGACTACGACCTATATCACTAAGACATCAGAGAAACCTTCTTGGTAGGTCTACGACCTATATTATTATGTCAGAAGAGAGACCTTCGTGGTAGGACTATGCCCTATATCATTAAGACAGCAGAGAGACCTTCGTGGTAGGACTTCGATATATATCATTAAGACATCAGAGAAACCTTCGTGGTAGGACTAAGATCTATATCATTAAGTCAGCAGAGAGACCTTCGTGGTAGGACTAAGATCTCTATCATTAAGACAGGAGAGAGACCTTTGTGGTATGACTACGACCTATATCATTAAGACAGCAGAGAGACCTTCGTGGTAGGACTAAGACCTATATCATTAAGACAGCAGAGAGACCTTCATAGTAGGACTACGACCTATATCATTAAGCCAACAGAGAGACTTTCGCGGTAAGACTAAGACCTGTATCATTAAGACAGTAGAGAGCCCTTCGTGGTAGGACTACGACCTATATCATTAAGACAGCAGAGAGACATTCGTGGTAGGACTAAGATCTATATCATTAAGACAGGAGAGAAACTTTCGTGGTAGGACTAAGACCTATATCATTAAGACAGCAGAGAGACCTTCGTGGTAGGACTACGACCTATATCATTAAGACATCAGAGAAAGCTTCGTGGTAGGACTAAGATCTATATCATTAAGACAGGAGAGAGACCTTCGTGGTAGGACTACGACCTATATCATTAAGACAGCAGAGAAACCTTCGTGGTAGGACTACGACCTATATCATTAAGACATCAGAGAAACCTTCGTGGTAGGATTAAGACCTATATCATTAAGACAGGAGAGAGACCTTCGTGGTTGGACTGCGACCTATATCATTAAGACATCAGAGAAACCTTCGTGGTAGGACTACGACCTATATCATTAAGACAGCAGAGAGACCTTCGTGGTAGGACTAAGACCTATAACATTAAGACAGCAGAGAGACCTTCGTGGTAGGACTACGACCTATATCATTAAGACTGCTGAGGGACCTTCGTGGTAGGACTACGACCTATATCATTAAGACAGCAGAGAGACCTTCGTGGTAGGACTAAGACCTATATCATTAAGACAGCAGAGAGACCATCGTGGTAGGACAAAGACCTATATCATTAAGACAGCAGAGAGACCTTCGTGGTAGGACTGTGACCTATATCATTAAGTCAGCAGAGAGAACCTCGTTGTAGGACTAAGACCTATATCATTAAGACAGTAGAGAGACCTTCGTGGTAGGACTACGACCTATATCATTAAGACAGCAGAGAGACCTTCGTGGTAGGACTAAGATCTATATCATTAAGACAGGAGAGAAACTTTCGTGGTAGGACTAAGACCTATATCATTAAGACAGCAGAGAGAACTTCGTGGTAGGACTAAGACCTATATCATTAAGACAGCAGAGAGAACTTCGTGGTAGGACTAAGACCTATATCATTAAGACACCAGAGAGAACTTCGTGGTAGGACTAAGACCTATATCATTAAGACAGGCAGAGAGAACTTCGTGGTAGGACTAAGATCTATATCATTAAGACAGCAGAGAGACCTTCGTGGTAGGACTAAGACCTATATCATTAAGTCAGCAGAGAGAACTTCGTGGTAGGACTAAGATCTATATCATTAAGACAGCAGAGAAAACTTCGTGGTAGGACTAAGATCTATATCGTTAAGACAGCAGAGAGACCTTCGTGGTAGGACTAAGACATATATCATTAAGACATCAGAGAGACCTTCGTGGTTGGACTAAGACCTATATCATTAAGACAGCAGAGAGACCTTTGTGTTAGGACTACGGCCTATATCATTAAGATAGCAGAGAGACCTTCGTGTTAGAACTACGACCTATATCATTAAGACAGCAGAGAGACCTTCGTGGTAGGACTAAGATCTATATCATTAAGACAGCAGAGAGAACTTCGTGGTAGGACTACGACCTATATCATTAAGACAGCAGAGAAACCTTCGTGGTAGGACTACGACCTATATCATTAAGACAACAGAGAAAACTTCGTGGTAGGACTAAGACCTATATCATTAAGACAGCCGAGAGATCTTCGTGTTAGGACTACGACCTATATCATTAAGACAGCAGAGAGACCTTCGTGGTATGACTACGACCTATATAATTAAGACAACAGAGAGAGCTTCGTGGTAGGACTAAGATCTATATCATTAAGACAGCAGAGAGAACTTCGTGGTAGGACTGTGATGTATATCATTAAGACAGCAGAGAGACCTTCGTGGTAGGACTAAGACCTATATCATTAAGACAGCAGAGAGACCTTCGTGGTAGGACTGTGACCTATATCATTAAGACAACAGAGAGACCTTCGTGGCAGGACTAAGATCTATATCATTAAGACAGCAGAGAAACCTTCTATGAGAGAGATTCGTATTGGGCCAGATAGACTTACATAAGTGTGAGCTGTTATATCATTTTTTTTGTTTTCATATCATGATAGTAATACATTCAAATATATGTAAATTTGTTGATTTCCTTTATTATTACAAATTCTATTCGGTGGATTGGCAGTACCGGTAGAGTGTCGGATGCCATGCTTTGACGCATAGAGTTACGGCCCTTGCCATTCTGTGTTCAAATCCCCCCGAGTTTAACTTTGCCTTTCATCCTCACGGGGTCGATAAAATAAAGCACCAGTAATGCACTGGTTTAATTGCTGGCCTTTTGCCAAATGTAGAAACAATTGTATTATTTTCTTTTTCTTTACATTGTAAAGGGGTAAAGATCACCTTCGGTCATCAATGACCATGGGATTTCTACCTAGAAAGTTTCCGTCCGAGGCACAAGTCCAGACAAGGTTGTCTGTGGAAGACCAGAGTCACCACCCATACATATGCTCTCCCCTCACCACGTCACCGATATTGTTAGAGTTTTAATATTCATTTCACTAAGCCTAAACAGTAAGATATATACATATATATTAGTGTGTGTGCGTGTGTGTGGGGGTGCGTGTGTGTGTGTGTGTATATACAACTATTTACCTTACAAATATATATTTACGTCACCTTAAATCGATGTCCATCTAAACTATAATAAAGGAAGGTCTGCGGGACTGCGTACCGTTTATTTTTTTTTATCCCGTTAGTAAAATAAGTTGGATTACTTTGAATAAATAATTGTTTCTATTTTAGGCACAAGGCTAGCAAATTCCTCAGTACATTACTAGTACTTTATTTTATCGAGACCGTAAAGATGAAAGGCAAAGTTAACCTCGGCGGGATTTGAACTCAGATCATAAAGGGACGTAACTCTATGCTTCAAAGCATGGTGTCCGACTCTCTACCGATACTGCCAATCCACAATGAATGAATATTACATAATTTATCTACTAAATTTCGTAAACAAAATTAATTTCGTAAAAATAAATAATTTAAAATTGACTTCTTTTCAAAGCTGCACTTCCGGTATATCGTTGCCACCACCACCACCAAAGAGAGTGTGTGATGTGAACACTTCCGGTGGCGATTTTATTTGATGTATCATATCTACATGTATATATACTTGCGTATAATATCAATATACACACTACACATGCTAGCAGAAAACCACCCCACCCGACAGGTGGTTGTTCTGCTAGTCTAAACTATAATAAAGGGAGGAGCGCGGGACTGCGTACAGTTTATTATCCCATTAGTAAAATAAGTTGGATTACTTTGAATAAATAATGAATGAATATTACATAATTTATCTACTAAATTTCGTGGCTGTTGATTAAATATATTTTGTTTATTTAAAGCTTCACTTCTTTAAAATTTCTGAAATGTCAACACTTCCGGTTGGCAATCGCCCAAATAAACACTAATTTTCTGTCTCTAATTTTCTCCTAATGCAGTTTATATATAATTGTTTCTACTTTAGGCACAAGGCCAGCAATTACCCAGTGCATTACTGGTACTTTATTTTATCGAATATCGTCTATTTTAATGTATCATGGATTACGTTACTGATTAAATAAGACGGTGTAACACAGTCTTCGTTCAATTTCTGTGTATATTTTCAATTACGATTTTATTTGATGTATTATATCTACATGTATATATACATGCGTATAATATCAATATACACACTACACATGCCAGCAGAAAACCACCCGAAGGGTGGTTTTTCTGCTAGTTGCGTTAATAATTGAAAATATATATATGTATACATTCTATATATATGTATACGTCAGTAGACGCCGGAAAAATAACATTGAAAAATAAAATCGAAGAATAAAATCACGTGACGTCTGCGGAATATCAGGTAAAAATAACGTTTTTAATGTTATTTTTGTTTTGTGTTATTATTTTTGGCGACGTTTTTTGTTTGTTGATTCTTGTTTGGTCTTTTTAAAGTTTTGTGAAATTTTAGTTTTGTATATTCATCTCAGCTATTAATGTTATGAGCTATCGTCTGCTTTGAAATAAAGTTACTTTGTAGGCTAAATAGGTTTCTATGTATATAGGATTGTTTGTTTGTTTGTATGTATGTATGTATATCTCTTTCTCTTAATTTCGAGTATATTTTTTTGACCGGCCACCTTCCTGGTGGCAAGGTTGTAAAAGAAAAGAAATTGTCATCCCTTGAATCGCAAGAATGTTTTGCAAATTTTGAAGGTGCCAGCTATCGCAGCCATTTGTAGACTATGAATTAGGGAGCTGCGCTCTTTGTCCGCAAACCAAGTTCAGTCATACTTTGGTCCAAACGGGTTGGTATATAACCCGTAGCTCCAATAATGATAGGTATCAAGCTAAAGGTGTATCTTGGATACTGGATTTGCAAACTCTTCATCAATGGTCCGTAGATGTCCTCCTTCTCCTGTATTTTTCTGACAACTTTTACATCAAGTAGGCAGCTGATCTCCACAACAGAACACGTTTTCAATGTGTGATCCCAAACAACAATATCAGGCCGGTTGTGCTTTAATTTGGTGGCAGTTTTTATTTTCAGGTTCCACCAGTATTCCTTAGTGCCATCTGTCTCAATATATTCTTCCTCGTTTGTTGTTAATTTTGTTTTCCGAAGTGCGTTCCAGATGGTTCTAGCTATCCCATCGTGTCTCATGGGAGGTAGTAGCGAGATGTCATTCTTTCGCAGCTGGCAACAATCTGGCTTACATACTCGATCTTTGTTTTACATAGCCTACATTTATTGTCAGTTGATGGCCCTCCCCTTTTGTGCAGCAGATATTTGGTAGGGATTCTTGTTCCTGTATTGCATAGAGATATCCCTCAAGGTGTGATGTCATAAACTTGTCGGAACTCCATGCCAGGTTTTTTGAGTGGTTTATCCCCTCTATGGTCTGTGTTTTACGTCTCAAGTATCCATGCACAACTTTTTCTGTAAATTGGTCAATTTTTCCATCTTGTTTGAACATTGAATAGGATCTTCCGATTTCTCTGGGTGAGAGATTTATATCAGGCTTTATTCCATATCTCTCCTCCAGATCAGTGGCTATTCTAATGATATTTTTTTTTTCATGCTCATAAACCTGGGCAAGATGGTTGCCAACCTTTTTCCTCTGTTGAAGGTGTTGCTTCAGTGTTACTATCCGGATCTCATATGATGTTAATATGGATTTTAGACCCCGGCCACCTTCCTTGCGTGAGAAGTATAGCCTATCCACATCACCATTGATGTTAAAGTTCCCAGTAACACTGAGAAGTTTGCGAGTTCTAACATCCATCTCACTTAGTTCTTGCAATGACCAGTTCAGCAGGCCAAATGTTGGCGTTAGGATTGGCACTGCATAAGTATTGTGGCAATGTATTTGTTGTACGCTGACAGTTCTGATGACCATATTTTCTTTACTCATATATGTATGTATGTATGTATGTATGTATGTATGCATGTATGTATGTAAGTATATATGTATGTATATATGTATATATGTATATTTGTATGTATGTTCTTCTGGCTTTATAATTTCACAAATATTTGCCAATAGAGACAGAGTCGGTGTCTAACATAGATACAAGACTCTCTCATTGGAATTTACACATCAACTAGGTAGATTATGTATGCATGCATGTGTAGATATGGATGTTATTGTATGTGTGGATGTGTATGTTTTGAGTTGTATGTGTGCATGTGCATATGTTTTGTATCTGTACATGTGTACATGCAGTTATCAGATGCCAAATGTTTGGAATGTTTTACATATTTTTACTGTTCCATTAATGGATTGTACTTGTAATTGCCTAACTAGTCGTGTTCTTTCTGTTTCTGTGACGCCTAGATTCTCAAGATTTGTATTGAGGCAGTTACTAACATACCCCAGAGCTCCAATAATCACAGGCATAAATCTGAAGGTGTAATCAGGGTGGAGTATCTGCAGATTTCTCATTAGTTCTGCATAAATATTCTCCTTTTCGCTAATCTTTGATATTATATTGGCATCTGCTGGGCAGCTAATTTCGACTACCGTGCATGCCTTCTTCTCCCTGTGCCATATCATTATATTTAGTCTGGTGGATTGGCAGTATCCGTAGAGGGTCGGACGCCATGCTTTCTAGCATAGTTACGTCCCTTAACGATCTGAGTTCAAATCCCGCCGAGGTTGACTTTGCCTTTCATCCTTACGGGGTCGATAAAATAAAGTACTAGTAATGCACTGGGTAATTGCTGGCCTTGTGCCAAAAAGTAGAAACAATTATATTTAGTCTGTTATGCCTGCATTTTATTGGGGTTTTTACTAGAACATACCACCAGTACTCTTTCATATTATGTTTATGTATGTCTTCTACATTGCTGTAGATTTTAATGTGTTTATTATCGGGGCTATCTTTTCTACGGATTGCATTGTACAGTGTTTTGGCCACTACATCATGCCTCATAGGTAGATAGTACCGCGATGATATCTTTGGATAGCTGCTTATGACATGGGTGACATCTTCGATGTTAAATCTGCAGAGTCTGTACTTGTTATCAGATCCAGATGCTTTGGCTGCATCCCTCTCTCTTTTGTGAATCAGGTATTTCGTGTTGATTTCCTGTTCTTGGATTGCAAAAGCGTATCCATCAAAGTGGGAGCCAATATTGCGGTTGTTGGTCCAAGATAGACTACTTTCTTTATCTATAATACTCTCACTCTGGAGCCTCCTGGCAACATATCCATGCATGAATTTTTGCTGATAAGCATGCAGTTTTTCACCCATCGATTCACTGCGATACTGCGATATGTATGAATGTATATATGTATGTATATTTAAAATTGACATCATTTCAAAGCTGAACTTCCGGTATATCGTTGCCACCACCACCACCACTTCAACTACCATATATATAGAAAGAGAGAGTGTGTGATGTCAACACATCCGGTGATGATTTTATTTGATGTATCATATCTACATGTATATATCCTTACGTATAATATCAATATACACACTAAACATGCTAGCAGAAAACCACCCACGCGAAGGGTGTTTTTTCTGCTAGTCTAAACTATAATAAAGCGAGGAGCGCGGGACTACCAACGGTTTATAATTCTTTATCCCATTAGTAAAATAAGTTGGATTACTTTGAATAAATAATGAATGAATATTACATAATTTATCTACTAAATTTCGTGGCTGTTGATTAAATATGTTTTGTTTATTTAAAGATTCACTTCTTTAAAATTTCTGAAATATCAACACTTCCGGTTGGCGATCGCCTAACTAAACACTAATTTTCTGTCTCTAATTTTCCCCTAATGCAGTTTATATTTAATATCGTCTTTTTTAATGTATCATGGACTAGCAGTAAAGCCCGGCGTTGCTCGGGGTCGCTCAGTAGCTGTGTTAAAGTTACAATGTTAAGTTTCTTTTTTGGCTTAAAAACTGTAGTGTCTACTGTGCAGACTTGCATGTGGTGTTTTTGATTAATATTCCCTCAACCAACAATATGCCTTATGAAGTTAAGAAAACATAACGATAACCCGAATTAAAGTAAATTCAGCCTTATAAGACCGTAAAATTAATTTAAACGTTTAATAGGGAAAGTTTGCTAACCGTCGTAATAAAAAAATAAATATCAATAACTTACGAAGTAATCGCCGAACTTTTAAAGCGTTGTAGCATACAAAGGCAGTACAGTGCAAATGAAGCTATTAAACAAACTGGAGATTCCAATTCACTCTACTAAAGATTTACTTAATCGTCTGCACATTCGCTAATCGTCTGCTCATTCCATAAAAGGGAAATAATCGCCTATATCACCTCTCTGCATGACTGTCTGTCTGCACGCCTATATCACCTCTCTGCATGACTGTCTGTCTGCACGCCTATATCACCTCTCTGCACGACTGTCTGTCTGCACGCGTATATCACCTCTCTGCACGACTGTCTGTCTGCACGACTGTCTGTCTGCACGACTGTCTGTCTGCACAACTGTCTGTCTGCACGCCTAACGAAATTTACAGATACATATATTTTAAATAAACTTATATAATTTTTGCTTTTTTTTACGAAATATTTGCTTGTTTTACGTAGTCTTTAAATAGACTTGTTTTCAAGTAAAAATATTGTTTTAAAAGGCTTTTAAATGGAAATGAAGCAAAACGGAAGCTTAGTGTTCGAACTGATGAATTTTGCAGGTCAAAATTTTGCTGGCTCGACAACTGTTCGTGTATTGTGTTAATGTCATTTTAAACGCTGAGAAAGCCAGCGTAATTTTTTTAATTTTTGCCAGCGTAATTTTTTTAATTTTTGCACGCAGAAAATGTAAAGAGAACGTAAGACGCTACGCTGAATGTAAACAGAACAAAGGGAAATAACTCATCACTTACGCTCAAAAATCGATACATTATATTCGATTTCGTCAGATAGGGCGGGTCAATTTGAAATATTTTTTTTCCGATGTCTTCGCTAGGGCTCAATGTACAAGTATAGCAATTTCGGTGCAATTCCGTGAGAGATTCTAAGAGGAGATGTGTGCCAAAAATCGATAGACAGACAGACAACCTCAGTTTTATATATATAGATTACGTTACTGATTACATAAGACAGTGTAACACAGTCTTCGTTTAATTACTGTGGATATCGTCAATTACAATTTTATTTGATGTATCATATCTACATGTATATATACTTGCGTATAATATCAATATGCACACTACACATGCCAGCAGAAAACCACACGAAGGGTGGTTTTTCTGCTAATTGCGTTAATAATTGAAAATATATATGTATACTTTTTTTTTATTGAAATTTTCCAAATATCAAAACATCAGTAGACGCCGGAAAAATAACATTGAAAAATAAAATCGAAGAATAAAATCACGTGACGTCTGCGGAATATCAGGTAAAAATAACGTTTTTAATGTTATTTTTGTTTTGTGTTATTATTTTTGGCGACGTTTTTTGTTTGTTGATTCTTGTTTGGTCTTTTTAAAGTTTTGTAAAATTTTAGTTTCGTATATTCTTCTCAGCTATTAGTGTTATGAGCTATCGTCTGCTTTGAAATAAAGTTACTTTGTAGGCTAAATAGGTTTCTGTGTATATAGGTTTGATTGTTTGTTTGTATGTATATATGTATATATGTGTGTATGTATGTATATATGTAAAAAGTCACACTCGTTCAGCGCATCGGTAGGAGTTCTCCTACATGGATATAAAGTAGTGGCCGCACTCGAAAACGAGTTGGCAGCCACCATGTATGTATGTATATGTGCATGTATGTATATATGTATAGATGTATGTATGTATGTATGTATGTATGTATGTATGTATGTATGTAGGTAGGTATATATGTATATAAAACCCGTCAAAGGGTAAAGGAGCTCTTAAGAGTCAATGGCCATCCAAAATCACCGGGAGAGATGACCCCTTAGCCTTTGTCAAGGCGAATTCTAGGAGAAGGAAAACTCTGATATAACACCTGCAACCCTGATGGTATCCAATGATGTTGACTTGTTCTTCTTTTTGGTAAATATCATCTTGGTTAAGAGAGTGGGACTGGCTTTGTGCAGTGCCTTTGCTCACTATAAAAGCTTCACGGCACAGGCATTGCTTTATATCTGGAGATCTCTCTACACTTGTCGTCACATGGTACCAGGGGCCCAGCACTATGTGTCAATAATTGTCAGAAGTGTAGTGTTTGTACCAGAGTTTTCAAGTCGCTGGCTGGACTAAAATGTCACTCGTTCAGCGCATCGGTAGGGGTTCTCCTACATGGATATAAAGTAGTGGCCGTACTTGAAAACGAGTTGGCAGCCACCATGTATATATGTATGTATGTATATGTGCATGTATGCATATATGTATAGATTTATGTATATGTATGTATGTATGTATATATGTATGTATTTTTGTATGTATATATGTATGTATGTATAGATGTATAGATGTATATATAGGGGTTCTCCTACATGGATATAAAGTAGTGGCCGTACTCGAAAACGAGTTGGCAGCCACCATAGATGTATGTATGTATAGATGTATGTATAGATGTTTATATGTATATACGTCTGCATGTATGTACGTATGTATATATGTATATATGTATATATGTATGTATGTATATATGTGTATTTTTATGTATATATGGATGTATGTATATATATATATATATGGATATATGTATGTATGTATATATGTATATATATGTAAGTATATATGTATGTATGTATATTTGTATGTATGTATAGATGTACGTGTGTATGTATATACGTATGCATGTATGTACGTATGTATATATGTATATATGTATATATGTATGTATATATGTGTATTTGTATGTATATATGTATGTATGTATATATCTATATATATATATATATATATGTGTGTGTGTGTGTGTGTGTGTGTGTGTGTGTGTGTGTGTGTGTGTGTGTGTGTGTGTGTGTATATCTATGTATATATCTATGTATATATGTGTATTTGTACGTATGTTCTTCTGGCTTTATAATTTCACAAATATTTGCCAATATAGAGAGTCGGTTTCTAACATGGATACAAGACTCTCTCATTGGAATTTACACAACATCAACTAGGTAGATTATGTATGCATGCATGTGTAGATATGGATGTTATTGTTTGTGTGGATGTGGATGTTTTGAGTTGTATGTGTGCATGTGCATATGTTTTGTGTCTGTACATGTGTACATGCTGTTATCAGATGCCAAATGTTTGGAATGTTTTACATATTTTTACTGTTCCATTAATGGATTGTACTTGTAATTGCCTAACTAGTTGTGTTCTTTCTGTTTCTGTGAAGCCTAGATTCTCAAGATTTGTATTGAGGCAGTTACTAACATACCCCAGTACTCCAATAATCACAGGTATAAATCTGAAGGTGTAATCAGGGTGGTGTATCTGCAGATTTCTCATTAGTTCTGCATAAATATTCTCCTTTTCACTAATCTTTGATATTATATTGGCATCTGCTGAGCAGCTAATTTCGACTACTGTGCATGACTTCTTTTCCCTGTCCCATATCATTATATTTAGTCTGTTATGCCTGCATTTTATTGGGGTTTTTACTAGAACATACCACCAGTACTTTTTCATATTATGTATATGTATGTCTTCCACTTGGCTGTAGCTTTTAATGTGTTTATTATCTTTTCTACGGATTGCATTGTACAGTGTTTTGGCCACTGCATCATGCCTCATTGGTAGATAATACCGCGATGACATCTTTGGACAGCTGCTTATGACATGGGTGACATCTTCGATGTTAAATCTGCAGAGTCTGTACTTGTTATCAGATCCAGATGTTTTGCCTGCATCCCTAGCTCTTTTGTGAATCAGGTATTTCGTGTTGATTTCCTGTTCTTGGATGGCAAAAGCGTCTCCTTCAAAGTGGGAGCCAATATAGCGGTTGTTGGTCCAAGATAGACTACTTTCCTTATACACATTACTCTCACTCTGCAGCCTCCTGGCAACATATCCATGCATGATTTTTTGCTGATAAGCATGCAGTTTTTTATCCATCGATTCGCTGCGATACTGCGTTATGTATGTATATATGTATGTATATATGTATGTATGTATATATGTTTATATGTATATGTGTATGTATGTATATATGCATATATGTATATGTGTATATATGTATGTATATATGTATATATGTATATATACATATGTATGTATGATATATATGTATCTATGTATCTATGTATATATGTATATATTTATAAATGTAAGTATATGTTCTTCTGGTTTTATAATTTCACAAAGTTTTACCAATAGAGAGAGAGTCGGTGTCTAACATAGACACAAGACTCTCTCATTGGAATTTACACAACATCAACTAGGTAGATATGTATGTATGCATGTGTAGATATGGATGTTATTGTATGTGTGGATGTGTATGTATTGAGTTGTATGTGTGCATGTGTATATGCTTTGCATCTGTACATGTGTATATGCAGTTATTAGATGCAATATTTTTGGAATGTTTTACATATTTTTACTGTTCCATTAATGGATTGTACTTGTAATTTCCTAACTAGTTGTGTTCTTTCTGTTTCTGTGAAGCCTAGATTCTCAAGATTTGTATTGAGGCAGTTACTAACATACCCCAGTGCGCCAATAATCACAGGCATAAATCTGAAGGTGTAATCAGGGTGGAGTATCTGCAGATTTCACATTAGTTCTGCATAAATATTCTCCTTTTCACTAATCTTTGATATTATATTGGCATCTGCTGAGCAGCTAATTTCCACTACTGTGCATGCTTTCTTCTCCCTGTCCCATATCATAATATCTGGTCTGTTATGCCTGCATTTTATACACATTACTCTCACTCTGCAGCCTCCTGGCAACATGACGTCCGACCCTCTACCGATACTGCCAATCCCCACCCTTTTTAATAGATAATAATGTTTAAATGAAAGAAAGAACAAAATGTAAAGAAGAAAACGAAATAAAAAGAATGAAGGAACAAAGGAAAGTGAAGGAATGACAGGTCCACACCCCAATCTGAGTGGTGATTCGGCCATGTGACACAGACAGAACTGCCTTATTTGTTCTTCCTCCTTATATTCACATCTAATCAACTTTACCTTTCATCTCTCCGGGGGAGATAAAATAAAGCACCATTAACGTACTGGTGTCGATTTAATCGACTTTCCCCTTCCCTAAATTACTGGCATTATGCCTATACTAGAAATCATTATTTACCGTTGATAAGGGCGGTGATTCAAACAACTTTGCCCTCCCGTCAAATTTGCTGGCCTTGTGCCTAAATTAGAAAACAATATTAGTTATGTGTTTTTGTGCAAGCCTAGACAAGGTATTTTGTGGAAGACAGTTGTTTTCCTGCTTACCATTCTCCCATCTTGACACCATCAATGGAGTCGAAGAGAAAGGCAAAGACTGAAATAGCTTGGCACTGGAGCCATCAGAGGCGAATGACTCCCTCTTAGATAAGAAGGCAGTTCGTCGCAAAATTAACCCCCAGCTGTTACTGGTGGTGGTATGTTTTTATCCAGCTGTGAACTGGATCAACGTGAAACTGTCTTGTGGAAAGGAATCAAACAGACGTCCTTACGATCGTGAAACCAACAGACTAACCACTAGACCTCGAAACTTCACAAAGATATTTACAGTGCTTATCTTTACTAAACAGTCAACATTCTAACTACTAACTAGGCTCCACGTTGGTGTGTAAACGAGAACCAGTGTTATGCATGTGTAGTGAAGGCGCACGGCTTAGTGATTAGAGGATTGGGCTTGCAATCGAAAGGTTGTGAGTTCAATTCTCGGACCGGGTGATGTGTTGTTTCCTTGAGCAAGACACTTTATTTCACGTTGCTCCAGTTTACTCAGCTGTGGAAATGAGATGATAGGACTGTGGTCCCTATCATTAAATCACCCAAGACACCTCCAACGCGATATACCTTGGAGGAGGCCAGCTAAACCTGCACAGGTGTAAGCTGTCACACACACACATGTGTCTGGATGTGAATGTTTGTGTACGCATGCGTGTCTGTAATGTATACTACCATACATTCTACCCACCCAGCATTCTATTCGAAATTCTACCCAACATTCTATCCGCTATTCTACTAATAATCTACTCAATATTCCCTACGAACCCACCACGAGTTAGGGTTCAACATGAAATGGACCTGTTATTTTTATCTAAAGTCATTTTTTCCAATTCCAACCCGCCCATCCCCTCAATCTATCTTATTTATCATTCTTTCTTCTGATGAAGGACTAGCATCTGAAACGTTAAGACCCTCTTCCTGCTATATCAAGCGTTAACCTAATATATCCCTTCCATATACTGTACCGATTGTGTTGTTATTTCTGTTTAACTTTTATATACATACATATATATATATATATATATATATAGTTAGGGAAGCAGAAAATTGCTTATTGTAATCCAGAAGCAGAAAATTGTTTATTTTAATGCTTACCTGTTTTAATGCTTACTCTTTTATATATATATATATACAATAAATCCTCCACCCGAGTGAGCCTACAGTAACTCCGCGTTACATTCCCTAGATATATATATATATATATATATATATATAGATATATATATATATATATATATATATATATATATATATAGATATATATATATATATATATATATATATATATATATATATATATATATATATATATATATATATATATATATATATATATATATATATATATATATATATATTAAAATAACAGATTAAAGTTTAAGCAAAGAATCGCTGCTTTCACCCTTAAGGGGATCTTCTGAAACTAACTTATCGGTTGGAAATTCACTGGATAGTCAACCGATAAGGTATGATTTTCATGGGTATGTCTCTATTTATAAAACAAACTTTGTATTTTATCTGATGAAAGCGTACCAATGTTGTCTTGGTTACCCTTGAAATATATATAATGAAATAAATATGGTTTTATAAATATAGTTTCCATTTATTTAATATAATTGAATATTTACTCCAGTAATTTGTTGAGTGCTCTAAATCAGTTATAAAAATTTATGTTTGTCGGATTTCCAACAAATTAAATACAAATTCTACTTATATATATATATATATATATATATATATATATATATATATATATATATATATATATATATAAGTAGAATTTGTATTTAATTTGTTGGAAATCCGACAAACATAAATTTTTATAACTGATTTAGAGCACTCAACAATATATATATATATATATATATATATATATATATATATATATATATATATATATATATATAAACGGCTTCTACGAGAAGAGACCATTTTTATATTAAACATTATGTTTACACTCTACTAATGTATTGAGTACCTTACTTACTGTGGTTACCTTCGATTAAACCCGGGACTCACATACACATTATATATATATATATATATATATATATATATATATATATATATATATATATATATATATATATATATATTAGGAGCCGCAGAAACCCAAATGCTGGAATTTACCGTCTTTCCAGGGGGTCCGGGTAAATTTTTCATTCATATATATTTTTATTTGTCTGACCCGAATTTTCTTGGTCGTATTTTTGGCTGTGCGAATGATTGTTTAAGCATCGTCTCAGTGTGTTAGTATTAAACGTTAGTTATGGCTCTGGTTTATCCGAACTATTGAGCACTTTGCCATATATTTCGAAGATTGTGTTTCGTTATTTCGTGGGCCGAAGTTCCGATTCTCGATAATTTATTTATATATGTATATATACATATTCCTCTCCACAGTGATTGTATGTGTTGCATGCATGTATATGAACTTTACTAGACATATACTTAGTTGTGCAAATACCACCCCTCTATTTATTTCTTTATCCGTGTTCAGGTAATACTGGCGACTAATTTGGACTACATCCATCCTTATGTCGCCAGTACACGGGTCATATTCTTTTCAGCACGCCGCTTTGACGAACGCCGTTAAGGGTAGCCTCGACAGGGTTGGTTTCCCCGTCACAACTGAGACGTTTCGGCCTCAATTTCGGTGACACTATACACCCAGACGAATAGCCCTTTTTCCCGTTTGCGGTGAGTAAGACATTCATCATGGACGCCACAAATTGTGGAATATTTCTGATGCTAACCTTATGACATCGATCGTAAGACTGTTTGCCGTCGCCAGCAAAGCTTAAGATGGAAAATTCAAAGAGTTTGTGAGTTGGAGGAAGACGGTCATTGGAATGGTGCACTATATTTTATTTAAGTTTTGCTTACATTATATCACACTTATCTACCGATACTGCCAATCCACATGGCGGTGGATTGGCAGTATCGGTAGAGGTTCTGACGCCATGCTTTATAGCAAAGAGTTACAGCCCTTTATCGCCTGAGTTCAAATCCCGCCGAAGTTAACTTTGCCTTTCATCCTTACGGGGTCGATAAAATAAAGTACCAGTAATGCCCTGGAATAATTGCTGGCCTTGTGCCAAAAGTAGAAACAATTATATTATATCACACATATAAAACAATTATAGAAGGTCCGAGACCCACAGTAATTGACTCAAGGAGCCACCTATTGCAAACCCCTGCTATCGCTTAAAAATAGGGATCTTCAACTAATTCCTTCAGTCGAGTTAAATTTAGCTTTTGTTTTAGAGGATTTATTTTGAAGGTAAGGATGGGCACTTTTGTTTATTGTGCACGTGGCTGAGTGGTTAGGATATTGGCGCTCACGATCATAAGGTGGTGAGTTCAATTTCTGAACCGAGCGGTGACTTATGTTCTTCAGCAAAATACTTTATTTCACTTTACTCCTTCTGCCAGGAGTTGCGACCGACACTTACTATTACCATTGGAAAATCCAATGGTGACATTGTTAATTAGTTAGAAATAGTATTACCATTGGAAAATCCAATGGAAACATTTTTTACTTGGTCTGATATAACGCTCAGCGTCTTTTCTTGAGCAGATTTATAAAACGAGGATGGAAAGAAAGAAAATAACTTCATGAGAGAAAGAGTAAGACATTGCCAGAATTTAGGTTATATCGCAAGTAAGATCGGATACTAATTAAAACCGTTAATCGAAAACTATTTCCACTGAGAGTATTACCAGACAATCTTATACATATTCTTTAACTTAGTTGAAATTCTTATTTAACTTTTAACATCCTGTACCACATGAAAGCGCATTAACAGGACATTCTGGCAAAGTACTGAACAGCAATATGAAGGTTTTTTTAGACATTTTCAGCTGGATCATTCATTATAAGGTGTTAAAAGTTGATATTTATTTATTTATTTGCGTTCCAGCCGAGGGGCTGAGGCCATGCAGGGACACCACCACTGATACTACATTTTCTATAGCCAGCCTTCTCTGGTTGACCATTTATGCAAAAGGGAGTTTCTGGTTGCTGCTCTTATTTGTGCTTCGCATCGTGTTGTGGGTTAATACGGGATCTTGGTCAGTGGAATGTGGAGATGTCTCTTGAAAACATCTATATGCACACCATGTAGATCTCTCAGATTTTTTGGCAGCTTATTAAACCCAGGCTATTGGCAGCTTATTAAACCCCAGGCTATTGCAGCATGTGGTCCTTATTCTCGATGCGACTGATTGGACCATGGAACCTTTGGCACAACACAGTGACGTCCTGCTTGTGGGCTGGTCCTGCGAATGTTCACAGTGATATTTAAAAATAGTTTAAACATTTATTACTATAAATATTTCAATTAATAACCATATGTGAGCAAAATTATTTCACAGCATTACATTAAAAAACAAAGTCTTTCTTAAAATGCTGCAAATTTTCACACTAATCTGCTAAAGTCTTAAGCCAGAGGGGTCATTAGACCAGTGCTTATCCCGGTTTCATGTCGTAAAGCGACTGAGAGTACAAGATTCCCCCTTGGACCGGACGCCAGTCCATCGCAGGGTTAAACCCCCAATTGTTACTGGTACTCATTTTCAGCTGAGTATAATTGAAGCAAAGTGAAATGAAGCGATTTTCTCAAGAACACAGCACACAACCCAGCCCAGGAATCGAACCCACTACATTATGATCGTAACTCTAACACCCCTACCACTAGGCCACGCGCCTCCACACACTAATCTGTTGACTAGTAGAAATAGTATAAACATTTGAATCGCCAAACTTGTTTTTAAATGGAAAAAATGAAACGAAATTTCATTTCTCACTCTTAGTACGGCTGTTGCTTAAATATAAGTATGTATACGTACATACATATATGTATACAGACGTACAGTAGTATGTATATATATACATACATGCACATATATATATATATATATGTACGTATGGATTTACCGAACATTTATTATAATGCTCGGTTTGTTTGTAAACAAACATCAAGAATTAAGCCGTACAGTGTTTAGCAACCATCGTTTCAGACGTTCAATCATCTGTCAGGAAGGTATGCGGTGCTGACGATAGCTAATAAGCTTGAAACTAGTACATCGCTCCTTTGTCAGTGTTGAACAAACGAGCAACGATGGTTGCTAAACAACTGTACGGCTTAATACGGGATGTTTGTTTACAAACAAACCGAGCATTATAATAAATGTTTGGTAAATCCATACGTACATATATATATGTGTGCATGTATGTATATATATACATACTACTGTACGTCTGTATACATATATGTATGTACGTATACATACTTATATTGTTTTTAAATATTTTCTCTTAAATCATACAAGATGTTAAGAGTAGAATATATTGAACGTACAACACTTTCGCTGTGGCTTCATTGTGTAATGAACTAAAGACTCAAGTGAAGCTTGTTTTCATTCTGGTCATTTCGACTTCACCCTATGTCCCTTATGTATGTTATGAATATTCGATCTGGGTGTTAACTCAAGCAGCCATAATATTTTACTTAGTGTTAATAGCATGATTAGTTAGGTGATAATGACGTAGTTGTACGAATGTGAACCACTCTACAGCTGGTGACGTAGTTTTACCTAAGAAACACGATAGCTACAATATCAACTTCAATTTGAGTCAGTAGTAGAGCCTCTAGCTGGTCACTTGAATTGCTAGATGTAGCAGCCATATATCGGCCGTCATTAAACACGGTGTTACGTGAGCATTTTACACCTATTCTTCTCCATGCCTAAACACAGGAGATTTCTTCCAGAGAAAGATAGATAGAGAGGGAGATAGGGTGGGAAAAAGAGAAAGAAAAAGAGAAAGAGAGTGAACCAACCTCACTATTTCATAGGTACTTTATTGATCGACCTCAAAAAGATGAAAAGTAAGGTTCAATTCGACGAGATTTGATCTCAGCTTAGTGAGCTGGAAGAAATACAAGTGCAATGTTAACCTCGACGACCACTCTGCCTATTCTCCGCCCTCCAATCACTCACTATCATCTATATACATAAATGGCAATTTCTGTCTGTTTGTTTGTGAATCTAAAACTCAAAAACTACAAAACCGATCTTTATGAAAGATGACACGTGTGTGAGGTTCATGTCCATTTGATTTCTTACGTATATTTTAATCAAAGGGTTCCACGGGAGTTCAAACCCCCAACTGAGAACCCCGCTTAATATTTTCCCTTCGATTTATATGAAATTTAAACCATAGGTAAATGACAAGATATGATGCCTATTCACAAAATTTCAGCAAATTTCAACCCCTATAGTGAAAGCTTTGGCCAATAAATGGAACAAGATTTCACGAACTCTTCCTATGGATTTGAAGATAGACCCCCATAACTATATATATTCTGAAACTACATTGACCAGGGTACTTGGATAAGTATATTTCTTTTTAATCAAAGGGTTCCCCGGGGGCAAAAAACCCCCGCTGAAAATGTTTTCCCTTCGATTTATATGAAATTCAAACCATAGGTAAATGACAAGATATGAAGCCTATTCACAAAATTTCATTAATGAAACCCCCTAATGTGGGTTCTATTTTTTTCCTTATAGCAACACTCAACTTCTCTGACAAACATTCTTTCGCCTGTCCAATGCAATCAACAATATTTGTTTGTATTATTGTTTCGTAAATGAATTTGTCTTCGCTTTTGATTATCTGTCCTATATTTTGATTTCATTTTTGGTCTGAGAGGCATTGGGCATTTTAATGGGGATTGGGAATACCCCCGCTCCCGGGTATTACCGGGTACATCAGCTAGTCTTAAATAAATATAGATATATAAAATAAATATAGATACATTGCGTAATATAGATGTTGATATACAAAGTGACAGTAATGACAGGAACACTTGTTATCATTGGTCGGCTTTTGAAAGACTGATCTGCGGCTAAACTATGACTTAGGTTCAAATACAATAGAACCATCTAGAATCTTTGCTATAATATATATATACAATCCACTCAGTGTATATGTATGAGTTTTGGTGTGTGTGTGTGTGTGTACGCGTGTGTGAGTGTGCGTATGTGTGTGAGGAATCGACCTCAGTATTATACTGGTATTTTTATGAACAGACCTCAGTATAGTACTGGTATTTTTTATGAACAGACCTCAGTATAGTACTGGTATTTTTTATGAACAGACCTCAGTATAGTACTGGTATTTTTTATGAACAGACCTCAGTATAGTACTGGTATTTTTTATTAATAGTCCCCAGTATTATACTCGTACTTTATATCAATAGACCCCAGTATAGTATTAGTATATTTTTATTAATCGACCTCTAAAGGATGAAGGTCAAAGTTAACCTCGCCGAGAATTGAACTCAAATGACAGAGAGTCAGAACTAAATTACTAACCAATACATAACATATACCCATGCTGGAAATGTAAAGCATATTTCTCTCCTATGTTCTGTCTACCTGTATATGTCAGGTGACACGTTTCAATAGAATTAAGATCCGTAATATATTATGTTTCCGTTATCCTGATATTCAGGAAATTGGAACCCTTCAGCACAATTCCTGCTTTCAATTGGTTTGATATATTTCTATGTACAGCGATAGGGCGGAGAATGGTGTGAAGATGGTGTAGCGAGGTGGTGTGGTGTGGTGTGGTCTGCTGTGCTGTGCAGTGTGGTGTGATGTGGTCTGGTGTAGTGTGGTGTAGTGTGCTGTAGTGTGGTGTGGTTTGGTGTGGTGTGGTGTGGTGTGGTGTGGTGTAGTGTAGTGTGGTTTGGTGTGATGTGGTTTAGTGCGGTGTGGTGTGGTGTGGTGTAGTGTAGTGTGGTTTGGTGTGGTGTGGTTTAGTGTGGTGTGGTGTGGTGTGGTGTGGTGTGGTGTAGTGTGGTTTGGTGTGGTGTGGTTTAGTGTGGTGTGGTGTGGTGTAGTGTGGTGTGGTGTGGTGTGGTGTGGTTTAGTGTGGTGTGGTGTGGTGTGATGTGGTGTAGTGTGATGTGGTGTAGTGTGGTTTGGTGTGGTGTGGTGTGGTGTGGTTTGGTGTGGTGTGGTTTAGTGTGATGTGGTGTAGTGTGGTGTAGTGTGGTGTAGTGTGGTGTGGTGTGGTGTAGTGGGGTGCAGTGTGGTGTGGTGTGGTATGGTGTGGTGTAGTGTAGTGTGGTGTGGTGTGGTGTGGTGTGGTGTGGTGTGGTGTGGTGTGGTGTGGTGTGGTGTAGTATAATGTTGTGTGGTGTGGTGTGGTGTGGTGTGGTGTGGTGTGGTGTGGTGTGGTGTGGTGTAGTATAATGTTGTGTGGTGTAGTGTGGTGTGGTGTGGTGTGGTGTGGTGTGGTGTGGTATAATGTTGTGTGGTGTAGTGTGGTGTAGTGTAGTGAAGTGTGGTGTAGTGTGGTATGGTGTAGTGTGGTGTGGTGTAGTGTGGTGTAGTGTGGTGTAGTGGGGTGTGGTGTAGTGTGGTGTAGTGTGGTGTGGTGTGGTAGTGTAGTGTGGTGTAGTGTGGTGTGGTGTAGTGTGGTATAGTGTGATGTGGTGTAGTGTGGTGTGGAGTAGTGTGGTGTGGTGTGGTGTGGTGTGGTGTGGTGTGGTGTGGTGTGGTGTGGTGTGGTGTGGTGTGGTGTGGTGGTGTAGTGTGGTGTGGTGTAGCGTGGTGTGGTGAGGTGTGGTGTAGTGTGGTGTGGTGTAGTGTGCTATAGTGTGGTTTGGTGTGGTGTTGTAGTGTAGTGTAGCGTAAAGGTGGTGTGGTGTAGTACATACATATATACATACATATACAGTCAACGCGATCAGTTGCATATTTTGGCGTGGGAGACTATTTATTAAATTTAAGATGAATACTATCTCCGACAGTAATGCCACAACTACAGTCATGTTTAATAACTGGTTATTCTTCTAACTATATCTTCTGAAGACACCTTTTATTCGAATTTGAATGTTGCATCATATCTCTCCGACAACATCTACGAACCTCGAAGCGTAGGAGCCCGTTTCTCGAGCAAGTCTATCTGCATGAAACAGATAAGATCATGAGAGTTGGGCTGGAACTCCTCGAGAGATATTCCCTGTGTGATAATCAAAAACTCACACGCAGGGAAGTCGCTCAGCAGTATCGCAGTGAATCCATGGATGAAAAACTGCATACTTATCAGCAAAAAATCATGCATGGATATGTTGCCAGGAAGCTCCTGAGTGAGAGTTGTATAGATAAGGAAAGTAGTCTATCTTGGACCAACAACCGCTATATTGGCTCCCACTTTGAAGGAGACGCTTTTGCAAACCAAGAACAGGAGATTAACACGAAATACCTGATTCAAAAAAGAGATAGGGATGCAGGCAAAACACCTAGATGTGACACCAAGTGCAGAATCTGCAGAACTAACATCGAGGATATCACCCATGTCATCAGCAGCTGTCCAAAGATGTCATCGCGGTACTATCTACCTATGAGGCATGATGTAGTGGCCAAAACACTGTACAATACAGTTCATAAAAAAGATAGCCCCGATAATAAACGCATTAAAAGCTACAGCAATGTGGAAAACATCCATGTACATAATATAAAAGAGTACTGATGGAATGTTCCAGTAAAAACGCTAATAAAATGCAGGCATAACAGACCAGTTATTATGATATGGCACAGGGAGAAGAAAACATGCACAGTAGTGGAAATTAGCTGCCCAGCAGATGCCAATATAATATCAAAGATTAGTGAAAAGGAGAATATTTATGCAGAACTGATGAGAAATCTGCAGATACTCCACCCTGATTACACCTTCAGATTTATGCCTGTGATTATTGGGGCACTGGGGTATGTTAGTAACTGCCTCAATACAAATCTTGAGAAGCTAGGCTTCACATGAACAGAAAGAACACAACTGGTTAAGAAATTACAAATCCAAGAACAGTAAAAATATGTAAAACATTCCAAAAATATTGCATCTAATAACTGCATATACACATGTGCAGATGCAAGGCATATACACATGCACACATACAACTGAAAACATACACATCCACACATACAATAACATCCATATCTACACATGCATACATACATATCTAATTAGTTGATGTTGTGTAAATTCCAATGAGAGAGTCTTGTGTCTATGTTAGAAACCGACTCTCTCTCTCTATTGGTAAACATTTGTGAAATTATAAAACATGCATACACATATACCTACATACATACATACATACATACATACATACATACATACATACATACATACATACATACATACATACATACATACATACATATAGTGGCTGCCAACTCGTTTTCGAGTACGGCCACTACTTTATATCCATGTAGGAGAACCCCTACCGATGCGCTGAACGAGTGTGACTTTTTAATCCAGCCAGCGACTTGAAAACACTGGTACAAACACTACACTTGTGACAATTATTGACACATAGTGCTGGTCCCATGGTACCATGTGATGACAAGTGCAGAGAGATCTCCAGATACAAAGCAATGCCTGTGCCGTGAAGCTTTTATAGTGAGCAAAGGCACTGCACAAAGCCAGTCCCACTCTCTTAACCAAGATCATATTTACCAAAAAGAAGAACAAGTCAACATCATTGGATACCATCAGGGTTGCAGGTGTTATATCAGAGTTTTCCTTCTCCTAGAATTCGCCTTGACAAAGGCTAAGGGGTCATCTCTCCCGGTGATTTTGGATGGCCATTGACTTTTAAGAGCTCCTTTGCCCTTTGACGGGTTTTATATACATATATACATACCTACCTACGTACATACATACATACATTCATACATACATACATACATACATACATACATACATACATACATACATACATACATACATACATACATGCACATATACATACATACATGGTGGCTGCCAACTCGTTTTCGAGTACGGCCACTGCTTTATATCCATGTAGGAGAACCCTACCGATGCGCTGAACGAGTGTGACTTTTTAGTCCAGCCAGCGACTTGAAAACTCTGGTACAAACACTACACTTGTGACAATTAATGACACATAGTACTGGGCCCATGGTACCATGTGACAACAAGTGCAGAGAGATCTCCAGATATAAAGCAATGCCTGTGCCGTGAAGCTTTTATAGTGAGCAAAGTCACTGCACAAAGCCAGTCCCACTCTCTTAACCAAGATGATATTTACCAAAAAGAAGAACAAGTCAACATCATTGGATACCATCAGGGTTGCAGGTGTTATATCAGAGTTTTCCTTCTCCTAGAATTCTGCCTTGACAAAAGCTAAGGGGTCATCTCTCCCAGTGATTTTGGATGGCCATTGACTCTTAAGAGCTCCTTTGTCCTTTGACAGGTTTTGTTTTTAGTCCTGCAGGATGTCCAAAGTCACCCTCCTCACCAAGAAACCTTGGTGAGGTTGCCAGTTTAGTCGTCAACGACCCGACCATGAGACAGGTTGTACTGGGATACATACATACATACATACATACATACATGGTGGCTGCCAACTCGTATTCGAGTACGGCCACTACTTTATATCCATGTAGGAGAACCCCTACCAATGCGCTGAACGAGTGTGACTTTTTAGTCCAGCCAGCGACTTGAAAACTCTGGTACAAACACTACACTTGTGACAATTATTGACACATAGTGCTTTGCCTTTGGTACCATGTGACGACAAGTGCAGAGAGATCTCCGGATACAAAGCAATGCCTGTGCCGTGAAGCTTTTATAGTGAGCAAAGGCACTGCACAAAGCCAGTCCCACTCTCTTAACCAAGATGATATTTACCAAAAAGAAGAACAAGTCAACATCATTGGATACCATCAGGGTTGCAGGTGTTATATCAGAGTTTTCCTTCTCCTACAATTCTGCCTTGACAAAGGCTAAGGGGTCATCTCTCCCAGTGATTTTGGATGGCCATTGACTCTTAAGAGCTCCTTTGCCCTTTGACAGGTTTTGTTTTTAGTCCTGCAGGATGTCCAAAGTCACCCTCCTCACCAAGAAACCTTGGTGGGGTTGCCAGTTTAGTCGCCAACGACCCGACCATGAGACAGGTTGTACTGGGATACATGTTACCAGTAGCACCAAGTGGTGACCTGACATACATACATACATACATACATACATACATACATACATACATACATACATACATACATACATGTGATACATGTGATACCAGTTTAGCAATGTTTCCCTTAAGGTACAACAAATTACCATCTCTATTGGGAAATAGAGATGGTAATGCCAATAGTAACCACGTGGAACTATAGAGTAATATAGAATAGTACTTTCTATGGAAACTGTGCCATAGTTTGGGTCGATCTGAATATATTAACCGATATGTACAGCATAGCTGAATGTTGAAGAAGTTTACTTCGCAAACAGTATGTCCCGGGTTCGAACCCACTGGGTCTTATCTTGGACAACTGTGATTTATCAGATCCTCGGGTCAACCCATACTGGGGCTTGTCCAGCTACTTCCTCTTTGCACCGGTCACCGTCGAGATCTCGGGCGTCCTCAGACCCCGTACAGCCGAGCTCCTCCGAATAATCGGAACGTCAGCAGCCCGTTTGGGTAATAAGCCCCATGAAGTGGTGTGGCTTTTGCGGCGGGTGTCGCTGGCCAATGTCCGTAAAAATGTCTTTGCCCTTTTGTCCGCAGGACGCAGCCGAAACACCACCCAGATCTTGGTGTAAAGTCTGTCACCCTCTCCCCTTTTGTCTGCCGGACGCAGCCGAAACACCACCCAGACCTTGCTGTTAAGTCTATCACTCTCTCCCCTTTCCCCTCTCTTTCTTCCGCTACCTAACAGGCCTGTGAGTGAAATTGTGGCCAACTTGCTCCACCCTGTGTCACGATGGATGTTCATAAAATTTATGTTAAGAGTATCTGCGTCTGTATGTGAAGGCGCGTGGCTTTGTGGTTAGGATAATCACAATGTTACGGTCGTGAGCTTTGTGTCCTTGAGCAAAACACATCATTTCACATTGTTCTAGTTCACTCAGCTGGCAAAAATGTGTTGTAGCTGCAATTTGAAGAGCCAACTTTGTCACATTCTGAATCTCCCTGAGAACTACGTTAAGGCAACACGTGTCTGTGGAATGTTAAGCCAACTGCATGTTTATTTCATGAGAAGGTTGTTCCATTGACCGCTTGTTACACGTGTCTATGGAATTCTCAGCTAGTTAGATATTAATTTCAGGGCATGCTGCTCCGTTGACCATACAGCTGGGACACACATCGTCGAAACCAACGGAGGTCCATTCCATTTGCTGATATCTATTATATCAACAATAAATCGATGAAATCGATATTTGACACTAACGAGATTCCATCTGAAACTGTGATTGGTCGATATTGGTACTGTAAGGTGATTGGCTAATGAGATAGTGTTAAATCAAGTTGATTATATACGGAGAACGATGTATACTTTTATTTCTTTTTACAGAAAGAAGAAGAAGAAGAAGAAGAAGAAGAAGAAGAAGAAGAAGAAGAAGAAGAAGAAGAAGAAGAAGAAGAAGAAGAAGAAGAAGAAGAAGAAGAAGAAGAAGAAGAAGAAGAAGAAGACGACGACGACGACGACGACGACGACGACGAAGAAGAAGAAGAAGAAGAAGAAGAAGAAGAAGAAGAAGAAGAAGAAGAAGAAGAAGGGTAGTTGATGCTATACGAGGGAATCTGAAGAGGTGTGTCTTTAAAGAAGGAATACTTAATCACTGAGGGAGTGACAGTTTATCTTGCGTCTGATTGGTCAGAATTTTATTTTTCTGCTTTCTATTGGTTGGTGGTGTAAATTTTGAAGTGTTAAAGAAAGCTTGCGCTTGTAAGGTGATTAACCGTTAACGGTGATAAGGAGGTGTTAAAGTGGTTGGCGCCAGTTTTACAGACGCTATAAATTTGGGGAGTTGTGTTATTTATATGGATAGTGAGGTTGCTGGATCAAATCCTGTTTATCTCGGTTATTAATTCGACAATTTTCTGTCGACTCTGTGCCTACATCACCCTTAGTCTTCACCTCTACCCATGAAGATTACACTTTTCAGAATACCCCTAATCCAAATTACCCATCTGTTATTATTATCTTCTGGTTTTATATTTTGTTGTTTTATCTCTTTATTTCATCTAATCCCATTGTATTAAACTATCACCTCCTTTCGTTTCACCTTATCTCACTTTATTATACTGTCTCCTTTCGTTTCATCTCATCCCATATTATTAAACTGTCACCTCTTTTCGTTTCACCTCATCCCATTGTATTACACTGTCTCCTCCTTTCGTTTCATCTCATCCCATTTTATTACCCTTTCTCCTCCTTTCGTTTCATCTCATCTCATATTATTACCCTGTCTCCTCCTTTCGTTTCATCTCATCTCACCTTATTACACTGTCACCTCCTTTCGTTTCACCTTATCTCACCTTATTACACTGTCACTTCCTTTCGTTTCATCTCATCTCATTTTATTACACTGTCACCTTCTTTCGTTTCAACTCATCTCACCTTATTACACTGTCTCCTCCTTTCGTTTCTTCTCATCTCATTGTATTACATTGTCACCTCCTTTCGTTTAACCTTATCTCACCTTATTACACTGTCACCGCCTTTCGTTTCATCTCATCCCATTGATTTACACTGTCACCTCCTTTCGTTTCACCTTATCTCACCTTATTACACTGCCACCTCCTTTCGTTTCACCTTATCTCACTTTATTACACTGTCACCACCTTTCGTTTCATCTTAGCTCACCTTATTACACTGTCACCGCCTTTCGTTTCATCTCATCCCATTGTATTACACTGTCACCTCCTTTCGTTTCATCTCATCTCATTTTATTACACTGTCACCTCCTTTCGTTTCCTCTCATCCCATTGTATTACACTGTCACCTCCTTTCGTTTCACCTTATCTCCCCTTATTATACTGTCACCTCCTTTCCTTTCACCTCATCCCATTGTATTACACTGTCACCTCCTTTCGTTTCATCTCATACCATTGTATCACACTGTCACCTCCTTTCGTTTCATCTCATCCAATTGTATTACACTGTCACCTCCTTTCGTTTCACCTTATCTCCCCTTATTACACTGTCACCTCCTTTCGTTTCACCTTAACTCCCCTTATTACACTGCCTCCTCCTTTCGTTTCACCTTATCTCACCTTATTACACTGTCACCTCCTTTCGTTTCACCTTATCTCACCTTATTACACTGTCACCTCCTTTCGTTTCATCTCATCCTATTTTATTACACTGTCACCTCCTTTCGTTTCACCTTATCTCACCTTATTACACTGTCACCTCCTTTCGTTTCATCTCATCCTATTGTATTACACTGTCACCTCCTTTCGTTTCATCTCATCTCATTGTATTACACTGTCACCTCCTTTCGTTTCACCTTATCTCACCTTATTACACTGTCACCTCCTTTCGTTTCATCTCATCCTATTGTATTACACTGTCACCTCCTTTCGTTTCACCTTATCTCACCTTATTACACTGTCACCTCCTTTCGTTTCATCTCATCCTATTGTATTACACTGTCACCTCCTTTCGTTTCACCTTATCTCACCTTATTACACTGTCTTCTTTCGTTTCACCTTATCTCACCTTATTACA